>JAYESA010000012.1:149774625-150268814 GCA_036927795.1 Iris macrosiphon | reverse complement strand
AGTTGATATCTAGATATAAATAGATAGGTATCTAGTTAGATAGATATTAGATAGGTAGATACTAGATAATAGATAGTTATATATATAGATACTTAGATAGATAGCTAGATAACTACATAGTTATTTAGGTAGATAGACAGTTAGATATCTAGATAGATATATTTATATATTTGAGAGTAAGGTAAGATAAGGTAAGGTAAGGTAAGGTATATAGATATAAGGTATGTGTATATGTGTATTGTGTGTATGTGTGAATATAGATACATATAGCTATGTAGATACTTATATATGTTAGATATATGTATAATAGCCTATACATATAGTTATATAAAGGTATAGAGACTAGATATAGATATATATGTATTGAGAATGGGTATAAGGTAAGGTATATGTGTGTTGTGAGATATATAGGTATATGCCTATATGTATTAGATATCTATATTTTAGCCTAAATTATAGCTAGATATATATGTTTATGCATAGTTAGTTAGCTAGAGGGGTAGTCGGGTTGAGTTTAGAGCGGTATCTCAATACCTTGAGATACCGAGGTATTTCAATACCTTAAGATAACCAAGGTATTGGTTTCGAACGGGGTTTTTGAGCAATAGCCTAGGAATAGTATTGGAGTAATTTTTTATATGTATATGTGTATATATTTACGCGTGCTAGCATAGGTTTTAGAGGGTATAGGCGGGGTATATAGCCTAGGTTGAGGTATCGGATACCGAGGGTATCCCAGTATCTCAAGGAGGCGAGTTTGTGAGTTTTCTAGCTTAATGAGCTCGGTTTGACCTAGAAATTCAGGAGCACCCTAGTTTGACCCAGACTTGACCGTAGTTGACTCGGTTGACCGCCAAAGTCAACTTTTGACCTAGTTTTGACCTAGAGTTGACTTTTTGGACCCAGAGTTGATTTTTTGACCCAGATTTCACCGGTTTGACTCGTTTGACCTAGAACGACCCTAGAAGCCTATTTTTAGTTATTTCATATCTGTTTAACTCATTAGAACCATGTTTAACCTTGCTTTTCTTATTAGGTCCTTGCGACACCAGTTCGGATCGTCAGTTGCTCAGGACGTCAGGCGAGTACATTCTCTGATAGTTTCATTATTTGATGATTATTATGATTCAACTTCTTGTATAGTATCATCTGATTATTCTGGCACAACACGGGACACTGATTGATATTTCTGGATTTATTTACTTGCGACACATACATTTCATGTTTCTGGCCTCTATTCTGGAATCACTACTGGCATCACCTACAGGCATCACCTACAGGCATCATTCATGTTCAGGCTGGACTCATCTTGATTTGCGTGCCGGGTCTTGGATCCACTTGTATTAGTCGGGGCGGAGAAATACTCGAGTAGACATGTAAACATTCCCATCTGGAATCATTATGCATCACTCCCTCTGGTCTAATCTGGAATGATAGCAGCCGCGCACCCAGTGCGTGGTGAGCCGTACTTACCCCTAGCCGTTTACATGTCGAAATAAGTATTTCAAAGACACCGAGTTCATTCTTTATAGTCTGGACTCTCATGCATTTCTTGACTTGTCTCACTTACATATTTCTGGACTTGACTCACTACATATTTTTTATGCTAGACTCACTACACGTTCATGTGCACAGACTTACTCTTAGTGTAGATTTCTTGTATCTTGCAGTTATTACTATCTTGCTCTGATATCCATGTATCTTTACCTTTATGCACCAGTTATACATATTTCCTTATTTTATACTTGCTTCATTCTTCTTGCTACTTGCTATAACTGTTTTATAGTTTTTATCATTTAAATGGAACTGCTGTTAGAGATGTACTTGCTCCAGTCCTGACTGGACATATTTTTCAGAGTATCCGGAGGAGTGGTGTCCGACGTTTTATGGACCTGAGCCTGTCGATGGTGCAGACAGGGACCCTCTAGCTTAGGGGTGATTTCCGGGATCACTGAGACTTTGTTGTTATTTTTTTAGCTTTTAGCACTGGATTTGTCTCCGGTTTTGGATTGAGACCTTGTATTGTATATTATTTTGGATGATGTATTATTATTGATGTTGTGGTTGTTGTAGTAGTTGTTGTTGGTTAGACTTTGGAGTTGTTAGTCTTCTTTGTTATCTTATCATGCTTAGATTCGTGATTGAGTACTTGATTATCATTATGCTATTGCTCCTCCGTTTGGAGTTAAGATCTTGACAGGTTTATATATTGATTGTGTGGTTGCCCTTCTTTTGGAGAGGTCATGGCCGATTTTTATGTGAGATCATTATCTAGTTAGTTGACCTAGACAGCGTTCTACCGCCGATGCTGCGGCGTAGGCTGGACGTACCCACGACTCATGCCCGATTTTCCGGGTGCGGGTCGTGACATGCATCTACCGAGTTGTGGCACATGCGACTCAGCTATATCAGCGAGAAGGAAATGTGCTACTTGTTGAACAAAAAAGTGATTCCGGGGCTTAAGTCTAAAAAGTTGGAGAGATGCACGCACTATTTGGCAAGAAAGCAAAATATAATATCTTTCCAAAGTGACCCAAGTTCAAGGAAGACGACGTTGCTCGAGTTGGTTCACTTAGATGTCTGCGGTCCTATGATGGTAAAATCAATTGGTGGTGCTTCTTACTTTATAACTTTTATTAATGATTATTTCAGGAAAGTTTGGTTCTATACTTTAAAGCCCAAAGATTAGGTGCTGCTAACTTTCAAAGAGTTTCAGGCCTTTGTTGAAAGAAAGATGGGCAAGAAGTTGATATGTGTTCAGTCCAATAATGGCTGCGAATATATTGGTCCATTTGATGCATATTACAGAGAGCAAAGGATACGAGACCAAAAGACTCTTCCAAAGACACCTTAGCTTAATGGTGTAGCAGAGTGATTAAATAAGATACTGATGGAGAGGGTACAATATTTATTGTCTGAAGCAAACTTACCAGAAAGTTATTGAGGTGAGGCTCTTAACACTACTTCTTATGTTATTAATTTGTCTCCTAGTGATCCTTTGCATGGTGATATGCTTGATAGAGTATGGTATGACAAGGATGTAGAAGCATAAAAAGTATACCTCTAAAGAATGATAGATTCAAAGAAAGAATGGCACACCCCTTCATAAAATAAACCAGCAAGAAGAGTAGCACACTCTAGCAATGTTTCTGAGTATGGCGGACATTATTCTTAATGGAATAGAGGCGCGCTTTGAGTCAGCTTTGGAAAGATAGGCGCACAACTCTCACGTTTCTTCTCCCATATTTAATGCAATGAATCTGACAGACCGGTACAACAGTCGAGGAGATCAGAGTCATTATGACAAGGGATTTTCAGCACGGAGACCCAGGTTTTCATCTAGTGGTCTATCTGGCTAAAATCTTACAGAGTGCACCATTATGCACAACTCTTACAGAGTGCGCCATTGTGCACTACTCTTATAGAGTGTGCCATTGAGCCAAACTCTTATAGCATCTGCCACTTATAGAGTGTGCCATTAAGCCAGACTCTTACAGAGTACGCCATTGTGCTAAACTCTTACATAGTGCATCATTGGGCCAAACTCTTACAGAGTGTGCCATTATGACAGACTCTAACAGAGTACATCGTTGCAGCCAATATCTTCAGATCATATCAAAGTATGCTAGTATGGCCATTGTCTTTAAACTTCATCAGAGCACATTAATGTTGCTAAATTCCTTCAAAAGTGTGCCTATGATCTTAACTTACAGTGAGCGGTTATAATTATGTTTCTTTCATGCCTTGTTTCTTGTGAGATGTGCACAAATTGCTGTCCCTTCGATCCATATTTTTCTCCTATAGGAAGCCATGTGTCAAACATGTAGTAGGTTGCGCACCCACTCAGCAGAACGTGGGTTGTAAAACCCTCAAAAGTGCGCGCACAATAGCAAATACAGTACAAATTGCCCAAATTGTGCGCACACTTCTATAACCGCTCCTGAAGGTTATAAATACATGATCAGTTCTTCATTCACACACACGGACAGAGGGAGAAAGACAGAAGTTCTATGTGCCAGTGCTTTCGAGGCTTTGTTGCTCAAGTTCTCTAAGGGTTCAAAGGTTCTAGTATTTTTTCTTTGAGTTGAATGGTCCAAGGAGTAAAGTGATCGACCACAGATCAGATTTCTATAGCTATACTTCCCCAGAATCATTGTATTTTAGATTCTTGTATAGGATTTATTGTACTTTTCTTTTATTTCACGTTTGCAATAATACGGTTCGTATAACTTTTTGTTCATGGCAAACAAAATGATGACTCTGCTGGGTACGACCTTCTCCTCTGATGAGAAGGTGATAGCTCAATACGACACCACGTTGGTTGACACAACGCAGTAGACTTTGGTCGTGAAGTTCGACCAAAGATCCTGTAAGGAGATGCTTGCTGGGGGTAGTGCTATCCCCTCAACCGGAGTCAAGTCCAAGAAGGTCCGCAAGACGTGGCTGCCCAAGCCTCGCTTTTCTTATCCTGAAGTAGCTCCTAAAAAAGGAAAAAAGGTTGCTGACCACCACTAATGAGGAGTCCCTTGTAGTTTTCCCATCCCCTGTCAATGACTTGGTGGATATTATGTATCAATCCCCAGTCTGTGACTTGGTAGATACTCTTTTTAGCCAACATAAGGAAAGGTATGTGCCACTTCTTCTGAAGGTCAATATTGTGTGCCTAAAGCACAATACTTACGTGTAGTTTTATGCACGCAGAGACAGAAGAGGCGTACTCTTGCAGAAGGTTCCATTCAAGCTAGTACTTCGCTCTATACGCAGGGTACAAAAAATATGTGTGTAAAATTCAATGTACAAAATATAAAAATGCAGAGTCTGCCTTCCTCTTCTTCTTCCCTTCCTCCTCCTGATTTACGCGAGATTATTATACAAAAGCGTAAGGAGAAGGAACATTTTGTGGCCATAAAAGTGCTTCCAAATGAGCACTATTGTGGTGGTCATCAAGTTGTAATCAATTATTGTTGCACCAAAAAGTTAAACCTTCTTCTAAACGGTTCGTGTTTGACCGTTTGAGTTACACCTTGCCCACTAGATAGTATTCTAAGAAGCAAGATGATGAACAAGAAGACGATGATGAGTTACTTTTGGATCCAGTCTACATGGCTTAGAGGCTCCCTCGTAGAGGGAGAGGTTCCAGAGGAAATACCTCAAGGATACCCAGTCAAAGAAGATTTGACTAACTAGTGGAATCTTTTGAGGGGGTATATCAAAATATTCATTCTCGAAGACGAGGACTCTTTCTCCGGAGAGTGGTCATTCTTCGAAATCTGAAGCTGACTTTCCTGGGGGTAGCAATCCTCCGAAATCCGAAACCGACAGTGTAGACTCCAACTACATAATACAATCCACTAGTTCTTCTATTGTCTAAAGAGAAATGGGTGCATATGCTATTGGTGATGAACAAGAGGCTTCTCCATCTGGAAGCACTGAACAACGCCTTAACTCAATAGAAACTGCACTCAAGGATATGCATTCAATGATGCAAAGCATGCATCAGATAATGGTGGCTCAGCATACTGTCACTCCTGCACCTATCCAAGTTGCAACATCCATTCCGGTACAGCCGTCTCCGGGGGTAGTGCCACTGCTGGGTAATACAAATCCAGATGCTAGTCCTAATCAGGAGTTAGTAGCACCAACTTTCAACCCTCTTAATGCTGGGGGATGGTCCTACGCCAGTAGTTGTGCAAGTTTAACCCACATTCCTTCAGTCGACTGCACCACCTCAAAATGATGAGACTCAACAGGCCATCAAGGAGTTATGGGCCCAATGAAATGCCATGACTAATAGGGACAATCTCCAGAAACTGGGAATTAGACAGCCTTTCCCTCCTGAATGATGTAAGGTTATCTATCCACCTAAATATAAGCCTCTAAACATTACTCCTTTTGACGGGACAACATCACCTGGAAGATATATGAACTACTTCAAAATAGTTACGGGGCACCTCCCACAAGATGATGCCTTGGTCACTAAGTTGTTCGTCGGAGTCTTGTCCGAAATAGCTTATGATTGGTTCTGCAGTCTCGCTGATAACTGTATTTCATCATTCAAGGATTTACGAAGCCTTTTTCTTGCCCTATTTTATAAGGGAGTATGGACATGCCAATGTCATCTTTCATCGATACCAAGCAAAAAGAGAAGGAGTCTGCTCGCGAGTTCATTGAGCGCTTTAGACAAGTAGCTTTGAAAATGCCTTCTAGTATTCCTGGGAATCACTTAATGGATACCTGCAAGAATTTTTTTTTTTTACTGCAAATGAGATTCTGTATTGGTACGACTCAATTTGAGGATTGGACAACCTTCATCATGAATGCAGATGTAGTTGAGCAAACTGCAAAAAGTGTTAACTTTGATTTTGTGAAGTTTAATTAAGAGTTCAGAAGATAAATTCAAGCGCCCTTTCAACACAAATAATAACAACAACAATAGTCGCAACAACAAAGGAAATGATGAACTTGCTATAAATTTAGCCAAATGGACAACCTCTCATTCGAAACAAAAAGCTCTGGAGTCTTCGAAACTGAAAGAAGAATATTTCTTTAATGAGAATGACATAATCAGTATTTTCGATTTCTTGACGAAGAGTAACAAACTGCAGCTACCAGACATCGATAGACTATATGAAGCTGACAAAGTCAATGATCCAAAATACTGTCTAATCCACCAGTACGTGCACCACCCCATGAGAGTTTATTATGTGCTGAAAAGAAAGATCCAGCAGTTGATTGATTCCCAAGCCATCACATTACACAATGATGAGAAGACAATCCCTGCTAATTTGGTCTCTCCAGTTCGAGGATTTCCCAGTGTAGGAGGTTCCACATGGTCTTGTACCAATACTAAGAGAAACAATAGAGATTGTCAAACCCCCTCCAGCTCATGATCAAGCTGAAGGATTGGTGCCTCTCACTACTCGAAGGGGCGTAATTATGTGGATCCATCCTGATCTCTTGGAAGACTTGGAACAAGAAGCAGTTTCTTCAACCTCTAAATCTAAGAAGAAATGATGCAATGGTCGATCATATAATATGATTTAGCTGGAATAAAATTTAGATCGGATCTAGTACGGAGATGATACCTCACTTGAACCTAGACACCAGGGTCCAAACTTATCTCCAGGGGCTTTAGCAGACAAGCTTCTCATGACTCACCAATAATTTTGTTGGTTAGGAAGTGTTCCTTTGTATAGAGCGCATTACATATTCAACACAATTCACAGCTCGAATGGTACATCTGCTACCCTCAAGTCCGTTCCTCTCTCATCAGCAGCAGCACCTAACAAGGAGAAACCTCAGTTTTATCGCTTCAGCCAATAATCTATCCGTCTTATGCAAAAGATGGGATATGATATACAGAAAGCTGAAGGACTGAACTTTGGTAAAGGACATCGCATTCCATTTCAACCTGATAGTAGTCCTAGCAAGTCTCACTTTAGATTGGGGTATGAGGATGACAGCATACAAAGTCGCTCTGACAAATCAAAGAAGGTATGTACCACGAGGAAGGATAAATCATGTCATATGGTTCTTCTTTCTCCAGTACCCGAGGAAGTCTTGACCGGCATTAGGTCCGAAAAAGAATATCACAAGACCTATGAGCAAATTCAGGAAGACACTCTTCTAATCTCTCATACTCCTCCCAATGCTTCAGCAACTGCCGAACCTGGTCCTTCCAAGCCCATAACAGCAGAGAAGGGGAAGCAAAATGAGGTCCGATTTGACAAAACTTTAAAGAAGAGTCCGCCACAAGGACTTGACAAGCTGTACAATTTTGACATACTGGCACAGCTCTCCAATGCACCTGCTCGGCTTTCGATCTTCGAGTTACTTCGCCTTTCAAAAGAAACTCGGGACGCTTTGAGTGAGCCACTCACACATGCTGACTCGTACTTGACCCAACTCAAGACTGCAACTGAAGATCCCGTAGAATGTCCTCACTGCCATAGTGTGATGGAAAATATTTCTAACATTACTTTCACATAGGAAGATATGTTGTTGAAAGGTAATCGACATAGCAGGCCATTGTATTATGTGGGTTACATCAATTCCACTAAAGTAAGCCGAATTTATATCGACCTGGGATCCTCCCTCAACATTATTCCCAAAAGCCTATTGCGAGCCTGGAAGAGGTAGTACATTGGGGAAAATATGCCCAAAAATTCAGATAGGCGATCTCTAGAATGAAGTCACATGTTATGTGATCAACTCAGAAGTATCCTATAATGTTATGCTTGGACGATCATGGATACACGAAAAAAAGATTGTGCCTTCCATTTTGCATCAATGCTTCAAATATGTGGATAGCCAAGGGGAGGTCAAAACTGAAGTTGCGGACATCAACCCCTTTAAAGGTGTTGAATCATATTTCTCCGACCCTGCGTTGTACACACCAGAGTACATAAAAAATGAAGCCAACGAAGCTGATGATGAACCTAGTGAAGAACCTCTGGTGTGTACATACCAGAGTAAAGGTGTTAAAATGCTCATAGTGAAGAACCTCTCAGAATCTTCGTCAAAGGGCGAACTACTCGCTCGAGTTCTTTAGAACCCCTGGTCATTAATCTTCACAAGTCTTCGTAGGAAGAAAAGGTTAAGGAACCGCTGGCGATAAACCTCACTAAGAAATTACCACTACTTGTCATTGACCTTCGTCGTAACAAGCAACCAGTACCAAAAAACTAACCCTTGGTCATCAATATTACTAAGCCTCCAATCAAAGCTGAAGCTTCTGTTGATTATGTAGAGGGGGAAAAAATCTTGTATTTTATAAATAAAGAGGATTCGCCTTTGCACTACATCGATGTTGATCCCTTGGCGAAAGAGTTCCTAGAGGCCCTGTATGCTTATGAGTCCCTATTCATACCTGTAGTCTCATCACTTCAAAATGGTACATCATATAGTTCCCATGAGGATGCATGTTTCATAGTCCCACCAAGACGAAACGATCAACGTCAAATACTTTTTGGCAAGGGCGGGAACAAAAAAAATCATACATGACAAAGATTTTGATGATGATGGTAGAGAATTACAGTTTTACCGTTATAGCCGGCCATCTAAAGATATTATTCAGAAGATGGGCTCCAATCTGGAGTCTGGCAAAGGGTTCAATTACGGAAAAGGTAGACGTACTCCTATACGTTACCTCTACTTAAAAGACAAGTCTGAGACTTATTAACAGAAAATCGGTCATGGTTTATGATATCTCACACCTTCGACAACACCTGAAGGCTTAGAGGTAGAGAAGGAAACATGTTTCCATTCACCCGACTCATCATTCTGGGATTCAGATGAAAGCATCGGTGAAGTATTCGAGCATACTCTTTTCGTCAACATGGTGTCAGCCGACCCAGATGATGAATATGACTTAACTTTAGAACCATTCAAAAATGATCCATGGGCACAACATATGGATTCACAATAGGAGCTTCGGTTTGAACAACACGAACCACCTACAAAAGATGAAATAATTCAAATCGATGTAGGGGAAGAGTCCTTCCCGAAACCGATATTCTTCAGCAAAAGCCTTTCAGAGGAAGATAAACGAGCTCTAGTTCAGTTAATAAAAGAATACATTACCATTTTCGCCTAGAGTTATAAGGATATGCCTGGTCAAGATCATCGAATAGCTAGACAAAAGCTCAACATCCTTCCTAACGCTAAACTAGTCAAACAACAACAACGACAATTCTGCCCAGATATGATGGACGTAATTGAAGCTGAAGTCAGAAAGCTAATAGCATGCAGCTTCGTTCGAGAAGAACAACATCTTGATTGGGTAGCTAATGTAGTCTCAGACATAAAGAAAAATAGAAAAGTCCGTATCTACATAGATTATAGGGATCTAAACTCGACTTTCCCAAAAGATGAGTTTTCTCTCCCTCTCACGGATGTCATGATCGATAATACCTACGACTTTGAGCGTATGTCATTCATGGATAGATTCTCGGAATATAATCAAATTAAGATATTTTTTGATAACGAAAAGCACACTTCTTTCCATACATCATTAGGAGTGTACTGCTATATAGTCATGCCCTTTGGTCTGAAGAACACAGGAGCAACGTATCAATGAGCCATGAGTACAATCTTTCATGAACATCTGCGAAATACAGTAGAATGCTACGTGGATGACATTGCCGTCAAGAGTCATCTTAAAGATGACCAACTTCAAGACCTAGAGACGGTGTTGCGTCAACATCAACTGAAGATGAATCCAACCAAATCCTTTCTGGGAGTCTCCAGTGGCAAGTTTCTCAGATTTGTTATAACTTCTTAACGTATCCATATTGACCCTGATAAAGTCAAAGACATTCTTGAAATACGACCTCCACGTAATCTCAAAGAACTTCGTGGACTGCAAGGCCGTTTGGCATACATAAGAAGGTTCATCTTAAATCTCTCAGGACGATGCCGACCCTCCACCCAATTGATGAAGAAAGGTGTCTCATTTGTCTAAAATAAAGCATGTCAGCATGCATTCGATGATATTAAATGATATCTCACAACCTGCCAGTTCTGGTGGCTCCAATCGTAGGAAAATCTTTCTTACTATATGTTCAAGCAATATATCATTCTTTAGGAGCTCTTCTCGCATAGAAGAATACTGAAGGTCACGAACAGACGATCTACTACCTCCGTCGTATGATGATTGGTACCGAGCACAAATATAATCCTGTGGAAAAAGAATGCCTTGCTCTAATATTTGTCCTTCATAAATTACGCCATTATGTGAAGGGTCAAAACATCCATGTCATATCCAGGGTAAATCCCCTCCGGGTATTGATGACCAAGTCGAGTATACTTAATTCTCGCCTAGCTACATGAGAAATGCTGTTAACACCTTATGATATATTGTATGTCCAACATAAGGCAGTGAAAGGTCAGGCCTTGGAAGATTTCTTAGCAGCTCACCCAGTACCGAAAACTTTAATGCTATATGACGACATCCCTGATGAAGTATTGGAGTCTAATACGACGATGGGAGATGATACCTGACAAATATTCTTTGACGGGGCATCAAGTGTTGGCCCCAAAGGCAATATCATAACTGGAGTCTGTATAGTCCTCATATCTCCTGATATACTATTGATACGTCTGCATATTCTCTCAGAAAACCTTGCTCTAATAATGTAGCAGAATATAATGCTCTACTCATTGGCCTCCAGTTGGCCAGGAAACTGGATATAGAGTATCTTATGGCTTATGGAGATTCCAAACTGATAGTTAACCAAATCAGAGGAGAATATGAGGTTCGTCATGAAGATCTTATTCCTTATCATCAAGCTGTAATTGAACTAGTCTCTACCTTCAATGGTTTCTTTATTGAACATGTTCCTCAATTACAGAACGTAGAAGCAGACGTCCTTGCCGGGTTAGCAGCCTCTTTGTCTATTCCTCTAAGAAAATAATATTCGATTAGAGTAAGAGGTCGAGAGCTGTTATGTGCTAAAAATAATTTATACATAGAAATAAGCTTTGAAGTAGAATCTACTTCTGATTTTGAAGAGTGGAGAGTTCCTTTCATAGATTATACGGCATATGGGATTATTCCAGACGACTTTGATTAAAAGATGCTAACTCTGGTTCTACTATGATGCAGCATTCCAGACATTGTATCGTCGCTCGTATAATGGACTCCTATTACGATGTCTTTCTGATCTTGAAGCAAGATGAGTACTCCGTGAGGCTCATGATGGTATTTGTGGAGCGCATCAACCAGGCCAGAAACTGCAAGATAGGCTCAAAAGGATAGGGTATTACTGGTCTACCATGGTAGCCAATGCTATAGACTATGCCCGTAATTATAGAACGTGTTAAATTTATGCTGACTTTATTCACCAACCGTCAAAACTCTTGCATCAAACTGCAACTTCCTGGCCTTTTGAAGCTTAGGGAATGGACGTTATTGGCCCTATTAGTCCACCTTTGTCCATGGGCCATCGGTTTATCTTGGTTATAACTGATTATTTCTCCAAATGGGGAGAAGTAGTACCGCTGATTGAAGTGAAGACATCTAATATGATTAGCTTCGTCAAGCATCACATCATTTATCGCTATGATGTTCCTCGGAGGATAATACATGACAATGGGCTATAATTTGCTAGTCAAGTGTTCTTTCGATTTTGTGACAAAAATTGAATCCAGAATATGACATCCATTGCATATAATCCTGCAGCTAATGGTTTAGCTGAAGCCTTTAACAAGACCATAACAAACTCCTCAAGAATTTTGTTTCATCCAATAAACAGTATTAGAATAAGAAGCTTGGAGAATGTCTATGGGCCTACCGTACGACTGTGCGAACTCCAACTAGCTACACACCATTTTCTCTAGTTTATGGATTTAAAATAGTCATTCCTCTCGAAATCCAGATCATTTCTCTCAGGATAGCTCTTGCTAATGAGTTGATAGTAGAGAATAATGATCTATTGCGACTTCAAGAGTGTAAACCCCCTCGACCAAATCAGAGCTATTTGGATTTAAATTAAGAGACTAGGATTAAATTGGATACAATTAGATTTAATGTGCAACAATATTGTGACTTAATACACCTTACTGTTGCTTTGATGTTTGGAGTGCTATACTAGTAGGCACCCTCAAACCAATTAAGTACTCACCTCCTAGACATGCCAGACTACCTATCCAACCTTTGTGTAACTTGTAGATACTCAATATTGTGCTTCATTTGAGCTGCGCAATATCCGTTACGACCGTCGAAGTATTATTTCAATAAATCCAATGTTCTTGATTTTTCGTTCCTACTAGAATTTGAGGCTCAACCACAACCCAATACCCTATAACCCAAATTAGGGTATTAGCCTATACAGAGCCTGCTACGCCCATGACTCTTGTGTCCCACTTGAATTTAGTTCCCTGTGTTTCAATACATTAAAAGAACACCATGCGCCTTGCTTTTAATAAAATTAAATAAAGGACAATTTCACCTCAAGCAAACCCAACCAAGCCACATGCACCTTTCCCATTGGATCAGCCCCTCCCCAATGAGTCCAAACAGACCCAAGTTCTGAGGCCAGCCTATCAAACCCCCTTATAAATATACATACTCCCTAATATTTAACCCTAAAATTTACTATTCATCAAATACCCAAACCCTAGCCGTTCCCCTACACCCGAGTTACCCCCCGATTGCCCAACGTCGCGTCCACCACCGGACACCCACCGCCACCGGACCCCCACTGCTGGACCACTATTCCCCGCCAGCAGCATCCAGTCTGCCTGCAACCATCGGACGCCGTACCTCACCATCACCCCACGCGTCCTAGCCGAACCATCTCCTTCCCAACCGGACACCCACCGCCTCCGACTTCACAAACTCCGCCGACCACCACCCTCAGTACTACCCCGGCCTAACCCCACGAACTGTCAGCCATCCCGCACCGCCTTCAGCCCACCCGACGCTGCCAAGCCGCTGCCGCGTCTGCTGCAAGCCGCTGCTGCCGCTGCCGGCCAACTCACCGGTCGACGTCGGAGCTCCGCCCGCGAGGAAGACGACCAGGACGAGCCGGACCCCGTCCCAACATCCAGGTACTCGATTCCCCGCTCATTCTTGCATAGTATCGTTGTAAGACTGGTTATTCGAGTCGTCGTATCGACGTGTCCTGTGTCGACCCAAACCAGTTAGAATGAAATACTACGGATATGTATGTGTGCTGGAAATTAAACTAGATAATAACAAACTGAATCAATCCTAATTATATGCATGCTAGTATGTTGATTAACAAGAGGAAGAAATTGTTCAATAACCAGCAACCATATAAATTGTGAGACTGTCGTCAAGGCTAGAAATTTACCTGAAAACCTTAACACAAACCGCGTACGTTTGGGCATGGGAACCAAAGACATGTATTCGTATAAATCAATATAGTGACAACCCCTTAACATTTATTGTCTCAAGACACACGCTGACAAGGACAGAACACGCGTACATCCTAGCTACGTGCACCCGTGAAGCCATCCTCGATCAGTCGTGAACTCGTGACAATTCCTAAGAGCAACGTAGAGTTTGTTTATTATCTTAGTGTCTGATAATAGATTGTTATATTACATTGTGTGTTAGGACCATTGTACCAGCCAGGAGACACTGCAGGAACCAACTTCTGGCATTCACAGCTTGAGGACTCAGACGAGATACCTTGCCATATTTACTGTCTAATTTAAATTATGCATATGTTGTATTGTATCCTTGTTTCTTTATTCTATACAACTGTTCGCGTCCGAGATTGTCTCGGGTGCATTCGACGGATACGTCGATGATTAGTATACATTGACTTAGTCATTAGCAGACTCACCTCATTGGATGATACCCTGTTATCTTCCAAGACCTGACACTTTTACACGTATTCATAGTGACAAATCTCATGTTGGGATGCAAGTTTGCGTGTTCGACTAGCTATCGCCGCGTGTGACATGCATCACGGTTAGCAAGCAATTCAGGACTATTTCAGTATAAAGACTTGGCATTTAGATAAGGGGGTATGCGCGTCGATTATTTGACTTGTATATCTACATTAGGCTGGGAGGACGACTAGTAGGCATATGGGACACCCCACTCCTTTATACTGATACCGCACTCGACGGAGTGATATAGACGTATATATATATTACTGATACCACGTTCTGTAGAGTGTTGGACGTTACTTGGTGATAATGCAGATACCACACTCTATAGAACATCGAACGTTACTGTATTCCTGCGCCCGTGTTAAAGGGGACATGTGTGGCATATACTAGCCGGTTGCCACGACTGGTGAATTACGTCAGCATATGTCTAGCCTACACCTTCCCACATACTCACAGTTGTCCTCACATTGCATTCACTTAGATGGTTAGCACACCCTTTATTGTATTTATTTTATTCAGTATTTATATATGGAATGTCTCTATGTATCTTGTTACATCCCTCTGAGGACCTGGTTCCCTTCCAGATTTGGACGAGGCTTACTATCCCACAGTGTACGGCCCCAGACAGGAGAAGAGATTTGCTACCGCAGAGGAGCTAGAGGTTCTACCGTCAGAGTTTCTGTGATCACTTGGTAGGCCTTCCGCCTAGATTGGGTGCATCATTATCTAGTCAGCCGATGCCCTCGTCATTATCTTTTATCTATCATTTCAGTACTTTATTTCGTCATAGTAGTGGGTTTGTTCCCACCTGACATTATTGGTTGTAGTATGATATCTTGAGACTAGTGTTTATCTTCCAGCAGTTTATTTAGTACTTCTTGCTCTTTATATTGTAGATGAGATTAGATTACCTATTATTGACTGATATTGGACATGTTAGCATTATAGGACAGCGTAGCACTCTTCGTGGATCCATTAAATTAGGATATCCTCGGAGACGTGACAGCTGGCTATTGCCACGTGGCCTAGTTCCATGTATTTTGGGACTGGGGCGTGACAAAGAGTTAGAAGCATTGGACGAAAAGATCTTATATGCTCAGTAGCGTATTGAGTTATGTCAAGCTCGTACCTCCAGAGCCTTTAACAGAAAAGTCAAAGAAATAATATTCCAAGTTGGTGATCTTGTCCTCACGGTGAGGCGACCAATGAAACCGACTCATAAAAGTAAAGGCAAATTCTATGCTAAGTGAAAGGACCCGTTTGTGGTGGAAACGGTATATTACAATGGTGCTTATAGGCTTGCAAATCCTAACGGAGATTTTTTAATGATGTCGATCAATGACAAATTTCTTAAAAAGTACTATGTTTAAAACATGCTCGTACTTTTTTGTCCCTAGTGGATCAAACATAAAAATATTATAACTCTTTCTCATCTCAAACCGTTACCTGTGTTCGAGAGTCTTGAACACGTTATAGGTAATGGGTCCTCAAAATTCTCTAGTAGAGTCTTATCTGCTAAAGAAAAAATTATGTCCTCCTTACCTCTGCATTATTTTTCTCACAAATATGTAACCCGTCATGTCCATATTACAGTTGATAGTGTTTTTATCTTCAAAACTTGCTATCCGTACTTAGTATAAGTACGCCAAGGGTATCAAGTCCACTAAATGATCTCCATTAAAATATTCTGCCATGTCCACATCACCTATGAGCATATATATTCAATGGGGTTTTTTTTGGAAAACATATCCCTATTATTTTTGATGGTGTTGTTTATTCTAACATTATCCGTATTTTAGGTTAAAAAACACAATGGATAATGAGTCCACTAAAATATTATGACATTATTGATGTCATCTTTAAACCACATAAATAAAATGAGCTTCTTCATTTATAAAATGAAGGAAAAAAAGGACATCAATACAACTTTCAGGAGAAATCAAGGTCCTACCAATCACTATTGTTCACAAAAGTTACAAAAGCATGTAGAATGCATACATCCGAGTATGCAAATACCCGACGGGTGGCCTCTACTCTGACTTGTTCCTCTTGTTCCCCTAGGTCAGCAACAAAACCATCAAGACCACTGACTTTAGTTTGGAGTGGGGTAAATCCATCCGACGAACGATAAAGGGGATCCTGAACGAGTCTTGCCTCACACAGTTGGCCTGAAGGTGTTTCCTTCTTCTCTTCAGTAAGTGGCGATACAGAATGATAGGAGTGTGGCTAGAATTAACCTTGGCCAGAGAAGAAACAGTCACCTTGTCTGTTTCCCTTGCACTTTTCCTCAAAGTATCCTGGAAGCCATCATCAAGTTCGGATGAAGAATATTGAATGGAGTAGCCGACTACACTCTTTATAAGAAGGATGTCAACGGTTTAAATTTCCACGCATGATTCATCAGTGAAAGGGGGCAACGGTTTAATGATTCATCAGTCAAAGAAAGCGACGGTTTATTTTCCTAAGTAAATAACCGTACACAGAATTCGATGTGGGACTATTGAGATTTTACATATTTTTCTAAGCGCTCTCGCATACGAGAAAAGAATTTTTGGATAGTGCGCTCACTAATCAGTTGTCAGAAAAGGACTGCATATTGCACACAATGTCCAGTCCTCCCTAAACATGCAGAGTTATTCTTTCTTTCTCCTGAGTCGAGAAAGAGATTGATCAATCAACGACACACAGACAACAAAGCATAATTAAGCCAAAATTTTATTTGTGCTTAAATCATGATTACATATGATAGAAATCTATTACATCTGAATTATTATTCTAAAATTATGATTACATATGATGGAGATCTATCACAAAGTCATCTCCATCCTTCTAAATATCAATGCAATATCTGCTTGTACTAAAGGACAATGTTAGGGAGCACAATGTTAGACATAATCTTGCTCCCTAACATTGGGTGCATTGACGATGGTGGGAGGATACAAAACTGGGCATGTATTAATTATGCAAGCATGGGAAAACTAATTCTCCATCGCCATTGAGCGCCATCGATAGAGTTTTGATTGTGACTACATCTCAATCTTATAGTCAAGGCCGCGGTCTAGCTGCACCCTAGTGGCAAGCCTCATTATGGGAAAAAATAGAGCTAGCATGCTGTATGGACTAGGACAACTCTGTTTGAGACAAGCAAAGCCCTTTCTCACTCTATGGCGAATTGCCATGTGATGTTGCTGATCATCTCGAATGGGGAGAACTATGATATCCTTCCATGTTCCATCGAAAAAGAAGCAAGTTAGTATTATCCCTGCACAAAAGAGTATAACATCAGTATTCTACTCAAGAAGAAATATTCAGGGTAAGAAAAGTGCGCACACTCATCGAGTTTGTCAAAACTCAAAAAATTGTGCTAGATGACAAATTTCAGACGAAAAGTACACGAGTTGTCTAATTCATCAGAATTCTGAAAGTACACTAGGGAGTTAATTCCACTCCAAACAAGGGATATACACATGTATATTATGCTTATGTTTATGAAATTCCCTATATTCCCTACTGATTACAGTGTAACAAAGAGACGAGAACGGGAAAAGAGTAGTAGCAGAGGAATATTTTTATCTCACCCTTTTCCAAAGAGCGCCGTCTCTTATGATTGCTTGGATGCTTGCAATATCCTGATGAGGACATCTTATTCTTCCTAGACTGGATCCTAAAGCTAGACGTGTTCATCCTTACAATGGGATAGAAAAAATCGCTGAGGAATTGTGATGAAAGTCTTGCACCAGTGAAGAGTCTCTTTCTCCTTATATACGGGAAGTGAAATATTTCAGTTTCCAAAAAATCCTTAAAATAATGTCGCATGCATGGCCTTGAAGTCGGCGTTAAATCAAGGATCGGGTCAAAGATTTAGATAGGCCAACTAAGTTTGCACTGAAGAATTAGCTACGTCAGAAGGCTATCTGGCTGCCACGTATCTTTCCAAGAACCTTTTGAGAATGGCTGCATAATACGCGTGCTAATTGGTTGGCAAAAAAAATCTGTATAACACGTGTATACGTGCACTGTGTCTATGTTTTTATTCAAAAATCTTGCTCAATCCCCATGCCAGTGTCTACTAAAGAGCAAGCGGGAATATATTGAAAGAGGAGGAGGATTACATAACCCGACCACCAAGTTCCAAACAAAAAAACAGAGAAGAGAGAAGAGAGAAGAGAGAAGAAGAAGAGCAAGCAAGCGGATAGGGGAATATAGCTAGTCAGAGTCAGAGTCAGAGAGTTGCTTAAGTTCACCGATAATATCCACAATCTCCTACATTGTACGCACACCTGAATGATGAAGTAGACGACGTACTGCCTCCCTCGACCCCAATATTTTCTTCTCCTCCAGAGTCAGTGGCAGTGAGTCACAGTCCAGGATTGGTTTTGCAGGTTGGGCAATTGACTCCAGTGTCAAGGTGAAGGAAGATTGGACGCTGTTCGCAAGCATCAAGTTATTCTCCTCTCATTCCCTTTTTCTCGATGAAGGAGGAGGTGCTGAGACAGAAGCTGACAAATTGACCATGACACTGCTCTCATGAGGAGCAGTGCGGGGCACAACAACTTTGGGAGCAGTAGTGACAAGGGGATGCTTCGAAGTACTCGCAGTTTGTAGCCAGGGTTCCCAGCCAGGGACTTTCTTAGATGCCATGTTCAGTGGTTGTGAAATGCCTTGAAGGCGCAAGTCCTTCGTATATATAGAAAGAGAAGTGGCGGTTCACCTTCTCAAGGTAGCCCACCACCTACTTAGATAATTTTTGAAGCACGTGAAGTGACAGTTCGACTTCTCGAGAGTTAATGGGTGAATGCAGTAACCTTGCATGAATGAACCTCGGTTACACTAACCGTCACTCTCCATGACGAATTAAGGGGCCACATGGCATGAAAGGACCTTAAAGTCATGAGCCTAAACAAAGTAAGAACAAGTCTCCATGCTTCTACGATTCAAAATATTTCAAATTTACTTGTGAAAATTTGAAAACTTTGAAGGGGGTCTTGTAGAAGCATAAAAAGTACGCCTCCAAAGAATGATAGATTCAAAGAAAGAATGGAACACCCCTTCATAAAATAAATCAGCAAGAAGAGTGGCGCACTCTAGCAATGTTTCAGAGTATGGCAGACTTTCTTCTTAATGGAATAGAGGCGCGCTTTGAGTTAGCTTTACAAAGACAGGCGCACAACTCTCATATTTCTTTCCCCACATTTAATTCAATGAATCTGAAAGACTGGTACAACATTCGAGGAGATCAGAGTCATTATGACAAGGGATTTCCAGCATGCAAACCCAGGTTGTCGTCTAATGGTCTATCTGGATAAAATTTTACAGAGTGTGCCATTGGGCACAACTCTTACAGAGTGCGCCATTATGCACAACTCTTATAGAGTACGCCATTGAGCCAAACTCTTATTGCGTCCGTTATTATGTACAACTCTTATAGAGTGTGCTATTGAGCCAGACTCTTACAGAGTACGCCATTGTGCTAAACTCTTACAGAATGCGCCATTGGGCCAAACTCGTACAGAGTGCACCATTATGACAAACTCTAACAGAGTACGCCGTTGTAGCCAATATCTTCAGATCTCATCAAAGTATGCCAGTATGGCCATTATCTTTAAAATTCATCAAAGCGCATCAATGTTGCCAAATTCCTTAAAAAGTGCGCCTATGATCTTAACTTACAGTGAGCGATTATGATTATGTTTCTTTTATTTCTTGTGAGATGTGCATAAATAACTGTCCCTTCGACCTACATTTTCCTCGTATAGGAAGCCATGTGTCAAGCATGCAGTAGGTTGCGCACCCACTCAGCAGAATGTGGGTTATGAAACCCTCAAAAAGGTGCGCACAATGGCAAATACATTATAAATTGTCCAAATTGTGCGCATACTTCTATAACCGCTCCCGAAGGTTATAAATATAGGCTCAATTCTTCATTCACACACACGGACAGAGGGAGAAAGACAAAAGTTCTATGTGATAGTGCTTCCGAGGCTTTGTTGCTCAAGTTCTTTAAAGGGTTCAAAGGTTCCAGCATTTTTTATTTGTGTCGAATGGTCCAAGGAGTAAAGTTATCGACCACATATCAGATTTCCATAGCTATACTTTCCTAGAATAATTGTATTTTAGATTCTTGTATAGGATTCATTGTACTTTTCTTTTCTTTCTTGTTTTTAATACAACGGTTCGTATAACTTTTTGTTCATGGAAAACAAAAGAGACGTCGTACAATCACCTTCGAGTATTTGATTGTAAGGCTTTCATGCATGTACCGAAGGACGAGATATCCAAACTTGAGCCGAAGACAAGGCAATGCGTCTTTATCGGCTATGGTCAGGATGAGTTTGTCTATAGACTCTACGATCCGGTGGAAAGAAACCTTTACAGAAACAAGTATGCGGTATTCGTTGAAGATCAGACCATGACCAACACTTAGGATTCCGAGATGCCTTATAAGGCTGAGGTATTGCCTGAGTTAGAGTTATTTCGCTTTGAGCTATTTTCAGAGGGCACTGTAGAGGATCCAGATACGAGGGAGCTAGTACATGAAGATGCTCTCAATATTGATCATCAGTCTGCTGATGGTGGTCAGGAAGACCCTCAGGAAATGAGGTTGTTTATATACAGCCAGCACCAGAGGCATCTTTGTAGAGGAGTGCGAGAGACTATCGACCATTTTCGAGATACTCACTAGATGAGTATGTGCTACTGACTGACGAAAGAGAGCCCAAAAGTTTTACAGAGGTGATGGAAGACGAATACACACAGAAGTGGATGCAGGCCATGTAGAAGAAGATGAGTTTTCCTCTACTTCTAAGCTGGTGCGGTTGCCAAAGGATAAGAAGGCTTTAAAGAATCGATGGGTGTTTAGAGTGAAGTAGACGGAAGATGCTACTCGCTCTCGATACAAAGCCAGCCTGGTCGTTAAAGGCTACGATCAACGGAAGGGCATAAATTTTGATGAGATATTTTCATCAATCTTTAAGTTATCGTCTATTCGGGTGGTACTAGCATTGACAACCAGCTTTGACTTAGAGGTTTTGCAGATGGACTTGAAGATAACATTCCTCCATAATAATTTAGAGGTGGAGTTATACATGGAGTAACGCGCTAGAAGGATTCTGTGAGAAGAGTAAGTAATACTTAGTCTGCCAGTTGAGGAAGACTCTGTATGGTCTGAAGCAGGATTCGAGGCTATGTCGGATCACTGTGTATTCTTGAAGTACTTTATCGAGGATGATTTTATCATACTTTTGTTCTATATAGATAATATTCTATTGGCGAGTCAGAATGCCACCAGGATAGCAAAGTTGAAGCACCAACTGGGCGTAGTGAAGGCTATTCTTGGGATGGAGATCAGCTTAGAGAGAGAAAGAGAGTCCAAGCTGCTTTATTTGTCCCAAAAGAAGTACATTCATCGGGTACTTCAATATTTTGGGATGGACGGGTCAAAGAAAGTGAGCAACCCCCTTGAAGCTCACTTTAAGCTTACTGCATATCAGTTTTCGTCTACCGAGGATGGAAAGAAAGATATGGAGTGGGTTCTATATGCGTCAGCAGTGGGGAGTCCCATGTATGACATGGTGTCTACAAGGCCAAACATTGATCACATAGTTGGTATTGTTAGCAGGTATCTTTCCATTCCCGGGAGGATACATTAGAGTGCGGTTCAGTGGATTCTACGATACCTTCAGGGCACTGTTGATTGGAGACTTTCATTGGTGGTAATGAGCCAAAGCTGGTCGAATATTCTAACGCTGATATGGCTGGAGATGTAGACACGAAAAGATCGACTTCGGGCTATGTGATAATATTTGCTGGAGGAGAAGTATCGTGACACTCACAGTTGCAGAAGTATGTTGCTTTGTCTACGACATAGGCATAGTCCATTACGGCGACAAAGGCTTGCAAGGAGTTGTTAGGGATGAAGAAGCTTTTGCAGAAAATGGGGCTAGAGCAAGATTATTATATTTTGCTTTATGATAGCCAGAGTACAATCCATCTTGGAAATAATGCGACATTTCATAGTCGGTCCAAGCATATAGAAACTTGGTATCATTGGATACAGAATGTGCTTGTGGCGAAGAACGTGGTGCTTGAGAAGGTTCATACTGATGACAATGGAGTGAATATGCTCACGAAGGTTCTACCAAGGAGGAAGTTTGAGTACTATAGGCGGATCGTCGGTACGACGAGCTCCTCCACCTAGTTGGGAAGAAAAAAAATTGTTGGAGTGGGTGGGGTTTCCAACCTCTGTGGAGAATACTACGAAGTGCGACAAGCGTCATCCGTGGGTCGGAGAAGCTCGGGGAGTGCGACGAGCGCCGTATATTGGAACATATATGGTAAGCAAATATATGATTAGATTTCCATATATTTGACTTTGACCATATATTTATGATTGGATCTTTCATATATTGACTTTCCATATAATTGGACTTCCAATATATGGAAAGCCAATATATGATTGGATTTCTATATATATATATATATATATATATATATATATATATACATCTTTGACTTTGATCATATATATATGATTGAATATATTGGACTTTCCATATATATTGGGCTTTTATATATAAATTTTCAATATATGGTAACCCTAATTCATGTAAGAGTTTAATGTAAATTGACGCTTTACAACTTTTGGGAGAGAAAGAAAGAGATTGACAGCTACATTAAAGGGAAGACGGTGTTGGATAATTCTTCACGTCGTCTTTGTTTTTCAGACTCTGTAATCATTTTTATACATCCAAGTAGTTGTGGTAATCCATTTTGGACGGTGAGAAGTGTGTAACGAGTTGGTGTACTTTCTTTTTCCAATAGTGATGGCTTTTCAGGGTTGAACTTTGATCATCCAATGGTTTTTCCTATCTGGGTTTTTCACATAAAAATTATTGTGTCTGCATTTTTCTTTCGTGTGATTTTGGAGATTTGGTTTTTGTGTGCTTTTCTTCAGTTGTCTTGTAGCTTCTTAGTTTGGGGGAGCAATTTTTGTGTTTCATTCCCAACATAAACACGTAAGTCTACCATTTGCTATGTTGTGTGTTTGTTACTTAAAACTAAAAAAGAAGTTAACAAGTAAGTTATGTAAATAATTACTTATATCCCTTAAAAATATGTTATGGTAAGCTTGAAAATTTACCAAGTATGTGTTCTCAGCCGGATGCAATCCCAATATCACGGGTAGAAATGTCGATAGTTTGGGAAAAAATGGGATACTTGAGAGGATATGAGTAGGCCGTAAGCCCTCTAATATTAATACCACACAATCCATGAAGAATGGTGAGGAAGTGATTATCCTAAAAGAGGAGTTATCATCACTTAAGGAATTGAATAAAACTCAGCAAAATCAGCTGTGATAAAACAACAACTTGAAGCACAAAAGGAACAACTTGTGATACAACAACTACAAATTAAGGTACAGAATCAGAAACCGAAAAAGGTCCTAGCAGCATTGTTGAGATACGGGATACTTTAGTTGGATTAATGTGGGTAGGACTCACCTGATAGCTGCTAGGTAGTGACTTCTTTGTGTGAGTGTGTGTGTGTATGTGTGTGTATTTCATTATTGAATCGTCTACCTTTTATGTTGACTTGCACCTTTCTCTTATTACCCCTAACTAGCAAAAGTATAATACATACTTTCATTTATGTTGGGGTCGTTTTATCATGTTAAATCTAGAGCAATTTATTTGTTGGTTATATATGGTGTCTTGTTGTCTAAGTGGTCATAAGATTGCTCGTTTGTTGCTTATTTAACAAGAATATTTGAGTGGATACCGTACTAATGGATGAGTTAAGTTAATGAATTGGAATATATTCAATTAGTACTGTGATCCATATTTATAGTACTTGTGGTTTATCTTCCCCAACAGTATATGGCATTATGACCATTAAATATTTACTTATTTGGATTTCTTCTATTATATTAGAACTTATATTAGCTCAAAACATATAAGTACCATTAGTAAATATTGTATTTGACACCATACACTTCAAAACATATAAGTACCATTAAAATACCTTCCCTAACAATATCTAACACTATGCTATTTTTATTCATTTTCCTTTGATATACTTGAAAGGTTTTAAAGTAGAGTTAGGATATTTCTTTGATAATTTGTTGTATTGCTTTTGATAAGGTTTAGATGATAATTAAGGTTCCATTTTGCCATTATTTCAATATTAAGATAATAGTGTTAAAAGATAAGTTAGAGGACCTATTTCTGCTTAGATAGCTATTTCTGTTACACTTATGGATATTTCTTTAGTTTTGTAACTTTTAATAATTCTTTTGGGCATTAAATATAAAGTAGTGTGTAGTGGGAGGCTTGCCAAGTAGTTAAAAACTGTGCTTTACACAACACCTTCAAAGTTTAGGTTATTTTGGTTGGAGTAGCCCACAACTCTACTGCTAAAATATTCTTCGGGTCTACTGAGATTCCGTCACCTGTAATCATATGGCCAAAAAATCCAATCTTGTCAAGGAAGAATTTATACTTTGAAAGCTTTCCATAAAGCTTCTCCTTTCTGAGAGTCTCTAGAACTATCCTCATGTATTCCTCATGCTCCTCCGGGGTCTTCGAATACACCAGAATATCATTAATAAATACCACCACAAACTTATCAAGATATTGGTGGAACACCTTGTTCATCATATTCATGAATACCGTTGGGTCATTGGGCAACCCAAACAGCATCACTATGAACTCAAACTGGCCATACCGAGTCCGAAAAGCTATCTTTGAAATATCCTCCTTCTTCACTTTCATCTGGTGGTAGCCTAAACTTAAGTCTATCTTCGTGAATACCTTCGCTCCGCTCAAATGATTGAAGAGATCATCAATCCTCGATAGCGGGTATTTGTTCTTTATAATGAGATTGTTTAGAGCCATGTAGTCGATACACATACGCACCGGCCCATCATTCTTTCGTATAAACAATACCGAAGTACCCCATGGTGATGAACTGGATTGAATGAAGCCTTTATCCTGCAACTCATCCACCTAGTTCTTCAACTCTACCAGTTCGTTGTTGTTGACTCTATAGACGTGATATGATATCGACTCTGCGTCTGGAACCAAATCTATAGATAACTCAATATCTCGTTCTGGCGGCAAACCCGACAACTCCTCCGAAAAAACATCTATGAACTCTGCTATCAATGGATGTGGCGACTCCTTCTCTTCCACTATGGCTCGATAGATGGCATACTCGCTCTGCTCCGCTGCTCCTCTGGCAATCTTAAACTCTGGTCCTTCTGACATTCGAAACAAAACTTTGCCTTCACGATAATCTATACTAGCATTGTGTCTACTCAACCAATCTATCCTAAGTACAATATTGTAACTCGAAAGTGGCATTACGGGTAAGCACACACTTAACTCTCGGTCTTCCAATGCAACTCTCCGATCCTTGGAAACATCATTGACTAGGATAATGCCTCCCTCAGTCATGATCTTGCAAGTCCTAGCCAAAGGTTAAGACTCTAAATGATGCGTAAGAGCAAAAGTTACAGATACAAAACTATGGGAAGCACCGGAATCAAATAAAGTATATGATGGAATAGAATAAAAAAGAACTAAACCTGATATCACATCTCTGACTGGCTCCTCCTCCTCAACTGTCATGGTGAATGCTTGCCCTCGTGGTGCACCTCTCTGCTACTGCTGGTGCTAGAAAAAATATTGTTGTTAAGTCGATAAAAGAGGTCCTTTCTACTGTCCCGTATGTGGCCTCGCTGGTGCTCTCTGTGCTGGTGCTTCTCCCTGGCCGTCTCGAACTAAAGCCACTAGACACTCCCTCAACTGGTGGCCTGGCTCTCCGCAATAGAGATATACTCCAAGCCTCTTCTTGCAAACCTTCCGTGTATGTCCAACTTCCCACAATGTGTGTAATGCAGGGCCTGCTGTGCCGGTCTCAGGGCCTGGTATGCTTGCTGTGCTGGTGCTCGGAATGGTGCATAAACTGCTGTCTCTGTGGTTGAAAGGTTATCTGCTGCTGGAAGTGAGGTCGTTTGGCTGGACCCACACTACTTCTAGCTCCTCCTGATATGTCTCTCATCCTCTTGGATTTGAGCTCCAAGTCATCCTCAGCCCTCTGTGCATCCATCAGGATATCCTCAAATATCACTGTACGGAGTCCTCTAGTGAGAGATTTGATCTCTCCGATCAAACCCTTTTGAAACTTCCTGGCCTTTCCTAGAGGATTCTGTCCCTCTATAAATCTGCCCAATCTGCAGAACTCCGCAGCGTACTTGTCCACTGTAATGCTTCCCTCTACGAGGTTTAGGAACTGGCTCTTTAAGGCACTTAGAACCACGTCCAAAAAATACTTCTCCTTGAAAAACTCTTTAAAAGCTTCCCAAGTCAGTCCTGGCGTCACGATCCTCGGGTCTATAAAGAACCAAGTCAGAGAAATATCGAACATCTGGCTGTCAGCTACCTCCACCTGTAGGTTCTTTGGAATCTGTTCTAGCCGCAGGACCCTCTTTATATCTTCGATCCAATTGTTGGCGTACAAGATCCCTTCGATGCACCTGAAGTCCTTGGGCCCCATCCTTTTGAAGTCAATGATGGTACCCGGCCTCGGCTGGTGTGGGACGGGATAAAGCGGTACGGTCTGTGGCTGAACAAGCACTACCTTCTCTAAAATAGCTAGTGCTAACTGGTGAGCACACTCGATGCCCTGACGTAGAACATCTGTCTGCCTCTGCTGTGCTGCCGTCATCTCCTAGAATATGGCAAACATCTGTGTCCCGTTTGCTGGCATAGGTGGTGGTGGTAGAAGATCCTCCGTGACTGATGGAATAATCCTCGGAACTAGTGGTGGAGCACCCCCAAAAGCTGCTGCTGAAATCCCCAACTGGACTGGTAAAGCAATCCTTTGAGCAGAAGAAGGAGGAACAATAGCTGCTATCTCTCTCTGAGGTGACGAAGTAACTGACCTCGCCGAAACTGCTCTAGAGCGCTGCGATCGAGTCTTCGACGGCATCTTGAAGATAGATTCAAACAAAGGAAAAATATTGCACAAGATATGGTAGCATCAAGGAAGGACATTAATATTTCAAAGAAAGCAATTATTTCTTATGATAAAGGTAATAAATTCAATAGATTAAAAATGTTCCTATTTATGATTGAGTATACTCTCATCGTATATCCCTAGTCCTATATCCTATAGCATTTTTTTAGTAATACTTTAAGTCTAAGTATAACTACTTCGACCTGTATGGGCCACCACAAAAATATGTCACGACCCACACCCGGTGTAGGGGCACGAGTATGTGGGTACGTCCAGCCTACGCTGCATTATTGGCGGTAGAACGCTGTCTAGATCAACAATACTATCTAAATATCTCACATAATATATATAATATACCTGTCAAGATATCTCAACTCCCAATAGAGGACTATATAATAATTTGATAATGGTAAACAATGCCCAATCACAATAACAAACTAGAAGAAGATATTGCACGATATGGAATAGAAGGAAAATATAAAGTCATAATACATCACAAGTCCAAGTCTAATCTCAATACAATAATCTTAAATATAATACAATGCCAAAAGTGTCTAACTGACATATACAATATCATAAATAAACTAGCTAAGTCTCATCGACTGCTGGTACTATCTTAATAGGCTCTACGAGTTCTATCTCAACTAGCTCGCCATCCTGTGGCCCATAGTGGGCAGGACATCGGTCCTCTAATGAATCATCTGAAAATATATCCAATCAGGATTGGAGCAAAGTACAACCCAATAATAGTTCCAATAATTGACAGAAACTATAAAACAACAATAGCAATAAAAATAAATAAGAAAATAACTGAGCTAGTAAATATCACGAGAAGAAGCATCATGATAAATAATGGTAATAAACTGAGAACAATATGGTGAGAAACATTA
Organism: Iris macrosiphon; assembly: GCA_036927795.1. Lineage (NCBI taxonomy): Eukaryota > Viridiplantae > Streptophyta > Magnoliopsida > Asparagales > Iridaceae > Iris > Iris macrosiphon. Next base: position 150,240,540 of record JAYESA010000012.1, on the reverse strand, counting down.
ATGTAATAAACTGGAATAAAGGAAAAATATAAATAATGTGCCTTGAAATATTAGTAAGATAATGTGATCGGCTTGAACCTAACACGGGTTATATAAAAAGGTGAGCTAGCGTGATCACACGTGAGTTGCATGATCTGCTAGCTATCACGGGTTACACTAAATCATGGGCTATAAGGTATGATCACATATCCACTAATACTTCCCCAAACCCCGACTAGTACATAGATCCAAATCATGATACATTATAACACGTATATCACATTGTACGGTCTATAATATCATGCACTATAATTACGGTCTATATAATCACTAAGATATCACGGTAATTACTGAGTAATCACGAAGCACGATACGATGATTACTGAGTAATCACATCAATAATATCTCAAGACGGGAATCCATGTATACCAATCTGTGTAACCATCGTGTCAGGAATCAAATATCTCAATACTAAATACATGAATCATATAGACTATCAAATAAGGAAACTATTAGAGAATATACTCGCCCGTGGTCCTGAACAAAAGATATAACTCGATGTCCGAGCTGGTGTCACACAACCCTATATAGGAATATCATATCAAATGGTGTAATAAAGATAATTAAGCTAAAATGAGTTAAAGTATGATTTCTAGGTCAATATTAGGTCACACTAGTCAAACTAAAGTCATACACAAGTTTTTAGGTCCACACTAAGGTAATTAGTCCTTATTAGCCACTAACTAGCTAACACTAGCTTATATTAGCTATACTAGGTTATTACCTTAGTATATAAGTAAGATCTTCACTATTACCTACACTATCTAGTTATAACTTGGTATCATGGATGCCTATCAATACTTAGCACTATATACTAGCTAACTTAAACTATAGGTAATAATCTCTCCTAACTAGTATTAGTATCATATTATTTATCCCCTCACCTACCTACCATATCTGATACTGAGTTGTATCAGACATCTCATACCACAACTCCAAACATCTACTGCTCCTCAAGTTGATACCCAGAGTTAGCTGCTGCTAACCCACATCTAAGCTAGTGCTGCTACTAAACTAGCAGACACTCTCAAAACCAAGGTTCGTATTACCTTAACATACATCCATAAATCAGAATTCACTAATACTTACAAGTATTAAATACACCCACCTAGCACACATGCACACCCAGGTTTTACCACTGCTATCCAATATTGAATACAGGGTGGTATCCCCTCCTATTGGAACCCGAGTTTAATCCAAACCCACTGCTTCAACTGCTACTAGATCAGTGCTCATGTATCACCCACTGATACATGGCTATCAGTTCAACGTTCTCCTTAAACCTGTGTATGATGGCCTTTCCTTCCTCCATAGCTGTGAAATTAACATGTCACCCAACTGTAGTGGCATGCTGTCACATCCCTACATCAATCAGTTGTTGTTGCTGTTGCAACTGCTGTTGTTGCAACTGCCTTCAATGACCCCCCACTGAACTCTCGATCCCTCCAAAATGATCCCCAGCCCTCTCGGATACTACCTAATTTAACATCCCCCGATACTAACCTATCACACTTCACTTAAAGCATGCAAGACCCGCACCCCTCACACTGAATGATACCTCTAATTCACCTTCACACAGTAAAATCAATGCACTACTGCAACTGACCCAACAATTTCCCCTTCCCTTCACTGTTAACCTGAACCATGCGATACATACACAATACTCCAGGTACTCGAGCCCCATCTCACAACTGATACAATACCCCCCACACACGCTAGAACATTAAGTCAAACACTTACCACGCACATATATGATACTCTATGATACGCACTCAAACAAAGCACCAAAACCTATAATTCTCAGCTATTATCAATTATACATATTAATTACATCTTATATAACTAATACAATGTGTTACAATGGAAATTGAAGAGTAATTCCACTACTATGCACATTTCTCCCAAAATGGCCCCCCGTATCACACCATATCACAAAATACTACGATACGCTCTACTCGTGTCCAATTTTGGATACATACCTAGTCCCATAACCCCGATATAAGTCTAATTAGATCTATTTGGTCTTATGACAAACACTTGATGTGTCAATCTCGAAATTTCTCCTAATTGGACACAAAACCTATGTAGAAGTCATAATAAAGGTTAATTGAACCTAGTTCTTGATCCTATTGGTAGCCCTAAGCCAAGGAATAATTTCTAATGGTTAAATGTACGAATTAGAGTCTAGATTATGGAGTGGATTCATAATTTACTTATTGGGAGATAGATTCCAAATGAAATACTCAATAGGACACAATTAGGACACAAGCTCCTTGCCAATTTCTCCTCCTTCAATTGCTCCTTGCAATCCAAGCTCCAATGCTTCTTAGATGATAAAATTGAGAGAAAATATGAGTAAATTAGGGTAAATTTGGTGGAGGGATGAGTCAATTTGGGTAAGAACATAATTAAAAATCTAGAATGAATGAACTAAAGAGAGGAGAGAGAGAGAGACCCCCTTCTTCAAGTGGCCGGCTCCTTTCCTCCTTCCCAAGTAATGTACAATTTTCATGATAGCCTTACTAGCTGGTGACAACGCCCTTTTTGTGACGCAGTCCTCTAGGGCCTCCACTGCAAGTGTGCATTCTACACAGCCCTCACATGCGTCTGTCCGAGTCTAGGAGACCGTTGACCGTCAGATTGCGTCTCTCCGTGACGAGTTGTTGCGAAGGATGGAGGAGCAGCCACTGTCTCAGCCATAGCCAGATGATGTGACGCTCATTGCAAGATTTGATACTTTCGAGCGCAGCATCATGGAGCTCAGGGATATGATCGAGAGGACGGGGCATGACATTACTGATCTTAGAGCGTCGACAGAGCGCAGCGTGACGGAGCTGCAGGCATCACAGCTGTCCATGGGGGAGAGGCTGACGATAATGCAGGATTCAATGGATGCTAGCAATATGAGGCTATTATCTACCATGGATTCATACAACCATCGACTAGCATCGTTGGAGAAGATACGTCCTTCTGGTGCTCCTTCATCGACACCGACTCCACCGACGTCACCGCCTTCTTTATCGACATCAGTGTCAATTTTACGGGAGAAGTATGAGTTGTTCTTATCCCTGATGCGTGCTGGTGCTCATCCTCCTCCAGATCCGTAGTAGTCCGAGCTAGGACAGTTTACTGGTTGTTTGTGTTTTGACCCATGACATTACGCTATTTATGAATATTATACATTTATTGAGGCTTTCAGACTTTATTTCTTGCGCTCAGTTGTGTGGATATTTATTGCATTCTTTACGACGGGATTTTCATGAGACTCAGTTTGTAATTGCAATGTGTCATTTTCTTCAAATTTTATTTTATTATTCATATTAAATGTATGTGAATTTTTCGGTGTTGAGTGTTCCACCGAAGGGGTCGACGAACCCAGAAAATTCAATGGAGGGTTATTCCGGGTCTATCTATTTTTATGAACTGTGATATTGCAATGATATATAACAAACTACAAGCATACTATTTTTTATATTTTTAATTTCTTTTACAATTTAGCGACGTTTATATACATCGCTAACTGTATCAGAATGTCGCTAATTATGTCGCTAAACGTCACTAAATTGCTGACATGACAGTATTTAACAGGTCAGCAAAACAATACAAAATATCACTAAATAGAAATTTTTTTGCGACGTTTAGCGACAAATGACATGTCTCTGATGTAGTGACGTAGTATCGCTAAATGTCGTTAATTTGAAAAAAATTAGTGACGTCTAGACACCGCTAATAAACGTCGCTATAGCGACGTTTGCGACGTTTTCCCTGTCAACGACTAGCTAAAATGCGACTTCACTGGAACGTCACTAAAAAATTTTAGCGACATTTTTATGTCATTTAGCGATGTTTCGAGATATCGCTAATTTGACTTATTCTAGTAGTGAATGAATATCAAACAGTGTCTGTACTGGAGTTCAAATGACATATATATGAATTATCCATGTTAACAAGTGATTTGTAATCATAAATAAGTCTTAAATTGGTTAAAACTGTATTTTTAGGTCAAAACTAGGTCATACTAGTCAAACTAGGTCAAACTAGGTCGATACCTTGATTCTAGGTTCATTTTACCTAATGAGTTGACTTTTAGGGTCAAACTAGTCAATACTAACTAAAACTAGGCTATACCTAGGTTTCTAGGTCCATACTAGTTACTATTAACTATACTAGCTTTTACTAATATATATATATATATATATATATATATATATATATATATATATATATATATATATATATATATATTAGCTATAAATAATACCGCAATTATATTTAATATCAACCCAACTCATACCTAGCATCCATACCTAGTATCTTGATACCCTCAAGTTATACTAGCTAATATTAGACTATACTAGGTTAAACTAACTAGTATGATATACTAATTATCTATAATATACATAGACTCCAATATCAAGTAGTATCAACTAATACCTCACCTTAGTAACTATCTTTTAACCCACTCCGCTTACCTATCTCATTACCCACACAACCACACTGATACACAGTGTATCACCACCCTTGGATACTCATCACTAGCTCTTGTACATCAGTGTGCATTACTTACTCACCCACATACTATGCATACACTCACATTAGGACACTTATCTATTACACATTCTAGACACTTTGTAATACCAATCTAGTGTGCCACACTAACACTTAGGTTCACTTCAGTACACTTACTACTATATCATACACACAGATACACATGACCCTATAGAGTCTGCACCTAACTCAGTTTCTCCCTCACTCACACTCATACATTACACTCACACAACTAACTCCTAAATGCCTGGACACTGCCCCTCTACTTACAGCACATTGGTGTATTGCACCAGTGGACACTTACACTCACTCAAGCACCTGAAAACACACACTAACACATCCTATCTCAAACACATACTGCACTCTGCATAGCTTGTACTCACATCCTTCTACAGGGAGGCAATATCCTGCTATATACTGACACATATGTCCATAGTACCCAACTGATACACAACTGGAACTAGCAGTTTAACTTGCTCCAAGGCTAAGACTGTACTTCCTATCACTGAGCACATGTGATACTCGATATGCACTCCTATTCACACTCACTGTGCACTTCCAATATCTGTGCACTGAGGATACCCCTTTAGATTATATATACATAAATTCCTATGTATCATATGCATATGTTAATACATAACTTATAAACACATATGCACACCCTAACACCCTCTGATGCCTATATTCACTGCTACCTTCATTGCAATTTAGGATACTCACACATGATATACATCTATACATATGCATCACACACGGATTACCAGTTCTAGTTGTAGGAAATTAACTATTGCAACTGCAATACTCTGCTACAGGAACTGGAAACACATATACTCTCCCCTTGACAGTTCCTGTTGCTAATGCTGCAACTGCAGCTCCATCTTGCCTTTGCAATACCCCAAACTGCTGCACACCTCCCTCAGGATCTGCATTGCAGCTATACATCTCCAGACCTCATGCAAGCTCTGCTCTGAGCAAGGATTGATGAACCCTATCTCATGCACACACAGGTGAACGAGTTTCTGCTGCACTCTGTGCAGTATCCGATACCCCAACTTCACACACCTGCTACACACACACGAGCACATCTAACATATGCATTTCCTTGACACACCATGCACAGACACACTGCTAATGCACATAAAAAGTCTAACACACACACACACCACTTTATGCTACACTATCTAGGAACACCTCCCCTCTCGAGTGTTCACATACGGAGCTCACCCTCAAAATACACTAACATTGAACACTACACACTCTATCACCCCTCCACGATACACCTTCACATATAATACACTCTCCCAAGGCATTACATCAAACACTACATGGAACCCCCAAGTGTCACTTATGATACTCATCAATACTCTATGATACTTCATGCCAAATCATATATACACCATATATATATATATATATATATACTAAATTAGACAATTAAATGCCAAATCATATATACACCATACTAATGGACTAGAAATGTCTCGAACAAGTTTCGGACAAAACTAGTCAACATAAAGTAGCCATAATCTTGAAATATGTTATTTTGTCAAATCTGAGAATTTATTGTTAAAATGAATATAAATTATATTTAAATTAAGATTATATGATTTATTATAATTTATGTTTATGTCATTTAATTGGGGACTTAAACTTAAATTTTGGAAGTCAAAAACCAAGAAACTAGGTCCCGATACCCTGTAAAAGTAAGCAAAGTTGTTAGAAATAATAACGGGCTTGGTTTTGCATGGCATCGAAGAAATTATAGAATTAAGTTATAATTACAAGAATTCATGATTGGACCCTTAAGTATTTAATTGGTGTTTAGTTCAATTAAATTTTGAAGGAGTGGACGCGGGATCATCTTTACCAATGCACTGACTGCAGAACCAGGCAAGTGTACCTTGCCAAGATGTTTACAGTTATAAATTATTTATTTGATATTATGTATTCATTAGATATTATAATTGTGTGGCTTGGTTATTATGCTTGTTAGCTTAGGGCCGTTATACGATACTTTGTGTCCGGACAAGATTCGGGTACCGATATCCTCTGCGTAGTCGAGTATCGTAGTTAGAGAGTCATTCTTATGAACCCATATTTTGTGCATATATTATTTGTACATCCGACCGTTGGACACTTGACACGATATTCATGTGGCAAAGTCTTTCTCGACTTAATCATGGTACTTGGACTCTGGATAGGACTACATGATGCGTGCTATAGTGATATAGATAGTTATACATATTGACTATGACTTGTGCTGATAGTTAGAGGTCATGATCTTGTGTGTCTTGATTGAGACGTGAGGTTACATTGGGTGGGGAGAGTCTTCATCGTGCTCTGGGCATATTTTACTATTACTATTTGAGTGTACTATTACCATACAGAAGTGTCCATTGGCATCTTTCGTAAGTACCAGCCGGGGGTACGATACCATACTCTCATTTTTATATCACGTAGTTAGTCACAGTAGTTTACCCTTGAGTATGTGGCATTATACTGTTACTTTTGGCATGCTGTTTCTTGTACCTTGTTATGTCCATCTGAGGACCTGGTCCCCTGCTAGTTTTTACAGCATAGACGATTACGGAGCCTTTGGAGTTGCTTGTCTTGCAGGCATTAGTACCAGGTATTTATATCATTTGCACCAGAGTTATGGTTATTTATTCATATTATTTATTTATCTACTGATGTAGCCTAGTTTTATAGACTCATATTTCTTTCTCGAGTCTATTCGAGTTTGTGTGTTACTAGGCGGCCGACTTTAGCACATGTAGCTCATTCTTGTGTATTATGTTCATTGTGGATTGAGGCATAGATATTTATATTTACTTGATTATGTAGATAGTGACCATTATAATACAGCTTATACGTATTCGAGTCGGACCAGAGTCTGGTCGAATGCGTAGCTGGCATGTTACGTATTCCTAGTCCTACATATTTTGGGACTGGGTCGTGACAGAGCATCGAGGCACTTCAGCGAGCGAGTGAGCGTGCATCCGTATACGAGTATCAAGTTGGACGCTTTATCAAGCAAAGAGTGCAGTTGTGGTTCAAAACTGGACAACTACATCGGAGAGGGCATTGTGCCACTATTGGGGTATTGTGTCATGGAGCATTCAGAGCGAGGTATTGCACCAAATTGGACCACTGTGTTAAGAAGCAGTATTGTGCCTAATGGAGATAATTTTAAAATTGTGCCTTGGGCTATAGTTGGAGAATGGTTATGGTGATTGGATAGATCGAGTCAAGATCATTTGGTGGGATGAGAAGGCTCGATTCTCTCATCGTACCTACTTGGTAGAGCATTGCATTGGTCACTAACAACAAGTTGCACACATGGTTTGGTTTCCTCAAACGGGATAGGTGCCGGGGCATCAGAACTGTTCGGCCATAGAGGAAATAAATTGGTAACGTACTTTGAGCACGGTACTTGTAGTTCGAGACCACCAGGCGGGCTAGCTACTTAGTGCTAGATCGGTTCAAAATATAGTTAAATATTTATTTATGGCTTGGCTAGTGGCCTTCATATAGATAAGAGTTGGTTCGTTTTAAAATTTGTGCAATCGCGTAGGCGGCGGTGCCACCTTACCTTGGGCAAGAGTGTGCGCATCGATGATTGGATTAACAAGGCTTGGAGTATGATGTGGTTCGATAGGTTCACGCTTTGCTTCGAGTTTGAGTAGAACGAATTGCCTACTTAGTCTTATTTAGGTTTGGATATAACTGCTAGTGTATTTGCTTGAGTTGAATGCTTGCATGCTTAACCTGCTTTACAGTTTTCCTTAATATGTCATACCTCTGCTATTAATGAATCTAGGATTCAAGTAGAAAGATCACCATATAACTGCTTGCATTCACTATCTCCTTAGTGTCGGTTTAGACGAGTGGGTTACCCCGCTCACCAGGATGACTGTGTACTGACCCACGTTTGTGGGAATTATTTTTAGGTACACAGGTGTAGTGGCGCAGCTTGGATATACAAGACATAATATATGGAACAATAAGTACCTTTGTGGGCAAGAGAAATAGAAATAGTGTTGCATTGCCTTTATGTCATTCTTCTTTTTAGTATTTTTATTTGGACCATTCGAGAGCTTCGTTGCGTATACTATGATGTGTGTTTGGTACAAAATACTTGACTTTCGCTGCAACTTTGTCGTTTTGATGATAACCATGATGTTTGACGTCATCGCCTTGTGCTAGCGCAACTCCAGGATCATACGACATCACGTACGATGAGAACTATTATCCTGCGGGAGCGCTATAACATGGTGATTCACGTTCAGCGGAGACGATCGAACTTGCGGGAGATTGGGGCATGACAAATTAGTATCGTAGCGCCCGGTTTATTTTCTCGGACTTTTTCCTTTGGTTCATCGCAAACTCTAAATAGCTTTCGCGTGTCGAATGACGCTTGGCTCAACTTGGTGCCACAATGGATGTTTCATATAATAATTCTATATATTTGTTAGTTGTGCATGTTGTTCTTTTTTGAGATGGCTTTCATAGGATTTTAATAGATTTATGTAGCATCGTTTGACGTTGTTGCATTTGTGCATCAAGTTTTATGGCATTATTGTATTCATGCAGCAAGTTAAGAGGTGTTGTTGCATTGATTTGGCTTATTGTTCGATGAGATATTTGGTTTCAGCAGTGGAGCAGTTGGTTTGTCAGACGAGATTGGTTATGTGGTATGCTATGAGTAAAAGCATTAGATGACAATGGAATGTTACACAAGTTATTCATATAGTGAATGTGTTGGACGAAGTTTGAGTTTTGGCTGAGAATATCAGAGAGAGCGTTGCACGAGTTACTCGTGCGCCGCATGTGTTTAGAAGATTTGAGAAGTGACTTAGAATACCAAAGAGAGCGTTGTACGAATTGCTTGTGCGCCAAATATTTTGAACAGTTGGGTATTGTATTGGATTATTTGGAAAAGATCATTGCACGGGTTGCTCGTGTAGCGAAAGTGTCGGACGGTTTGAGAAATAGTTGAAAGTACCAAGAATAGAACATGTCATAAGTTGCATCAAGCGAGATCGACAAAAGAGTTAGATGGTTCATGCATTGGCCCAGTTTTGTGTCAGACTTTGAGTTGAGAATGCCAGGATCATGCAGAATGGATAACTTGAATGGATCTTGGATCAGTGCAAGAAAGGATGACGTAAGAAGTGACTTGATTCAGAGTGGTATATGGTATACACCTTAGTAATTATGGCATTGGAATATTTTGGATGAACAACAATGGAATTGGTACAACAGACGCGAATAACGGAAATGGAAGTTGGATTGTGCGAATCGGCTGAGTTATGTTTCAGAAACTTGGAGCAAGCGAGTGTTGAGTTATGGTCGACAGGATCGCCATGGAATAGTTGATTCAGAATATACGTTCGTCGATGAAGAGTAAGTCTGGCGCGAGAGTGACTCTATTTGTAAGTGGTATATGCGTGCTACGGAGTGATGTGTACGTTGGAAATATTCGGGATAAGATAAGCGATAGGTTTGCTCGTAACATATGGGCTGGTGCGAGATTGTGTCAGAAAGTAGTACAACAGAATTTGACTAAGGTATTCTTCGATGCGTTGGATTTGAGCGATCAGGAACAGACTTGTATAAATGGAAGTTTCGTTGGACGAGAACGGAACAAGTAATGGAATGAGTTTCTGAATTCGAAGGAGTGATACAAAACAAGTATTGGAAACAAAATATGATCGATCAAACGAGATGTGTGACTATCAGAGTTTTGCTTACGTAATTTGGAAGTTCAGTGGAGCATTCATTGATACACAGAGAGTTGAGCATAAGAAAGAAACAATTGTGGCATGCATGCACGAGCGATGAATGTATCGAAGAGTAGCGAGCACGGAGTACGAATTTTGGCAACACAAAGGAACAATTGGTCGAGCAGAGGAACACAATTTTATTTTGGAGGATCAATGCGATGAACTCGTACAAACTTGAAGGATTACAGATATTAGCATTCTAGAAATTTGATTCAAAGTTAGTGGATGCGGAGTTATCAAAATGGTACACGAAGTGGATGTATATTGGGATTGGCACGTAAGTCATCAAAATAGTGCAAACTAGTCAGAACGCAGAGAAATCAAGACGGTGCTAAGAATGTGGAACAAGAACAAGGATTGTGGCGGATGGACTTTTGAAGATAACTGAACGAGAGAGCAACATTGAAGCAAATCATTATGCCACTCGAATATGTTGGATGTGCAGTATTGAAGCATGGCGTACAGATAAGAAACAGAACAAGTCTATGGTTTCGGGAATCGTTGCAAGTGGTAGTACGAGAAGTCGAGCAAGGAGGTTCAAAGTTTTGATGGATTAAGGACAGAACAATGGAGTAATGGAAGGTAATTTCAGTGAGCGTGACTTGGATAGATAGTCAGACTCTTGGTGGTTAGGCAGCGATTGGTTGACATATACGTTAGAGGTAGTGCATGAAGTGCTCTAATTCAGAAGTTTATTCGGATTGGATCATTGGGTTATGACTCAAATTTTTAGAGAAGATATAACACGGTTTGTAGAAACTGTCCATCGTGATGACATACAATTATCGAGCGTAGCTTCGGGACAGCGGACCCTAGAGACTTGACCGCCAAATTGAAATAAATATTGTAGACCCAGAGAATGACCCTTGTGGCGATACATTTAGAAATATGTCAAGGGTGGATGTGAGTGGTGTATATTGGAGATAGCCTAGGTGACTGAGTGTTGGATTTGCGAGATCATTAGAATAGCCTTCAGCTGAAGATGTAGCTAGAAGATCTAAGCGATGGTGAAAATGGCCCAAGTCAACTGATGAGATTTAGAGTCGCAAATATTTGAAGATGGCATCGCCTCTGACTCATTGTACCCTGGAAGGAAATAGCATTCATATGAATTGACGACTGTGTAACTAGCTTTGAGAAGTTAAAGCCGTGGCTGGTTCAAATCCTTGCACTACCGAAAGGAACATATGTGCCTCATATCTACAAGATGTATCAGAACTTAGTCTATGATGCATGCTTGTACAGAAGCAGAAGGTGATATCCTGTGCTTCGAGGAAGTGGAAGCAGTACGAAGAACTATTTTATGCCTGACCTAGAAATTATGGCAATTGTGTCCACGTTGAAATCGTGGCAATACTATCCCTATGGCGTGGCATTAAAATCTTCGTGGATCACATGAACCCTAATATAGGTATTCACCGAGAGAGGTATTGAGTTTGCAGGCAGGGGTATTGGACATAGTGTCACGACCCGCACCCGGAAGTTCGGGCACGAGTGCGTGGGTACGTCCAGCCTACGCCGCAGAGTCGACGGTAGTACGCTGTCTAGGTCAATCCATAATTACTAACTAGCTCATTCACAAATAACATAGACAAGATAATAATGAGAATTGAAACTTAAGATTGCAACTGAAAATAAATGTGACAACAGATTCAAATGTTTTAGTACAGGAATTCAATATTGAAATCGGGGACAAACCCGATAAATAAGATAAGAATATAAATGAGAGATAGCTACTACTAGCTACTCAGTAGCAGGGGTCTCCTGGGTGGGTTCTGGCTCCTCATAGGTATCATTAGTCCCCTCATAGGGACTATAATAAGTAGGGGCAAGATCCTCATCATCGCCTAAATCAACAGATCCAGTCAGGAAAGGAGCAAAGTACACAGTGCACAACAAGGTTAAACTAAATATTTTATGACAATTAAATATTGGATATCATGTTGAGAAACAGCATTAACAGAAGATTATTATCTCAGAGTTAACTGTAAACAGGAATATGAGAAACAGAAATAAATGAAACAGGAAATGAAACTACAATAGCCAGCAAGAAATATAACATGACCAGAACTATCTGTGTGAACTTGTGTTTGTTTTTAGAATACATAGTTGGCATGTAGGGGTTTATAAGGCTAATCCGGCCGTCATGAACGGATATTAAACAGGGGAAATCGAGATCCGGCTGAGGTACAGTCGTGTACCAACAGCTATTAAACATGACAAGGGGAAGGGTAAACTACATGCCTTCTAGGTATTCTCCCACCCGACATGAAAAACAAGACAGGAACTACCAATATTCAAGACATAAAATTCAATATTTCTAACACGATGTGTAATCATAAAGGGTACATGTAAGACAGGGAATTAATTATCACAATATATAAAGATTAACTTGAGGTGCAGGTACTTGCCTGTTGTTTGGATCTGATTAATTTGGTTCTTGGGGGAAAAGTCCAGAGATGAGTCCAAAAGCTGAAATAGATATTACCATCATGCTCAGAAGATGTCAAATAGCTAGAAACGCCTGTCCTTGGGTCCAATTTGGAGACAAGGGCAAAAACGGCAGTTTTGGGTCAAAACGGGGTCCGCCGGTGGGCCCGCTTTGCACCGAAAAATACGTCCGGATGAAAGTCTCCAAATTCACCAAATTTAGTGTCAACAGGTCAGGAACGCTGATACGAACCCAACGGAACTTCCAGATTTGGATTTCGATGAGCCGAACACAAAATCGCCCGTCGAGCGGGGCCTGTGGGGCCCACGACACGCGATTTCGTCAACGTTCTCAGAATCGAACCAAACTTGACCCACAGGACCAGCGTATTACTATGAGTCCGATGGCGTAAGTTTCGTCTCGATCCGACGTGTGTGCACGAAGTTAGGGTAAATTGCCGAAAAGGCGGATATGGGGCGATGTCCGCGGATACGCGTTGATTCCGGTGTGCACGCACACCCGAATCAGCTTCCACAAAAACTCACACGTCGTATCGACAATGCGTACGTATCTGTGAAGACCGCACGCGACCAAGTCGTCCCGTTTGGCGGGGCGCACTCAGTTCCGGGGTAAAACAGGGTCTGGTTTTTTCCTATTTTTGGATCGCGGTGTGCGATCACCACAGGACGCGATGCCCCGAACAGTTTGTCCGGACACCGAGAGGGTCATACATGCTTCACAACGCAATTTGCGGAATTGAAAACAGAGCTACGAGACAAAAGTTACACACACCTGAAGGGGACCCAAAAATCAGGGTCGAGACGTGTCCGTGTCGTGTCCGACACGGAATCCAAATTAGGGTTAGGGTTAGGGCTTCTGGCCGGCTACGGCGGCTGAGGGCGTCGCTGCGGTGGGGGAGGCCGACCGGAGGGCTCGGGCGGCGCCGACGAGCTTGGCGGAGGCGGCGCAGAGGTCGGAGGCGGCCGGAGCGGCTGGAGTTGGTGCCGCTGCTGCTGCTCGTCGTGGCCGGAGGCAGGCGGAGGAGAGGGGAGGAAGAAGGAGGAGTTGGTGGCCCTGGCGAGGAGGTCGGTCGGTGGCGGCGAGGTGGCACGGGGCGGCGGGGAGCCGGAGGGGAGGTTAGGGCAGTGGCCGGAGGGAGAGAAACTGGAGGAGGAAGACGAAGTGGGGGGGGTATATAAAGGAGGAGGAGGGCGGTTGCAGGGCCGGGCAAGGCGGAGAAGAGGGGAGGTGGCCGCGGGGGACGCGGCGCTGCGCGCGGAGGGCGGCGGAGGAGTCGGGGTCGCGGGGGCTGGGTCGTGCGGTTGGTGGGTTTGGGTTCGCGGGCGGGTGCGGGTCTGACTGACCCGACCCGACCCGGTAAGGGCGGGCTGGGCTGGAGGTTAACGGGCCGGTCCACTGGGCCGGGCCGGCCCAAGAAAAAAAAGAAAAATAAAATAATAATAATAATAAATATAAATAGTTTAATTAATTAATTAATTACTTAAAATAGTTTTTAGGCATTTAAAAATAGGTCTGAGGCCCAGAAAAATCCAGAAAAATTATCCTAAGTCCAATTTTTCATTTTACACCCAAAAATGTTATTTTCATGATATTTTAATATTATTTACTTTCAATTAAAAATTATTTATTAATTGAAAACATTGATTTTAATTTTAGAAAATTCCCAGAAAATTCCAGAAAATTGGGAAAAAGCCAAGATTTAATAAATTGAAAAATTTAGGGGGTTTACAACCTACCCAACTTACAAAAATTTCGTCCTCAAAATTTAAGAATAACAAGGCACGAAAAGAAAGGCCGAGAAATAAAATATACCTCAGGGTTCAAAAAGATAGGGGTATCGCTCTCTAATCTCGTCTTCTCGCTCCCAGGTGGATTCGCCAGGAGAATGGTGCTTCCAAGCTACGCGAACCAGGGAGATAACCTGGTTCCGTAGGACTTTCTCCGAGCGATCCAGTATCTCCACGGGTTGCTCCTAGTAAGTCAGACTTGGGCCTACTTCGAGCTCTGAGTGATCCAAAATGTGGCTGGGGTCTGACACGTACTTCCTCAGCTGCGACACGTGAAAAATGTTATGTACTCCATCCAGAGAGGGTGGCAATGCCAGTCGGTATGCCACTTCTCCGATTTTCTCCTGTATGCCAAAAGGTCCAATAAATCTTGGGCTGAGTTTTCCACTCCTTCCGAACCTAATGGTGCCACGTGTCGGGGAAATCTTCAAGAACACCAGTTCTCCAACCTTTAACAAAGTCATAATCAAGTCTTAGTTCCATAATCAAAATGTTTAAATTAATTTGAATTTCATAAATTTAATTACCTCAAACTCCAAGGGCCTTCGGTGGCTATTTGCCCAATGTCGTTGCCTGTCTTGAGCCACTCGAAGTCTGTCCCTTATTTGCTTTACCTTCTCAGCTGAATCGATCACCATCTCTGGTCCCAGCAGGGCTCTTTCTCCAACGTCGTCCCATGATAGCGGGGTACGACATCTTCGTCCATACAGAGCTTCAAATGGAGTCATCTCAATACTTGCTTGGTAACTGTTATTATAAGAGAACTCCACAAGATGTAGGTAGTCTTCCCAGGATCCTCCAAAATCCAGAACACATGTACGGAGCATATCTTCAAGTGTCTGGATTGTACGTTCCGATTGTCCATCGGTTTGGGGATGATAAGCTGTGCTGAATTTGAGTTGCGTCCCCAAGCTGGCTTGTAAGCTCTTCCAGAAGTGAGAGGTGAACCTTGAATCTCGGTCGGAGATAATACTTACTGGGACTCCATGCAGCCTGACAATGTGTCTGATATATAAATCTGCCAGCTTCTCTGTAGATAACCCTACTTTGAAAGGTAGAAAATGTGCAGACTTGGTCAGTCTATCTACTATCACCCAGATTGCATCTTTTTCACTAGGTGTCCTTGGAAGTCCGGAAACAAAATCCATTGTGATATGTTCCCACTTCCACTCCGGAATGGGTAGTGGTTGAAGCAATCCTCCAGGTCTTTGTCTTTCTGCCTTGACTTGCTGGCACACTAAACAACGAGATACGAACCTGGCTACTTCTCTTTTCATGCCATGCCACCAAACATGCGTCCTCAGGTCCTTGTACATCTTGTTGGCTCCTGGATGTATAGAGTACTGCGATCTGTGCGCCTCTTGCATAATTTCTTCTCTTATGTCTCATTGAGGTACACATAATCTATCGCCATGCCTCAGTGATCCATCTTCATGAATTCTGAATTCCTC
Source organism: Iris macrosiphon (assembly GCA_036927795.1). Lineage (NCBI taxonomy): Eukaryota > Viridiplantae > Streptophyta > Magnoliopsida > Asparagales > Iridaceae > Iris > Iris macrosiphon. Next base: position 150,224,477 of record JAYESA010000012.1, on the reverse strand, counting down.
TACTAGTCCAGCTTGCACTTGACCTCGAAGGCTTCGCAGGCCTTCGTCCTGAAACTGAGTCTCCTTGATCTTGTCCATTAAAGTAGACTGAATCTGCAAGTTCATCATTTGGCCTTCTTTTCCTGGGATAATTACTTCAATACCTAAACTTTCCAAGTCCTCCAGTAGGTGTCTGTCCATAGTCAAGTACATCGCCATAGGATACCTGCTTAGAGCATCAGCAACTACATTGGCCTTCCCAGGGTGATATTGAAGGGTGATATCAAAGTCTTTCATTAGTTCCAGCCACCTTCTTTGCCTCATGTTTAGCTCTTTTTGGGTGAAGATATATTTTAGACTTTTATGGTCCGTAAATATTTCCACCCTTTCTCCATAAAGATAATGCTTCCATAGTTTAAGAGCAAAAATGACTGCTGCCAATTCTAAATCATGAGTTGGATAATTCTTTTCATGTGGTCGAAGCTGTCTAGAGGCATAGGCTATTACCTTCTTGTTCTGCTCCAGTACACAACCTAGACCTTTTCCAGAAGCATCACTATAAATAGCGAAACCTCCGGTTCCGGAAGGTAAGGTCAGAATAGGGGCAGAAGTCAGTCTTTTCTTCAATTCCTCAAAAGCATGCTGACATTCATCAGTCCAGGTGAACTCTTCATCCTTTCTTATTAATTTTGTCATAGGCTCAGCAATTCTTGCAAAGTCCTTCACAAACTTTCGATAGTATCCAGCTAGTCCCAGGAAACTTCTAATCTCTGCTACAGAGTCTGGAGTGGGCCAGGATTCTACTGCCGCTATCTTCTTAGGATCTACTGCTATTCTATCTCCAGTCATAACATGTCCCAAGAATTCTACTTTTTCTAGGAAGAAAGCACATTTAGATAATTTTCCATAAAGTTTTTCCTTCCTCAAAGTCTCCAATGCTAACCTCAAATGTTCTTCATGTTCTTCGGGGGTCTTGGAGTAGATCAAAATATCATCAATGAAGACCACTACAAATTTGTCTAGATATGGCTGGAAAACTCTGTTCATTAGGTTCATAAAAACTGCTGGAGCATTCGTCAACCCGAACGGCATTACTAAGAATTCGTAGTGTCCGTTCCGGGTATTGAAAGAAGTTTTAGGGATGTCTTCCTTTCTCACCCTTACTTGGTGGTAACCAGACCTCAAATCAATCTTTGAAAATACCCGAGCTCCACTCAGCTGATCAAATAAGTCATCTATCCTGGGCAGGGGATACTTATTCTTAATTGTTAAGGCATTCAAGGCCCTATAGTCAATACACATTCGGGATGTTCCGTCCTTCTTGGGCACAAATAATACTGGAGCTCCCCAGGGTGAGACACTAGACCTAATGAAGCATTTGTCTTCTAGTTCTTTGATTTGCTCATTTAGTTCTATTATCTCCTTCTTGTTAATTCTGTAGGGATTTTGAGATACTGGTGCTGCTCCTGGCACTAGGTCGATAGAGAATTCAACTTCTCGGTCTGGGGGTAAGCCTGGGAGATCCTCAGGGAAGACATCAAGGTATTCAGAGATGATAGGTAGTGGCACTTCTTCTGTTATTAGGGCTCCACAAATTTTGTTATTACCCATTTCTCTAGAACCTCTAGCAAATTCAAATTCTGGCTTGTCAGGTGGCCTGAAGATTACACTACCTCTGTGGCAGTCTATTGTGGCATGATGTTGACTTAACCAATCCATACCCAGTATAATATCAAAACTGGGCACTGGCATTACAAGTAGTCTAGCATACAGTTCTCTTCCACATAATGTAATAGGACAATTGTTACAGGCATCACTAACCGGGATGATTCCTCCACCGGTAATGATCTTATAACAATTCCTAAGGGGTTTAGTGGTTAAGCTATGCTTCATAAGGAAATCTACTGACATGAATGAATGAGAAGCTCCAGAGTTAAATAAAGTAATAGCTGGTATTGAATTTATAAGCACAGAACCTGTGATCACGTCTGCTGTGGCCTCAGCTTCTTCCAGAGTCATTGCATAAGCACGGCCTTGCTGCGGTGCACCCCTCTGTTGTTGCTGGTGCTGAGCAAAGCGTTGTTGTTGTGTTGGAAGTGGGGGTCCCCTCTGTTGTACTGCTGGGGCCCTGGCCTGGGCTGGAGCCTTTGGTGCAGCGGTGCGTCCTTGAGCAGCTGGACAGTCCCTCATTTGATGCGCTGCTGAACCGCAGTAGAGGCAGGCACCTAGCCTCTTCCTGCAGACTTGCCAAGTATGACCTAGTTTTTGGCAAAAGTTACAAGCAGCAGCTTGTTGGTTCTGTCCCTGGGCCTGGTGTTGGGGTGCTGGAGCTCGAGGGAGAGGACGCTGAGTTTGTTGCGGGGCCCTCTGCTGTTGTTGCTGTTGTTGTTGTTGAAAAGGGCATTTATTGGGTCCTGCATTTCCGGTATCTCTTTCCCGCTTCAGTTTATGCCCCATATCTCTCTCTACGCCTTGTGCCACGCTCAGGATTTCTTCATAGGTATGAGCTCGGCTGGTGGTGACAGCAAGGCGAATATCCGGAGACAGCCCCTTCTTGAATCTATGGGCTCTGTCCTCCGGGGTACGAACCATGTACTCCGCAAAGTGGCTTAACCTGCTAAATTCAGCAGTATATTCATCAACAGACAGGTTACCTTGTTTCAGTCTCTCGAATTGGCTTTCGAGAGCTTCCCGAGCCACTTCGGGGTAGAATTTCTTCTTGAATAGCCTCTTGAAGTCTTCCCAGGTGATGTTGGGAGCAGATAGTTGGGGTTCATCTCTGAACCAGGTTCGAGCAATATCGAACAGTTGCAGGCTTGCGGACTCCACTTTGAGGTCATCAGGGACCCGGGCAGTCTTCAGGAGTCTCTCGACATTCTCTATCCACTCAACGGCATAGAGAATCCCCTCAGTTCCGTAAAATTCCAGGGGTCTTAGATTCTTGAAGTCTTTAGCACTCCCTGGCCTCTTGAGTGGCGACTCCTGGGACTTAAGAGCTTCTGAGAGGCTGGTCCGCAGAAGTGCCGTCTGTTCTTTCTGGGATTCCACCAATCCCTGGAACACTCCTAGTAGCTGTGCCCCATCTAGGGTAACTGCCGGAACAGATGGAGGCGGCGGGAGTGCAAGAGTCTCGGGCACATTCTGCTCAGCTGGTTCTGATGTGCCTCCTACTGTGTTCCTGGTCTGGACCATTCTGAAAGATTAAGGGATAGGAAGATCAGAATAGAATACTTGGAAATCAAAGGCGATAGGAAAAATTGAGCAGCAATGATATCAAGAATTGAAATAAGGACGCTATACTGTGAATGAGCTTTTCCTAGAATCCTTAATTTTATTCCATACCCTGTCCTAGGGTATTATCCTATTTTAGGATAAGACCTGCATGGGCCACCATAAAAATGTGTCATGACCCGCACCCGGAAGTTCGGGCACGAGTGCGTGGGTACGTCCAGCCTACGCCGCAGAGTCGGCGGTAGTACGCTGTCTAGGTCAATCAATAATTACTAACTAGCTCATTCACAAATAACATAGACAAGATAATAATGAGAATTGAAACTTAAGATTGCAACTAAAAATAAATGTGACAACAGATTCAAATGTTTTAGTACAGGAATTCAATATTGAAATCGGGGACAAACCCGATAAATAAGATAAGAATATAAATGAGAGATAGCTACTACTAGCTACTCAGTAGCAGGGGTCTCCTGGGTGGGTTCTGGCTCCTCATAGGTATCATCAGTCCCCTCATAGGGACCATAATAAGTAGGGGCAAGATCCTCATCATCGCCTAAATCAACAGATCCAGTCAGGAAAGGAGCAAAGTACACAGTGCACAACAAGGTTAAACTAAATATTTTATGACAATTAAATATTGGATATCATGTTGAGAAACAGCATTAACAGAAGATTATTATCTCAGAGTTAACTGTAAACAGGAATATGAGAAACAGAAATAAATGAAACAGGAAATGAAACTACAATAGCCAGCAAGAAATATAACATGACCAGAACTATCTGTGTGAACTTGTGTTTGTTTTTAGAATACATAGTTGGCATGTAGGGGTTTATAAGGCTAATTCGGCCGTCATGAACGGCTATTAAACAGGGGAAATCGAGATTCGGCTGAGGTACGGTCGTGTACCAACAGCTATTAAACATGACAAGGGGAAGGGTAAACTACATGCCTTCTAGGTATTCTCCCACCCGACATAAAAAATAAGACAGGAACTACCAATATTCAAGACATGAAATTCAACATTTCTAACACGATGTGTAATCATAAAGGGTACATGTAAGACAGGGAATTAATTATCACAATATATAAAGATTAACTTGAGGTGCAGGTACTTGCCTGTTGTTTGGATCTGATTAATTTGGTTCTTGGGGGAAAAGTCCAGAGTTGAGTCCAAAAGCTGAAATAGATATTACCATCATGCTCAGAAGATGTCAAATAGCTAGAAATGCCTGTCCTTGGGTCCAATTTGGAGACAAAGGCAAAAACGGCAGTTTCGGGTCAAAACGGGGTCCGCCGGTGGGCCCGCTTTGCACCGAAAAATGCGTCCGGATCAAAGGTCTCCAAATTCACCAAACTTAGTGTCAACAGGTCAGGAACGCTGATACGAACCCAACAAAACTTCCAGATTTGGATTCCGATGAGCCGAACACAAAATCGCCCGTCGAGCGGGGCCTGTGGGGCCCACGACACGCGATTTCGTCAACGTTCTCAGAATCGAACCAAACTTGACCCACAGGACCAGCGTATTGCTACAAGTCCGATGGCGCAAGTTTCGTCTCGATCCGACGTGTGTGCACGAAGTTAGGGTAAATTGCCGAAAAGGCGGATACGGGGCGATGTCCGCGGATACGCGTTGATTCCGGTGTGCACGCACACCCGAATCAGCTTCCACGAAAACTCACACGTTCGTATCGACGATGCGTACGTATCTGTGAAGACCGCACGCGACCAAGTCGTCCCGTTTGGCGGGACGCACTCAGTTCCGGGGTAAAACAGGGTCTGGTTTTTTCCTGTTTTTGGATCGCGGTGTGCGATCACCACAGGACGCGATGCCCCGAACAGTTTGTTCGGACACCGAGAGGGTCATACAGGCTTCACAACGCAATTTGCGGAATTGAAAACAGAGCTACGAGGTGAAAGTTACACACACCTGAAGGGGACCCGAAAATCAGGGTCGAGACGTGTCCGTGTCGTGTCCGACACGGAATCCAAATTAGGGTTAGGGTTAGGGCTTCTGGCCGGCTACGGCGGCTGAGGGCGTTGCTGCGGTGGGGGAGGCCGACCGGAGGGCTCGGGCGGCGCCGGCGAGCTTGGCGGAGGCGGCGCAGAGGCCGGAGGCGGCCGGAGCGGCTGGAGTTGGTGCCGCTGCTGCTGCTCGTCGTGGCCGGAGGCTGGCGGAGGAGAGGGGAGGAAGAAGGAGGAGTTGGTGGCGCTGGCGAGGAGGTCGGCCGGTGGCGGCGAGGTGGCACGGGGCGGCGGGGAGCCGGAGGGGAGGTTACGGCAGTGGCCGGAGGGAGAGAAACTGGAGGAGGAAGACGAAGTGGGGGGGTTTATAAAGGAGGAGGAGGGCGGTTGCAGGGCCGGGCAAGGCGGGGAAGAGGGGAGGTGGCCGCGGGGGATGCGGCGCTGCGCGCGGAGGGCGGCGGAGGAGTCGGGGTCGCGGGGGCTGGGTCGTGCGGTTGGCGGGTTTGGGTTCGCGGGCGGGTGCGGGTCTGACTGACCCGACCCGACCCGGTAAGGGCGGGCTGGGCTGGAGGTTAACGGGCCGGTCCACTGGGCCGGGCCGGCCCAAGAAAAAAAAGAAAAATAAAATAATAATAATAATAAATATAAATAGTTTAATTAATTAATTAATTACTTAAAATAGTTTTTAGGCATTTAAAAATAGGTCTGAGGCCCAGAAAAATCCAGAAAAATTACCCTAAGTCCAATTTTTTATTTTACACCCAAAAATGTTATTTTCATGATATTTTAATATTATTTACTGCCAATTAAAAATCATTTATTAATTGAAAACATTGATTTTAATTTCAGAAAATTCCCAGAAAATTCCAAAAAATTGGGAAAAAGCCAAGATTTAATAAATTGAAAAATTCAGGGGGTTTACACATAGTAGATCTAAGAGTATAGTGCGATGTTTGGATAAGTCATTTGGTCGGGGTATTGTCAGATGTGAAGATCGTAAGGAGTATGATGATGATGTTTTAAGATGGTGTGTGCGGAACATGGTGCAATTGAAGTCGAGTTAGAGATTGGTTGGTTGAGCTCGAACGATGCAAGTGTGGATTCAGAAATAGTTGGGTGGTCGAGCCAGAACACGTACTAATTTTAGTCAGGGGGAGAGATTATTAGAGGGGAATCATCGTATTTGAGAATATCGCTTGTGTGAATGTGTTATGGATGAATGTTATGATTGGTTCAGTCAAGAGTGAAGCGATAAATATCTTGGACATGAAGATACCCTTGTAAATTGTCCAAATTTGCTATCGCTAAGCTCGGCTGAAATACATGTATTTCGGGGATGCCTTAAGTATGTATGATCCAAACTAAGCGATATGTTAAACTTGAATTGAGCTGCAAGGAGCTGCAAGAAGGATGTGGGAATTTGGAATTGTTGTGCGAGCGTTCAGCGCGTAACGAAAATGATGAGTCTAGATCAATGGAATATGAGCTGCATGGAGCAGAGTTATAAAATGGTCAAGAGGCATACGAGAAAGGAATGGAAACTGGTTTGGTTCAAGGATGAACCTTATTCTAAGTTGTATATTATGTAATGCCCCACAACCGTATAGTGCATTACACTGAGATTTGGATTTAGGAATGGAACACGTACTGAGTAAGTTGGTTTCCTTGTGAAAATGGTGTACAGAGTTTGGTGCAATCAAATTGGCATCTCGCATCAGGCTGAGGCATGGGCATCGTGCAAAAGTGTGCACTTGTGGTTGTGGTTCAAAATCGAACAACTGAATCGGAGATGGCATTGTGCCACTGTTGGGGTATTGTGCCACAGAGCATTCGGGCGAGCTGTTGTACAAATTGGAGCACTGTGTCGAGAGCGGCATGGTGCCTAATGGAGATAATTTAAGAATGGTGTCTTGGGTTATAATTGGAGAATAGTTATGGTGATTAGATGGATCGAGGCGAGTAGCGTTTGGTCGGGCGAGAAGGCTCGATTCTCTCATCGCACCTACTTGTTGGAGAATTGCATTGGTCACAAAAAACCTGTTGTGCACAATATTTGGTTTCCTCGAACGGGATAGGTTCCGGGACACCGGGATCGTTTGGCTATGGAGGAAATAAATTGGTAATGTGCTTTGAGCATAATACTTACAATTCGAGACCACAAGGTGGGATAGCTGCTCAGCGCTGGATCAGGTCAAAATACTGTTGGATAGTCCTTTATGGCTTGGCCAGTGACCTTCATATAGATAAGAGTTGGTTTGGTTTAAGATTTGTGCATTTGCATAGTCGACGATGCCACCTTGCCTTGGACAAGAGTGTGCACATTGATGATTGGATTAATAAGTCTTGGAGTGTGATGTGGTTCGATAGGTTCATGATTTCCTTTGAGTTTGAGTAGAACGGATTCCCTGCTTAGTCTTATTTGGGTTTGGATATAACTGCTAGTATATTTGCTTGAGTTAAATGCTTGTATGCTTAACCTGATTTACCTTTTTCTCTTAACATGTCATACCTCTGCTATGAAATAAATCTATGATTCAAGTAGAAAGATCATCATATAACAGCTTCATTCACTATCTACTTAGTATCGATTTAGACGAGTGGATTATCCCGCTCACTAGTACGGCTGTGTACTGACCTATGTTTGTGGGCATTATTTCCAGGTACGCAGGTGTAGTTGCCCATCTTGGATATACGGGACATGATGTATGGAACGGTAAGTACCTTTGTGGGCAAGATAAAGTGCAAGTGTATTACATCGCCTTAGTGGCATTCTCCTTTGTGGTATTTTTATTTGGACCCTTTGAGAGTTTCGCTGTGTATACTCTTATGTGTGTTTGGTATACAATACTTGACTTTCACTGTAACTTGGTTGTTTCTATGATAACCATGGCGTTTGATATTATCACCTTGTGCGAGCGCAACTCCAGGCTCGCACGGCATCACGTCCCGATGAGAAATATTGTCCTGCGGTAGCGCTACAATGTTGTGATTCATGTTCAGCGGAGACGATCAAACTTGTGAAAGATTGGGGTATGACAAATAGCATGTATCTCCTCCTTCATTATCGATTGTCAACTGTCATGCCCCAGTTCCAAATATAAGAAACTGAGCCACGTGGCATTAGCCAGCGGGTACACTTCGGCGGGCATCCCAATCTAATGGACCTGACGGAGTGCACCTAAGCTGTAAAGTATAATGATCAAACCCAACATTTAAACATAAGCAATATAACTAATCTCATCCATAGACATAAGAATATGAAACACATAGAAAAAACTAGTCTACTAATGTGCATAAGGGAAATAAGTCTGTAAATATACCATAATCCAATCCGGATAGAGTCACACGGGGACAAACCCACTAACACAAGTATTGAATGAAAGGAAGCAATAAGATAACTAGGGCCTATATCTGCAAACTAGATAATGTTACCAGACCCAAGGTGAAGTCACTACCGGTGATCAAGCGAAGTCCTCTGGAAGGATCTCGTCCTCTAAAACAAGTCCTGCTCCTGGATATACACCCGGTCCGTACTCCTCCGGGTAGTCCTCCTCGTCTACGCTTGGAAGGGAACCAAGTCCTCATAGGGACGTAACAAGGTACAAAAACAACATGCCATAGTAAAACAGAAAGTAAACATATGATACGCTGGTGTAATTTAGAATAACCACCTAAGTGAGACACAACTTGAAGACAACGTTCGACACGTGGGATTTCCAAATATAAATCTGTAGCTCCGAGGCACAGAGACACATGGTGCGTACAGAGTCACACAATAAATACTACAACTCCGGATACATGATCTCTACGTAAATAAGTATATATATATATAGTGCATGGAAGTAGTCCAAGCATCTAGTAACTGTCTTCCCCTCCCAATGCGGTCAATGAGATGAATCTGCTACTCGCTGAGCCTGAACCTCTATCTAACAGTCTCGTCATACTAAAGTATCTAGCACCAATCATGATCCTATAGTCATCACAGGTTCCGGTCATGCTGACACTATCAGGATACATGAAGTCTGGCACGATGACAGTGTCTGATTATGTCCAAGGGTTCCGATGTAACCAACTAGGTACATAAGGATATCGAGAAACATCTAACAATCGATACTAGGCGTTACCAACGAACGTCTGTACCCGGATATGACCCAGACGCTAAGTAACGATTTCGCGATCCAAAGCGCACACAATGTATTGATAAAATATATAAGTAAAACTGGAACTGAGTTATAGTATGGCAAGGTACACTTGCCTGGATCAGGATGCTGAAGGCGGGGCTCCGGTACAACGTCCAAGTCCGAGAATTCCAAAGTACCTAGAGATGATATATAAATTAATTAATAATCTAGTTTGAAACTATCTTAAAAAAGAGATGACAACATGAACTAACGTAGGTTTTATCTTAGTTACCAAACTCACGACTAAGGTACTAACTAGAGGGTTGACCAAAGTTGACTAGGGAAACGTTATGATAAATATGAATCATCAAATATCATAACGTCCTCAAATAATATCCTCAACCACTAATATTCATCAAGTGTGATTTCATCATCTTTAAATAATGTTCATCCTCTGCCATATTACACATGTAAACCTAACATAAGTGTATCATTATTAGGTTAAGTTGGGTTCTCTCTCTAACATGTAAACAACACATACTATTTATATAAACTCATTTCTAAATTACCAAGTTCTCAATAACAAAACATATTCTAAATATACATTAATCATGCACAAGCCACGCTCTATTATGCATTAACATCTATTCCTAACTACATATATAAATGAATTTAGTGCTTAACAAGGAGGTTTATAACACAAATGAAAGAAGTAAAGAAGTTACCAAGGGTGGTTGTGGGTGGTGACAGCGGTGGTGCTGCGGCTTCGGTCAGTGGCAGTGTTGACCATGGTGGTGGTGCTCGTGTCGATAGTGGTGGTAGGGGTGGTGCTCGGCGATGGTGATAAGAGTGGGGTGGAGGTGATGGTAGTGGTAGTGGTGCTCGGAGGTGGTGATGGTGGTGGTGCTCGGTGGTGATGGTGTTGACTGCGGTAATGCTCGGTGGGGGTGGTGTTGGCTGTGGTGGTGGCTGTTGGTGGCAGTTCTCGTGAGGTCGTGGTGGAGGTGTTCGTGGTGAAGGTGGTGGTGTAAGTGGTTGCGGTGGTGTAGGTGGCTGTTGGTGGCAGTGTTCGTGGTGGAGGTGGTGGTGTAGGTGGCTGCGGTGGTGAGGTCATGGTTGAGGTGGTGGTGTTTGTAGCAGCGGACGATGGTGTAGTCATGGTGGAGGCGGCTGAAGGGGGTGGTATTGGCGGTGGATTTGGTAGCTGCTGTGGTCGGGGTGGTGTTGAGGCCGACGGTGGTGGTGGTGTTGGAGCTGTTGGTGTAGGTGGCAGCGGTGGTGTTGGTGGTATTCGGTGACGGTGATGGTGGCCGTGGCGGTGGTGTGATGAAGGTGGTCCGGCGGGGGGTGGTGTTGGCTGCGGGTGTGAAAAAGAAGTAGAGGTGAAAAGAAAAAGAATGGAGAGGAGAAGAAGAAGAAGAATAATGAAGAAGAAGGAGAAGAAAATTTTGGCTAAAGTGAGGGGAGGGGAGGAGAGAGAGTGTGGTGTGAAATTTAGGGTTTTCTTGGGATTAGGGCCGACCACATGGGGATGGGGCTGTGTGTGTGTTAATTTAGAGGGAATGTGTGATTGTGATATAGGAGAATTTGAATCAAGGGCTAGGATTTCACATAAGAGAAAAATACTATGCAAGGGGAGAGAGAGTGTGAGGTGACCGGTCACATGAGGATGGAGGAGGGTTTCTTCATTTGCTTTGCACCAATAGGAGTGTGACACCTAGCAACCTCTTTGCATTTGAGTCCCTTAACATTTGGGTGTTTATAATGAATGAGAAAGAGTGAGGATTTGATGTGGAAAGCTGGTGTTTGGTATTTTGTAGGATGGGGAGAGTGTTGGGTATTTTGTATGAGTCTCATGAATGGGTGTGAGGGTTAAATTGGGTTTAGGTTAAGTCGATTAACCTAATTTAATTAAATATTATGTCATATATGCTCTTAAATAAAATGGAAGTACGTGGGGTCTCAATTGGGAGTGACACAAATATCACAAACGGTGTAGGCTTGGTGTTAGCTATGGGCCATTTAATTAGTTTGGCAAAATGTGTTGAGTTTGTGTCCCCAAATCGATGGCAACTGTAAAATCCCTAATTCTAAAAACCATATTTACCTTTGTAATTAATTATTAATTATTTAATTGTAGTAATTATGAGCTAATTAGAAGAAATGGATTTTATTTAATTTTTATTTTAGGTGTTTGTGCATTTAGGGGATTTATGGAGCCATTATAATTTTTTTTTCTAATTTATTTCATGTAGGAGACCCTTTGGACAGTTGCTAGCTTAATGGTATACAATAATATAAATTCTAGAATATATATATATATATATATATATATATATATACATATATATTAAATAGAAATAGAAATAAGAAAGGAAAAGAATTGAGAAAGAAAAAGAAATGAAAAATGATAGAAAAGAAATAAGAAAAAGAAAGAAAAACAAATCATCCCCTAATGGATCCCTACCCAATAACCTAAGCTACCAACCCACCACCCGCTCGACCCTACTAAGCTAACACCCGGCCCAAGCTAATATAGCAGCAGCAGCGGCCAGAAGCTTTTCCCCCGCGTGACCCGCAGACCCCCGCTCCTCTTCCATCTCCCTATATATTCACCACGAATCCAAACCCTAACCCTAGATCATTTCTCCATCTTCCCCTGAGCCGCGCCGCCAAGCCATCTAACCAGAGACCGCCGCCCTCAACCTTCGACCCGCCGCCAGAACCGCCCGTACGGCGTGACGCACACAACCGCAACTGCAGTTTTGAACAGCGACGTACCTGTGTTCACGTACTGTTTTTCGTCACCTCGCTCAACCAAACTCGACCCCGTCTTCACCGATATATTTACCACTTAACCCCTTCCATATCTGTATGATAGTTGGCCTCGAACAGCGCGTAATCCTAGGCGAAAATAGTGCCCAAGTTGACAAAAAATGACAACTTTTGGGTATCGCAAAAAACTGCGGTAAACTATCTATGTTCTCGGATTTGTATCTCCCACCACAGAGATCCGAATTCAATTTTTCTTGTTGGTATGCAGAGAACACTTGACCTAGTTTAATTTTTGTTATTTACATTAATTTAATTGCTGTTGTATGTTAAATTAAATTAGTCGAAAACCCCCAAAAAATATACTTTTAGCAATTTCCAGAAATTATGATACGGAGCACGCCCCGCCAAACGGGACCGCCCCGTCATGTACCAAGTGTACCAAAAGGTGCGCACAGTATACCCGAACATGTAGAATTTTGCGAAAACTGATTTGGACGCGTGTGCACGTCGGTATCAGCCCGTATCCGTAGAAAACTCCCGGTGTCGCAAATTTTGCAAAAGCCCTACGTATTTAGTGCACGCTCATCAGATTGCGACGAAACTTGTGCCACTGGACTCATAGTATCGCGCTGGTCCCGTGACCCAATTTTCACGCAATTCTGAGATAGTTGACCAAGTCGCCAATTGGTGGGCCCCACGGTTGACTTTTTGGACAAAATTGTGTTCGACTCATCGAAATCCATATTTGGACATACTATTGAGTTTGTACTGACATTTAGAGTTTATTTGACCTATAATTTATTTTATTTAGAGACTGTTACCCCTGGCACACTTTTCGGTACAAAATGGGCCACATGTGGACCCCACTTTGACCCAAAATTACCGTTTGTCCCTGTGTCCAAATTGGACGAAAGGATAGTATTTTCTAGCTATTTTTCTTATTCTGGGAACGTTGGTGATGTTTGTTTCAGCATCCGGAGATGTTTGTTCTGAGGCCATAGCTTCTGATCCTGTGTGGTTGACATCTAGACGTTACATTTTGCAGTTCTCTTGCTAGGCAAGTATACCTTGCCATTATACTGTTATTCTTATTCCATATGTTGTATGCATCTTTATTTTCTATCTTTAGTTCATATATTTTAACTGCTATATAAAATGTGCGCCCAAGGGAAACTTGGGTGCAACGACGGTGTCGTCGTGATTGTTTTTATTATGTATATGCATTGACCTTGTTTATGAGACCACCCCATTATCATGTAGCATTATTAGGTTTCATTGGCCGTGACACAGCTATTACACGAGTGTGAGTCTCATATAGATCACGGACTGTGTGACAGGTCTGGCCTCCTGTACGTATGGCCGTGCGTTAGGGATAACTGATGTTAGAAACTTTGCATGCTAGAAGACTTATCAGTTATTAGTAGTCCAGGGACACAGCCTATTGTAGTACGGTGGTCCAATCATTTTCCTTATTTGGTTGCAGGATTGGGCTATGGTACTAAAGATAGGCTATGAACCAAATCGTGTCATGGATGTGACATACTTAGAGCATGGGGTGGAAAGAACAACAAGTACCACAATTGGGCTCCTTTGCACTTTTCCCTTGTGAGCCCGGATTCTCCGCCGGAGAAACGAGTGGTGATGACTACTATATATTATATATTATCAGGCGGCCTCTGGCGTTCAAAAGACGACATGCTTTTTAGGCCCCTGGATCTCCAAGAGAACCATGCCAATCCCAGTTTTCAGCCAGATAGCCCACTTGTGGGAAAAGTTGTTCTTAAACTGCATTCACTTAGACGGTTAGGCGACCCATTGGATATTTATTTCAGTACTTTATTGGCATACTTTTATGTATCTTGTTATGTCCCTCTGAGGACCTGGTCCCTTCCAGGTGTATCTGTTCATGAGTATTCGCAGGAGCGCAGAACCGGACTAGTTACTTATATCGACGAGGAGGTTTTCTCTTCGAGCCCCGTGACTGTTAGTGATATTCTTATATTGTGTTGGTTGTGTTGCACTTATACATTCGAGTTGGTAGTGGATTTGTTTTCATCCAACTATCATCTTTAGATACTTTGTATTGATATCTAGTTTCATAGATATTGGTTCATTATTTATATTTGATTCTGTGGATGAGATTTAGATTATACCCTGTGACTTGTGATAGATTTATACCACTTGTGGATTTGATATTCATATTACAGCGTACGTATGGATTTTGGTTTCCATATATTGGAGTGCCATAACCATGCGGCTGACATGCTTACGTGTCCTAGTCCTACGTATTTTGGGACTGGGGCGTGACAGCAACGACATAGGTACAAGGCATAGGATTAAAGAATTGATTTTTGTGATTAAAAAGTTGTACAATTAAAATAGAGAACAAGGGAGTATGTTTGTGAGTGACAGAGATGTCCAGTGCCTAGGTTGGCTTGTCAGGTCAAGAGTGCAAAGATTTGTTGGAAAGTAAAGGCTATTGTTGTGCTCCAATTATTGTAGCAACGGTAATGTGCACCAAGAGTTTAAAATTAAAGAACCAGTCTACACAACCCTAATTTCTAATCCTTAATCAACATGAAGCTAAACCAAAATTCTCACCATACCAAATCTACCTAAAAATTTGAGGGGGTTTACATCAGCAATCTTCTTCTATAGCTTCTTGGAAGGTGAAGGGCTCGTGATCAGCTTATAAGTAAAAAAAAGATTTGTCTCTCCATCTTCTTCTGCCTGCTCGTAAATTTTTTTGAGACTTCTCATTTTAATGGGACTCTGGTGTATAGGAAGTCTGATGCTACTACTTTCACTGGAACTTAGAGAGGTTCTTGTAGGAGAGGGTGTGGCATATTGAGGAGATGGTGGCGTAGTTGGTGGAACTTCTGGTGAAAGCTCTTCGGGTTCTTCAAGCACATGTTGCTCTTTGGCCTTCTCTTCATCACTCCAGTTCCATACTTTATCTTCATCAAAGATAACATCTCGACTAACTACTAATTTCTTAGTTAGTGGGTTGTAGAGCTTGTATGCCTTTGACTCTTCACTATAGCCAAAAAATATGCATTTCTCACCACGATCATCAAGCTTCTTCCTGTTGGACTTGGGGATATGTGAATATGCAACACACCAAAATATTCTTAGGTATGCAATACTTGGCTTGTAGCCGCTTCATGCCTTTAGAGGTGTCATATGTTTGACACTTTTGGTAGGACAATAATTGAGTACATAGGTTGAGCACGCCACAGCTTCCGTCCAGAATTGCTTCGGTTGTCCTTTCTCCTTGAGCATTGTTCTTGTCATGTTGAGAATGATACGATTCTTTCTTTCGGCGATTCCATTTTGTTGTGGGGTTTATGCAACAATGAATTGATACTTTATGCCTTATTCCCTGCCATACTCATCAAATGCTTTCGAGGTGTATACTCCACCTCGGTCAGAGCGGAGAGTTATAACCTTATCACCACTTTGATTTTCAACAAGAGTTTTAAAATTCTTAAATACAACAAAGGCATTTGACTTTTTTTAAGAAAATAAACCCAAAGTTTTCTGCTAAAGTCGTCAGTGAAAGTAATAAAATATTTTTTTCCTCCTAACAACATGGGCTCTATTGGTCCACATATGTCAGTGTGAACTAGTTGTAGGGATGTCGTTGCTCTCCAAGATTTCCTGCTAGAAAAAGGAAGTCGTTCGTACTTGCTGAGTATACATCCTTCACAAGTGTTGCATGGTGACTTGATCATTGGTAACCCATGCACTATGCTTGATGAAGATAGCAGCTTTAAACCACTGAAATGAAGATGACCAAAACGAAGATGCCACTTCCATGACTCGCCTTCCTTAGATCCATAAAAGCAGTTCTCCGACTTTGTGTTAAGATGTAGCGGGAAGATGTGATTGCTGGTCATTGGAACACGGGTTATAACTCTTCCACATGTATCTCTCAAGATGGGAGAATAATCTTTCATATGTATGTTGTATACCTTCTCCAGGAGCTGTCCAATGCTGAGAATATTGCTTTTCATGTTAGGCACATAATAAAAATAAGAGATATACCCTTTCTTACCATCTTTTTGATAGATTTGTATTGTCTCTTTGCCTTCAACTGCGAGCTTGGAGGAGTCTCCCAAATTAATATTTTCGTGAACTCCTTCCTTGAGTTCTACGAACAGATCTTTCTTTCCACACATATGATGGCTCTCACCAGAATCAAGGTACAAATTTTCATATTGAATATCTGAATCATCATGAGCAAGGAGTAGGATAGAATCATTACCTACACCATTTGTTGCTTCTATAATATTGGCTTGTTTATCATTTTTGTACCAACAGTTGGAGGCGTAATGTCCGAAGTTCCTGCAGTTGTAGAATTGGATATTTCTAATGGCTCCACGCCCATAGGATCTTCCTCTTCCTCGGGTGTATCCTTGTCCCAGACCTCTGGAGTTTTGATTCTCCCGTTGACCATACATGGCTAGATTGTTGATGAGTACCACGCCCGTGGCTTCTGCCACGACCACCGTTGGAGCTGAATTTTCTTAGATCGTTTAGAGTCAGTTTTGACTCTAATGTTTGTTCTAATATTGCATGATTAGTATGCTTCCGCATCCCTTGCTCATATACTTCTAGTGAACTTAACAATTTCTCAATTGTGAGCTTCTTCAAGTCCTTAGACTCTTCGATAGCTACAACTACGTACTCAAATATGGAAAAAAGAGATCGAAGTAGCTTTTCAGTGACACGTATGTCTACTCGGGTAGTGATGGCTGGTCGTTAAACTTAACAAAGTACTTTTTTACTTATCCTACAAAAGAATGACACTGCTTTACTTATCCTACAAACGAATAACACTGCTCGTAGTAGTATGAGAGAGAAAATACGTACGTAAATTTATTATAGGATACAAATTACACCACACAGATTAACATAAAAGGAAACTACAGAGTCTTACTTTTAGGTAAACTGAGCAAATTAAAACTTGAGCAAACTGAAATCATATAATGCCATACACAACACCAAGCAAAATAAAGTAGTTACTGAAAAAACCATTCCCGGGAAACTACATGGTACCGTTGATAGCCTGCAAATTGTCTTATTCTTCAGCAGAGAAGTCGTTACTAAGGAAAGCAACACGGTTTATGATGATCAAAATTTGGGCAACACTCGCTATCAAATGCCATAATCATTCGGGATACACCAAAAAGCAAGACAAGAATCAGTAGGAGCTTCGTTACGTTGCCCACTGTTAGAGTATCCATCCTCTCTCTCAAGCGCACTAGGTGCTTCTATTTTTTTTTCTGACAATACGAACTTCCATGCCCTTACATTACAAATTTATAGGTGTGATGAGATCCAGGACACACATTCATTCGACACTTGCTTGTCTACCACTTGCTATGATCCAGTCAATAGAGAAGTAGGGGGAAAAAAGCTAATTAACAAGTTAAACTAGAATGGTGACGACTAATGGAGCGAAGTAAACAAGAAATTCAAATAGAAATATGAAGAACGTTACAATTGGCAATAACAGTGGGGCTGATAGATATATAACCAAGTCAGGATATTAGAAATTTAGAATGTGTGGTTGTTTCTTACGGAGGACCATTAAAATATTTATCTTAGATGGAGAAGGTTCCATTAATGTTCTTACATTTGGCGGGCTCTTTACTTTTTTCAGATGGAGAATGGAGGTTTGAAAGTTTCCATGTTTGTTTTTATAACGAAAATACTATTTGGCTATCATGTGTGCACATTCGGTACACCCGTGCGACCGAGGAAGCCGTCGATGCCGGCTGCACCCCCCTCATGTTCCGTCTCAGCCTTCTCCCTGTCTATTCTGCTTCGTCGCCACCTCCTCGATGCGGGTGCACGCAGACGCGTGCCAAATAGCATATTTGTTTTTATATTCCGGTAGACATGAAAATGGTAGAGGTGGTAAGTACATTCGTAGATATGTAGGGGATTTTTTTTTTAATATAAAACAAGAAGGATGTTCGTAGAAGAAGAGTTTCTTATTATTTGATCAACTTTCGTTAACCCTAATCCTAAATTTTGACTTGAAAGAAATATCTAACTTCTGGATCCACTAAAAGACACTATGCAAAGTGGACGAACCAGAGAGAGATCCAGAAATTGTAGATGGAATAGACTACCATAAATTTAAATGGATTAGAAGTAAACTAATCCATATAAAAAAATCAAAAAAATATTTATACAGAGAAAAAAAAAAAAAATTTTTTAAGGGCCCAAGCCATGAGTGCCCTGGACGAACCAAAACCTTTTACCGTATGGGCCAACTCCACTCAGTCTTCATATCGACATCTAGCTCAGTAGATGTATATATAGTAGTAGTATTAATTGTCAATTGATCATATCTTATAGATGTTGATAGAGATAAATCTACAGAACTTCATATGGCATTTTTAGTCATAAAACACACCCCTGGCTTGGGAAAATTCATTGGGGGAAATAAATTCTCCTATAAACATGAGGATCATGGTCCAATAGAGCCATAGATCAACGAAGAGATTCTTGACATACTATAAATTGGCTTTGGATTATTTACTCTCATAGAGGATAAATAATCAACCATGTCCTAGAATTCGCTCAAATGATCTGTAATCGATAAACCATTCTTGTACCTAAGACCCATCATCGGTCGAATTTGGAACTTATTTATCTTGGTATTCTTTGTATACAAGGATTCAATCTTCTCCCACAAAGACTTTGCATATTCAATATTGGCAATGTGATTATACACGTTCTCATCCACATACTTCCTTATATACTCACACACCTGTATATGCTCAAAATTTCAGTCATCGTTGGATTTCTTATTGGACTTATCGGAAGAAAATACAGGAAGATACAGCTTCTTGACGAACAACAAATCCTTCATCTTGCTCCGCCAATAGTGATAATTGGAACCGTACAAATTTATCATGCGTATTGTCTTTGCATCCATCTGTTATACTCGCGGATTGATTGTCATCCACTGACACCTAGCAACCTCTACTATGTTACCATACCGTTGGGAACAAATGCGAAAAACCGTTCCTCAAACTGATAGAACTTGGTGAAAATCGAAGAAAACAAACTAATTACACCAATAGTCTACACAATAGCACATTGCAAAAAAAAATGATATTTACATGAAAAAATCTAACGAAAAAACTATTGGATGATCGGAGTCCAACATGGAGAAGCATCCTTTAATGGAAAATAAAAATACATTGACTACTTTACAAACTCGTCCACCGGTCCATACGGTACTTCAAATACAATAAAATGGATTACAACTAGTACAAAAGGATTACCGAAGACAGAAAGACAAGAAAGGACCATTCTAGGACTCCTTGTAGCAATCTATATTCAAATATACCCCCAAAAATTTGAATCACCTCTTCCTCTCCACAGAAAATTGTACCCTTTTAGAAACTCTCTTTAGATTATATTCTTATTCTTCTGTATGATTTAGCTAGGGTTTGGAAACACCTATTTAAAGCACCAAACTCTAAAGATTTGGATCGTTGATCATGATCCAATGGTTCAATAAAATATTAAATTTTTGCCTCCAGCCTCGACACTAGTATATTTGTAGTATACTAATGACAGTATACCGATGGTATACCAAAATTTGGCCACTTTGAGTCTACACCATTCTACTATGAACTAATGTATCACAAGTGTACCAGCACTACATTAGCATCGGTATACCGACATTATAGTATTGGCATTGATACAACTTATTTTTAAATGTCCGAGATGTGCTCAAATCGAGTCTCCTTTGTGGCCTTCGACTGTCCGAGATTCTCCGACACATGGATGACACTAGTCACACACCAGAATATTCTCTAAATAGGTTGGGAACCCTATTGAATACCAACAAATATAGAAAGCGAGATTCTCCAAAATTGGTGCAATATCGTAGTATGTTCACGTGGGAAATCAATACAGACGCTCCAAAATACACAATGACATATGAAAATTGGAGTACATGTCCATGTTAGCAATCATAATGTGTTGCATCTTCTTGTATCTTATCTACAAAAGTTGTTCCAAAAAAATTATTATATAACAATGGGTTTGGAACATAGTACATTATAGAAATAGTAGTTAATAAACGATACTGGCAAATAATCTCCAAGTTTTTTTTTCCCAACATACAGAACACTAGAGTCAATGTCCAGCCACTTTCACCATAACTTCGGGTTCAGAGTTGGGGGCAGTTGGAGGGTTGGAATACGCACCCGTGCCTCGGTGGGAGGTAATGGAGTTGGGGCCTACCGAATTTGGGGAAGCCGAAGTGGGAGACACGCGGTGGGAGTGTCGTTCATTTTCAACGGAGATGCACGGTGGGGGGGAAGCCATAAGTCAGAGAGTGATGGGGACGCACGGTGGGGGATTGTCGGAGGTCGAAGAGCAGTTGGTACGCAATGGGGATAGGGGTGGAAAAGGGTGGTCATGAGGAGGGGGGGGGTTCGGTTTTGGGGTGGAAGAGTGAAAATTTGGGGTGGGCGTAGGGTAGGATCGAAATGTTTTCAGAAAGTGTTCTTGAAGCTGATGGTATCAATTATTCAGCAACGCAAAATAGTGACGTCGCTAAATATCACTATCAATGATGTATTAATTTTAAAGGCATCACTAGACCTCTGTGATGTCGCAAATGCATCGACGTCTACTACTACAAAAAACTGTAAAATAACGACGGATCTCAGTGATGGATCGAATTCCGTCGCTGGGTTAGCGACGAAAAACTAACGACATAGTGACTAATGTATTTATATAAGAAACATATATTAATGTTCGTCGCCATTCTGTAGATGTGGTGTCAATTTTTCTCCCGACGGAATAGCGACAAAAAATTCAGTCGCTGCCAAACGTTAAAATACAATATTTCAGTTTTATTTTTATTTCCCCCCAATCACACTCTCTCCTCTCTCACCTCTGAACTTTGACCATCCAACCCCTTCTCCTCCTCCTCCTCCTCCTCCTCCTCCGGTGGCAGCTTCCCGAAGACGAGCAACGACAGCTCCTTCTCCTCCTTCGGTGGCAGCTTCTCCTCTCTAACCCCAGAACCCCGATCCTCTGACCCCCTCTCCTCCAAACCCCTCTCCTCCTCCTCCCCCTCCTCCTCATCACGACCCCCGACCCCCGACCCTTCGACCCTCTTCCCCCCTCCCTCCTCCCCCTCCTCCTCTTTACCACCCCCGACCCTCCGACACTACAAGAAAAATGGCCTTTCTTGACGGTTTATTTGTTGACGGTCACGAAAAACCATCAAGAATAGGGGTTATCTAGACGGTTTTAGATATATGTCAAGCAATTACCCTTTTTCTGTCAAATTAGTAAAGTTACCATAATCGTTGACAATTTTGGAAGGACCGTCAAGAAAACTGTTTATTTTAATTGACAGTTATTTCATAACCGTCATTAAATTGTCACTAAATGGTGAGGCGGCAAAATTCTCGCAAAATAATTTGTGCCATTTTGGTAAATTTTTATACTTTTTTTTGCTTTATCTTTGTGGACGGTTCTAATAGATAGATGAACCAAATAAATCTTACTTTTATCTAAATAATTTTTCTCACTCACCCCTTTCAACCCCGATCTGCAACCTCTTCATCTCCGCTCTTCCTTATATAACCCGACCCCTACCTCTTCGTCACCTTTTCCTCTTCTTCCTCTTCCTTCCACAGAACCCTAAATTCTGAACCCTATGAAACCCCCCCAATCCCTCCATTTCTAGTTTTAAAAAAAATTAGGGTTTTGGTTTTCCAAAACCCCCAAATTTTAAGCTCGCAGGATAGCGAGAGGCTACGCAGTCGAACCCCAGCGACGCGGGATGACGACTCGAGATGCAGTGTCGAGCCTCTTCTTCTCTTTCTCGCTTCTTCCCCAAGAACCCTTCCCCCCCTCCTTCCAATTCTCTCGTACTCATTTTTTTTATTTTCCCCTCTCCTTCCCCCTCTCTCGAGCTTCCTCTTGATTTCCCTGTGCCCCTTCCTCAATCCAGCTTTTAAAATCTCTTCCATATCCTCCAAAATCCTAACCCTAGATTTTCTCCTCCCAAATCCTCCATCTCTGCCTACTCTTCCTCTTTCTGGGATAGAGCAGAGGTGGCTCCGTAAGGAGCCGTGGTGGCTTCGCGAATAGCAATGGTGGTTGCAGGAGGAGTCCCGGTGAGATCGGAGAGGGAATTGATGGTTATCTATATCGTCGTCCTCCACCACCAGATCGAGGGCACGGAGACACCTTCATGGCTAAACCGCGGATAGCGGAGGACACAGAGGTGAAGAAGACAATATTGAGGACAAGATCAGAAGGGGGAGGTCCGAGTGATGCAGGTCTGAATTCTTAATTTTGAGACGTCTGCTTTCTTAGTTGATTTTATGTTCATATGCATACAAAAATTTGGGTTTTGTTGAAAACCTAACTTGTCGAGTGATGATATCTATCACATTTTATTGGTTGATCGCTTGTGAATAGAAAATAATTAATGCAAAATCTTTAGACTATATTGTTTGTTTGGTTGTATATAAATTACAAAGTAAAAATGTAGAATACAGTAAAACTTATAGTATGGAGACCAATGTTCTTATGGGAAGGGTCGTCAAATCAGGTTGATAATGGGCATAGTTCAGGGAGAAGGGACTTATCCTTGCAACTATACTCAGAAGGTTGGTATTGTACTTTGTTTGAGTTGTGCCTTGTGACTATCTCTTGTTGTTTTAGTTTGATTGGTTTCAGGGCATGACAATCCTAGTTTTGAATTTTTTTATCACTGTGTCAATATATTTCTTCTTTTATAGCAGTATTGTACTCGTATGAATGCAACATAGCTTTGATTGCCTTGGTATGATTATTATATTCTCCCTATGTAGACATCATTACAAGCAACCATATAGTTGAATCCTACTAGGATGTTCATGCAAGCTAATTAGTAATAGGATTGATCTTTTTAGCTTGTGATGTTTCTCTTTGTCAATCTTCTACTTATTATCTTGATAGTTTCTCATTTACTACACAATTACTATTTTGTTTCTTGCGTAGACGATATTAAAATTTTATTAAATTTAGCAAAGAAATAGCTTTTCCATTCATACATTATAAGAGGCCCTTGGAACCAAATCCTTTAAAATCCAATGGAAGGGGGAAGTGGCAGAAAACTGTACCAAAATCCCAATATGCTATATTAAAGTTACCCCTGGGGGCTATTATTTACTGCATACTTTATCCTGCTTCCATTTGTGGAAGTGTGATTACTAAAGGAGATGATATTATGACAATAATATGTTAAGAACCTGGTGCAAAGGTCAAACTTAAGGAAATTGTCCCTGGCCGTGAAGAAAGGGTAGTTATTATTATAGGATCTCATAAAGATGTTGTAGCAAGCATTGGGAAGCATAAAAAGAAAGGGAATGAGAAAAATGGTGGCACTGATGGTGCTAACTAAGATAAGTGTAATGCTAAAAATGATGAAGAAAAGATTATTACTATGTGTCAGAAGTTCCAAAGCTAGAAAAGGCAATACCATCAGTAAAAAAGGCTCATCTTCTTGTTTTCGAGAAAATTATAGCCGAAGAACCAGAAAATGATGTAGTGATGAAGAGTCGGATGTAACTGCAATATTTTTAGTTATTTGTGAATATTTTGTTTGGTATTTTGCCAATATTTGGAGTGTTTGTCATTTAGAACTTTTAACTAATAAATAGATAGTTATGAACTATGTTCCTTATTTCTATGATCAGAGGTTCATCTTAATGATGAGAATATCAAGTTTGATTATGGGTTTAGTCATTTCTATCATGCTTGGATCAGATTCAACTCGCAAACTTACATTTTTTTATAATTTTACCAATATTTTGATTCTTTGTCTTTTAGGACATTTTTAGCTCATATTTAGATAGTTGTAAAATCTGTTGTTTATGTTTTTAATTAGAGATTTATTGTAATTATGAGAAAATGCATAGAACGACAGACAACTTTAGCCAGTGCATCATGATATTTCATATCCTTTATCAATTGGCATCATATTCTTAGTTTGATCAGCATCTACAGTTTATAATTATATGTTTTTCCCTTCAAAGGCTATTTAACAATCTGTACTTGGGGGTTCGCAGAGCTATAAAGGGGTGTGTGTGTGTGTGTCATGCAAAGATCTTTTGTATTAGTTTATATATATAAGAGATGTCATATATGTTACTTCTTGGAGTTTTAGTTTTAAACCATCAATTTCTGTGATGCAGAAAGAGTACAAAGAGTTTAAGGTTCGTATTAATTTTCTAGTTGCAAAGGCAGAGAAAGTTCCTAATGAGGGTTGGATCATGCAAGATGACACATTGTCCTTGAAATAACACCAGTGATCACTCTGGCATGATTCAGGTTGGTAAGATTTTATTGGTATTGTTGAAGGCTAAACAAGTCCACACATAGGTATTGTTAAATGATTCAGGTGTATATTTAATTACATAAGAACATAAAAGGGAATACTACATTTCCAGTACTTAGTCTTAAGAAATGAAGAGAAACTTGTCCAGTGTTACTCATTTGTCAAACGGTGTAGTATTAAGCGCCATCACACAAATTCGCAAGTTAAATTCTTTCTAGTGCTCGTTTCTTGATCTTGTCTTATCCTTAATATTTTCTAACTCTAATATAAGGTTATGAGTAAAAATCTTGTACAAAAATTGGTAATTGGTTTCTAAGGTATTTTGAGATTTATTTTGAAACAGAAAATTGGAACAGGTAGCAGCAGAGGCTACTTTTCTGCAAGGAAGCATCGTCAAACTTTTATTGCACCAACAAAAGCAGACCCAGAAAAGCAAAAGAGATGGTAGAGTTAATTGAAAGAGCTGTGTGAAGCTTACCATATGTTTTATTATAGGATCAATCATTTTCCTTGCCTACACTGATAGGGTATGATAATAGGCATATTATTATTAAAAAATGGTTAGAAATTGGACTGCCCACTCTTTTGAAGGACTGAAACAAAGATATATAAAGATGCGGATTATAAAATCACTCTCATACTTTTTTTATGTATACAATACTATCATTCATGTAAGGAAGTTAAATTTACACAGATAAGGGGTAAGTAGACATATTCAGGTATAGGTCTGTTACATTCACAGTTTCCCTTCTTCTTCTTTTAATCTTTAA
This sequence comes from Iris macrosiphon, assembly GCA_036927795.1. NCBI lineage: Eukaryota > Viridiplantae > Streptophyta > Magnoliopsida > Asparagales > Iridaceae > Iris > Iris macrosiphon. The sequence continues at coordinate 150,199,250 of JAYESA010000012.1, read as the reverse complement.
AGCTGGTGCACAAAGACTCAATCTAAGCATATGTCTATTTTTTCTGGCACATTTTTTACTTCAGTGCACTTGTATTACCAAAAAGAAAATAAGCTTGGAGCGACCTGGCTTAGCAGTAACCTCAATTCGAGTTGACACTAAAATAACAACAACTACATGATTTGATCATAGGTCACTTATGTGTCTCAGTCAATTCCCTTACTGTTTGACATTAATAACTGATATATTCTTGGGTAGAATTGTCATTTGGGGTAATTTTAATCTTTTTCTTCATGTCAGGCTTCTCGATTGATACTTATTTTGATATCGAGGTTGCATGATACTCATCGGACATCCGTATCCGTTTTTGAGATGAGGAAAGTGCTTTCGGTGGTTGGATTATTGGGAACAACTATGTAACATATGGACCTCTTTTTAATAGAGCTAATATCGCATATTTGAAGGGGTAACTTTCCTATGACGAAAAATATAATTTGTCACGGTTATTACCGTTATAATATATTTACCATGCCCAAACCGTAATGGTTATTACTGTGACCATAAATATTTTTTACGGTAATAACCGTGAGGAATCGCCTATTATGGTGTAGTATTATAACACTAAATAATAATACATTCGCTCACATGGAAAATATCCTGGACACTAGTGTGACCATTGTACGGTGGTGCAGTTTCATCACTGTCCTATCCTTGTTGCTTCAACATGGAAACTTATTGCTGCAGGTGCTGTTGCTAGGGTGAACTAGGTTCTACAGTTTGTATTTCCAGTTGCAGGTAAGTATTTTTTTGGTTGTGGGCTCTCTCCTTCACTCAAACATTCACACACTGAGTGAAATTCCTGTACACACTGGAAACTGCAGTACAAGCACTGCCTTTGTAGTCCTTGCTACCTGTCCCAAGCTGCTCAGGTTTCCCTCTAACTCTGATATGTTATTTTTCTCAATCTTATGAAATTGTCCATTCATTTTTACCCAGCCAATTACTCACCTCTCCTTCTGTTTACTACTTATGAATTGATGCTGATACTACCTAGAAATTGTTCTACACATAAACACCTTGGTACCAAGACATACATTAGTTTACACAAGTATCTATGTAAACTGGAAACACTCTCAAGTTCTCAACAGTCCAAATTTGATACCCTTCTAAACTTACACACCCATACTCATTCACATACACTCTCTCTCTCTCTCTCTCTCTCTCTCTCTCTCTCTCTCTCTCTCTCTCATACACACACACACACATAAACATATATATATATATACATACATATATATATATATATATATACACTTGATAATCTTTCAAGGACACTTCACTTATGTACATCACTCACTGATACACTCTAACTGTTATACCTACCACTGCACAATCCCAATAGGTGCAAATTCATAAAACAGTGATACCCAATTTTGTACCCACTGCTTACACTCATTGATCACTGCTGCAACTGTAGTTACTACTCTATGCTGCACTTGCCATTTAGTCCTTAAGGTAACCCATCTGCAGTTGACTTGAGAAGCTTGACTTGGGACTGCCTGCTGCTGCAATTGGATGCACTTAAGCTTGCTTCCTACTGCCACTACAAATGCTTTGCTACTTTCTCGAGCTCTATAGGTGCTTCCTGTAGATTGGCCTACAGTTGCAGCCATCCAGGAAGACCCTCCCTGCTACTGCCTGGTTGCCAAGCTCTGGCCACTGTTCTGTCACATCAAAACATGATACAGGAGGTAAGTCACAAGCATTTATGATATCAAATTAGATTGATACACACACTAGTATATACAACTACCCTCTATATACATAGATATATATATACCATTGTATATGATACTTGTTAGGATACCCATGATGTTCAATGTTAAGGAGGTAAGTCACAAGTCTTTATGATTCTACTTTAGCTATTCTAGTAGTAGTTAAGAATGTCTGTGTTAATAATGTTTATGATAATGTGATGTACATCTATATTGATATCTGTGTTAATAATGTTTGTGGGGTAGTACACTGGGATGCTCTTTGGATTGGAAGTTTATCAAATGTAGGCTGGCTCTCTGCATATTATTAATTGTTCAAAAAATACTTAGTTTTTCCTCTTAATTTATTACATCTGTGAACTTATTTTTATATAGATTTTGGTTTCTAAATAATCTTAGACTCTTATATATGTTATGTCTTAATAAATTCGATTTTTCTTTTTATTTTGGTTGTGTCCAGGATGCCAGAAAGAGCCTTGGTGAGAAATCAACATATATGGTTGAGTGATGCTCCATTTACTAATAGCAAAACTTTCTCACATACACTTTTAGCAAAGGTTGGGATCTATAATATGCTTGACAAATTTTTTATTGCTGCAAGGTATTTATAATGTATGAATATCTGCTATTTTTTACTCTTTGTTGTTTCGTCTCTGACCGTGTGACGAATTTGTGCCACACATTTCACAATGTTGTTATATATGACAATGTAAGTATGTTCATATGTTTATACATTCATTCAAAATATCTAGTTCAGAGTACATGAAATTGACATCTATCACTTGCACCCTTTATTTGCGGATAGTGGTATGCTTTCCTTTCATGGATGATGTGCTAGAGCTGGGTACAACTGAACCGGTATTTATCCCTAATTGTTAAGTTATATGGAATGACTTGATTCATTTTTACTGGAACTATAACCATTCTTCTTATTGTTTATGTACATATATACATTAGTGTACATGTATACTTAAAACTGACATATAACATCTGTATTTGCATATAAGGTGTTGTACGAGCTATTGATGTTCATATTTCATTGTTGAAATCAAGTTCTTTCTTATAATTTAAAATTTTGCAGGTCTCACTATTAATGTATGTAATATCTTATATTGATTCACATAGAGTACAAAATACTGATACTAAAATGTAGTTCACTGGATTTGACTGTTGTGCTCATATACAGGTACACACATTCACTTTACACTCATATCCAGGTGTATATTACTAAAGGAGACATACAAATCACACACAAGCAAGTTTGGTAGCTCCTTCACTCAGCCCGACATATATGACCCCGCTGCTCTCATTTACAGATTAACACCAACTGCAAATGTAGTTGCAACCTTTAAAACTGCAGAAGTAACCCAATTTGCTCCTCATTAAGTGTATCTTAAACTTGATACCCATTCTAGCACACACACTACCCAACTACAGGAACCACACTGCATTAAACACCTACACACTAAGAATTTGGAATCAAAATACTAAAGCCCTACTTCTTGTCATGCCCCAATATCCCGCAGGTAATCGGCCGCCTCCGTCGGGCGTAAATTACTGCGCCAGCGCTCCCATGGGACGATTATTCTCATCTGGGCGTGATGCCGCACGAGCGTAATCTCCGTCCGTACAAGGCCATGATCCAAACAGTCGGTAAGATGACTAAGCCACATAGTCGCACAGATTGTTCGAGTATAGCAAAATAAGAAACGCACAGGCAATTGGTAACAAGTTCACGGAGTCGTCAATAGCGGAAGCATTGAATAACATAAGTATAGAAGTAAAACAAAATCTTTATTGATATTGAACAAGTGTTACAAGCGGTGCTAGGCCGAGATTATAAGTCACTCAAGCCTCTCTCTCTCGAAACAGTAAAAGCTGCCAAGTGGCTACAATTATGGAATAATGTATAAACGATGTTCCAATATTATGTCTTGTATATGTGCTTCACTTCCAAATGTAGGGTTCCAAGGCTTCAAAGTGAACTCTACACCTTAGAATGCACGAAGAAGATTTTAACCGAACGAGGTTCTCCCATACCCTGCAAGCAATCTAGTGGATTATCAGTACATAAATGCACTGGTGGGGAGGCTTCTCGTCCGCTCGAAAAATCAAAACACGTTATATAGGTTTCATGCACCATCTATTAATTTATCTTTCTAGTCTTGCCGTTGGATCTGTTTTATGGCATAATGAAGAGCCTAACTCGTGTGGCAGTGTGCCGTGAGATATAAAGAAACACGACCAAACTTACCCACTTACCATTCGTCCTTCCCTGTCCAAGGCAAATCAAGTTAAATCAAGCATGAGCATATATAATAAAATCCAGGGGCAATAGCATATGCAAACAAAAGTATCGTAAGCGAGGTTATGTTCTGGGTGCACGAGTTACATGGATTATCTGGTGTGTTGCAGAAAATGTTCAAGTGTTCAATACGTACAAGTGTGTTATACTCATATCCGTTCAGGTGTTTTCGATTACTGGATGCGATGCAATGACTCGCATGCGAATTACCGCTAAAAGAGGATGACTTATCTATATGAACAGGAGTTGCTGGCAAAGCCATAAAGGATGAGTTGTAGCCTTGAGCAGGAATGGCGTGCAATAAAAGAACACTAGGCGTTGCATGCTATCCTGCCCGAACACGAGACTACATAGTCTTTGAACGGGAATGACGTGCAACGAAAGAACACAAGGCGCTATGGGTCATCCCTCCCGAACACGAAGACTAATACAATGTTCCGTCCGGATCGGATCGACCCCAGTACCCCGGGGACCAACCGCAGGAACCCATTTAATACCTTGTGCATAAGTTGTCCGCAACATGCAAGTCTTGGTTCATCCCAAATTCACAACATGATATGATAATTCTTGATTCTTTTTCTGAACGAGTATTACTCCACGAGCTGTGATTCTTGCTTTATTGACACGATTCTCATTCAGAGTTAAACTTGACTTGATGCATTCCCTTGGCGCGGGGACTGCCATGGCGACCTAACCGTCCTGGATACTTACAGGTTCATATTGCACAGAAGGACTATTTGATAGTCTTCTGGATAATTAGATGCATGCACGATATGCGATAGTGTTACTTGATTATGATATAATATAAGTGACAAGCATTGAATCGGGGCAACGAGTATAAACTATACTGTAAGCAAGCAAGCATGCATTTTATATGAAACATAAGCATTTACGTTGGCACGGTCTATGGTGTAGTACGAGGAGTAAAACCATAAAGGGAAATACCGAGCAAAATAATCTAGGGACGTGTAGTGTAAACAAGTGAACAATGCACTATGGAGAGTATACAACAATCTACTAGAGGTATAGCGGGGTCTACTTGCAGAAGGCAAAGGTAGAATTCGAGGGTCCGTTTATAAGCAAAGTTTTATTTTCATGTTGTAATACAAGCAATACAATTTAGGATTATTCCCTTAGCTAGGTATGTTATATTCCTTATTGGCATGCAGGGGGTGATTCACCTAGCGACTAGCATGTATCCTCCATATTTTAAGTATGCTGGCTAAGCAAAGACAAGTTCATCGTAGCCACCCACCTTAGCGATGATTCGCCTCGGTCGAGCGATACTTCGAGCGAGCCTTTGAAAGTCTAAGTCTGAACTCCTGAAGGGCCAAGTCTGGAAATTCTTTGCCTCAAACGAGTCTTCTAGCTGAGCAAAGCGGGTTGGGTCATTGCACTTGCGCCATTTGAATCGGCTGTCCGCTTGAACAAAAGAGTTATGCAATTAAAATAGAGCACAAGGGAGTATGTTTATGAGTGATAGAGATGTCCAATGCCTAGGTTGGCTTGTCAGGTCAAGAGTGCAAAGATTTGTTGGAAAGTAAAGGCTATTATTGTACTCCAATTATTGTAGCAATGGTAAGGTGCACCAAGAGTTTAAAATTAAAGAACCAGTCTACACAACCATAATTTCTAATCTTTAATCAATATGAAGCTAAATTTTTTTTTTCACCATACCAAATCTACCTAAAAATTTGAGAGGGTTTACATCAGCAATCTTCTTCTATAGCTTCTTGGAAGGTGAGGGGCTCGTGGTCAGCATATAAGCAAAACAAATTTGTCTCTCCGTCTTTTTCTGCCTGCTCGTAAATTTTTTTGAGACTTCTCATTTTGGTTGGACTCTGTAACGCCCCGCTCCGCGTCGGCGTTATGTATCAAGGTGAGTGGGCAAAACTTCGTTCTCTAATTCTTGTACGCCTTGCGTGCAATATTTTCATAAGAGAATGATAGAACCTGCCTTGCATGTTAATGAACGAACTCACCTAGCTTGTCTTTGAAACGATAAGTCTGCTAAACGAGAATCCTGAATCGCCTGCTTAGAGTGCATGAACATGTTCACTATCGTCTATGCTACGAGAGAACCATATTGTGCCTGAACGTGTTCAAGTGATAAGTCGGATTGTCCCGCAACAACGATTGTATACTGATGGTTCGTCTCATCTGCATACTAGAGTTTATTTGATAGTGTTCCATGCATTCGCATGCAGTCGGACAATGGCTATTGGTGAAAAGATGAGCTGCATGTGTCACGGCTGCTACAGAGATAGTGGAAAGCAACCATGAGCCACAGCTGCCTCTAGCATCAGATAAAGAGTCATTGGTATGCTGTACAACCAGCTGCTGATCCTGAGATACTCGGGGATCGCCCTGCATATAGATAAGTCATTTTGTTGGCTTGGATAGTGACTGCCCCTAAGAATATGCATTGTGTGTCTAGCTTTGCATCTGACCCTGGAGTACCACGAGACACGCTGTGCACACCCTGGAACATGAACGGTTTGCTTGCTTGCATATTCAATATGAAACTCTGTTTCCAAACATGTTTCCAAAGCAATGTAATATGACTCTGCTAGAACTGCATGAAACGAACCTAGGTAAAACTATAAAGATCACTAGTAATATAATGTTTTATAATATGATTACTTAGTATTGGTTTGAGTGAATGCTTGTTTCTGTTCAGTTGATTTATCTCACCAGTACTTGTATAAAGTGCTGACCTACCAACAGTTTACTTGCTTACAGGTACTGGATCGTCCGAGGGAGCGATAGGCGTGCCACAGTCCCGAAGACCCAGAATCCTGGTTTCGATTGTTGCCCCGAGAATGCTATCGTATAAGGGGGCATAATGTATGGAACGAACGTGTGCCTTTGCTAAAGGAAACCTAAGTTGCCTCGATTGTCCCGAATACTCAGTTGGCTAAATGCATTGCATTGCAACAAGTCCCTTTCCGCTGCTTACTCGATTGATGCGATGATAGCCAACTATCAACTTAAACGATTGGCCTTGCACGGGCGCAACCCCAGGCCCGTGCGGCATCACGTCCCCGAAAGCTCGAACGGGCCATTCGCTTAGCTCCTTTCCTTCCTTGCACCCGCGGTACGGGCGCGGTAATTCGCGTCCGGCGCGCCGAGGCACGGTGATACGTGTCCGGTTCGTTAATTCCGACCGTACGGGGCTGGGCAGGGCGGAACGGCGGCCCGGGCGGGACCGGGGCATGACAGAATGGTATCAGAGCGGAATCGATTCTCTGGCCCAAATCCGTTGCTATGACTCTGAGATATTATCGATATGGTTTTGCAAAGTGCGTTCCATACAATAAGTCCATAGATATTCTCAAAGTGCAAATATTTTCTGAACTTGAATTGCTTGATTGTTTCGATTGAGTACGGCGAGGGACGGCACTATCGCTACTCAAAATATCGAGAAGTTATTCTTGAAGTTTTGAGGACGAAACTTTTTGTTGGTTGGTAAGTATGTAACGCCCCGCTCCGCGTCGGCGTTATGTATCAAGGTGAGTGGGCAGAACTTCGTTCTCTGATTCTTACACGCCTTAATTAATAACCTAAGTTTTTGCTTGCAATGTTTTCATAAGTGAATGATAGAACCTGCCTTGCATGTTAATGAACGAACTCACCTAGCTTGTCTTTGAAACGATAAGTCTGCTAAACGAGAATCCTGAATCGCCTGCTTAGAGTGCATGAACATGTTCACTATCGTCTATGCTTCAAGAGAACCATACTGTGCCTGAACGTGTTCAAGTGATAAGTCAGATTGCCCCGCAACAACGATTGTATTCTAATGGTTCGTCTCGTCTGCATACTAGAGTTTATTTGATAGCGTTCCATGCATTCGCATGCAGTCGGACAATGGCTATTGGTGGAAAGCTGAGCTGCATGTGTCAAGACTGCTACAGAGATAGTGGAAAGCAACCATGAGCCATAGCTGCCTCTAGCATCAGATAAAGAGTCATTGGTATGCTGTACAACCAGCTGCCGATCCTGAGATACTCGGGGACCGCCCTGCATATAGCTAAGTCATTGTGTTGGCTTGGATAGTGACTGCCCCTAAGAATGTGCATTGTGTGTCTAGCTTTGCATCTGACCCTGGAGTACCACGAGACACGCTGCGCACACCCTGGAACATGAACGGTTTGCTTGCTTGCATATTCAATATGAAACTCTGTTTCCAAACATGTTTCCAAAGCAATGTAATATGACTCTGCTAGAACTGCATGAAACGAACCTAGGTAAAACTAGAAAGATCACTAGTAATATAATATTTTATAACATGATTACTTTGTGTTGATTTGAGTGAATGCTTGTTTCTGTTCAGTTGATTTATCTCACCAGTACTTGTATAAAGTGTTGACCCACCAACAGTTTACTTGCTTGCAGGTACTGGATCGTCCGAGGGAGCGATAGGCGTGCCACAGTCCCGAAGACCCGGAATCCTGGTTTCGATTATTTTCCCGAGAATGCTATCGTATAAGGGGGCATAATGTATGGAACGAACGTGTGCCTTTGCTAAAGGAAACCCAAGTTGCCTCGATTGTCCCGAACACTCAGTTGGCTAAATGCATTGCATTGGAACAAGTCCCTTTCTGCTGCTTACTCGATTGATGCGATGATAGCCAACTATCAACTTAAACGATTGGCCTTGCACGGGTGCAACCCCAGGCCCGTGCGGTATCATGTCCCCCGAAAGCTCGAACGGGCCATTCGCTTGGCTCCCTTCCTCCCTCGCACCCGTGGGACGGGCGCGGTGATTCGCGTCCGGCTCGCCGAGGCACGGTGATACATGTCCGGTTCATTAATTCTGGCCGTACGGGGCGGGGCAGGGCGGAGCGGCGGCCCGGGCGGGACCGGGGCATGACAGACTCTGGTGTATAGGAAGTCTGATGCTACTACTTTCACTGGAACTTAGAGAGGTTCTTGTAGGAGAGGGTGTGGCATGTTGAGGAGATGGTAGCGTAGTTGGTGGAACTTCTGGTGAAAGCTCTTCGGGTTCTTTAAGCACATGCTGCTCTTTGGCCTTCTTTTCATCACTCCAGTTCGATACTTTATCTTGATCAAAGATAACATCTCGACTAACCACTAATTTCTTAGTTAGTGGGTTGTAGAGCTTGTATGCCTTTGACTCCTCACTATAGCCAAGAAAGATGCATTTCTCACCACGATCATCAAGCTTCTTCTTGTTGGACTTGGGGATAAGTGAATATGCAACACACCAAAATATTCTTAGGTGTGCAATACTAGGCTTGTAGCCGCTCTACGCGTCTAGAGGTGTCATATGTTTGACACTTTTGGTAGGACAACAATTGAGTACATAGGTTGAGTACGACACAGCTTTCGTCCAGAATTGCTTCAGTAGTCCTTTCTCCTTGAGCATTGTTCTTGTCATGTTGAGAATGATACGATTCTTTCTTTTGGCGATCCCATTTTGTTGTTGGTGTATGCAATAATGAATTGATGCTTTATGCCTTGTTTCCTGCAATACTCATCAAATGCTTTCGAGGTGTATTCTCCACCTCGGCCAGAGCGGAGAGTTACAAGCTTATCACCACTTTGATTTTCAACAAGAGTTTTTAAATTCTTAAATACAACAAAGGCATCTGACTTTTTTTAAGAAAATAAACCCAAAGTTTTGTGCTAAAGTCGTCAGTGAAAGTAATAAAATATTTATTACCTTGGTCCACATATGTCAGTGTGAACTAGTTGTAGGGATGCCGTTGCTCTCCAAGATTTCCCGCTGGGAAAAGGAACTTGTTCATACTTGCTGAGTATACATCCTTCACAAGTGTTGCATGGTGACTTGATCATTGGTAACCCATGCACTATGCTTGATGAAGATAGCAGCTTTAAACCACTGAAATGAAGATGACCAAAACGAAGATGCCACTTCCATGACTCGCCTTCCTTAGATCCATAGAAGCAGTTCTCCGACTTTGTGTTAAGATGTAGCGGGAAGATGTGATTGCTGGTCGTTGGAACACGAGTTATAACTCTTCCACATGTATCTCTCAAGATGAGAGAATAATCTTTCATATGTATGTTGTATACCTTCTCCAGGAGCTGTCCAATGCTGAGAATATTGCTTTTCATGTTAGGCACATAATAAAAATAAGAGATATACCCTTTCTTACCATCTTTTTGATAGATTTGTATTGTCTCTTTGCCTTCAACTGCGAGCTTGGAGGAGTCTCCCAAATTAATATTTTCGTGAACTCCTTCCTTGAGTTCTACGAACAGATCTTTCTTTCCACACATATGATGGCTCTCACCAGAATCAAGGTACAAATTTTCATATTGAATATCTGAATCATCATGAGCAAGGAGTAGGATAGAATCATTACCTACACCATTTGTTGCTTCTATAACATTGGCTTGTTTATCATTTTTGTACCAACAGTTGGAGGCGTAATGTCCGAAGTTCCTGCAGTTGTAGAATTGGATATTTCTAATGGCTCCACGCCCATAGGATCTTCCTCTTCCTCGGGTGTATCCTTGTCCCAGACCTCTGGAGTTTTGATTCTCCCGTTGACCATACATGGCTAGATTGTTGATGAGTACCACGCCCGTGGCTTCTGCCACGACCACCGTTGGAGCTGAATTTTCTTAGATCGTTTAGAGTCAGTTTTGACTCTAATGTTTGTTCTAATATTGCATGATTAGTATGCTTCTGCATCCCTTGCTCATATACTTCTAGTGAACTTAACAATTTCTCAATTGTGAGCTTCTTCAAGTCCTTAGACTCTTCGATAGCTACAACTACGTACTCAAATATGGAAAAAAGAGATCGAAGTAGCTTTTCAGTGACACGTATGTCTACTCGGGTAGTGATGGCTGGTCGTTAAACTTAACAAAGTACTTTTTTACTTATCCTACAAAAGAATGACACTGCTTTACTTATCCTACAAACGAATAACACTGCTCGTAGTAGTATGAGAGAGAAAATACGTACGTAAATTTATTATAGGATACAAATTACACCACACAGATTAACATAAAAGGAAACTACAGAGTCTTACTTTTAGGTAAACTGAGCAAATTAAAACTTGAGCAAACTGAAATCATATAATGCCATACACAACACCAAGCAAAATAAAGTAGTTACTGAAAAAACCATTCCCGGGAAACTACATGGTACCGTTGATAGCCTGCAAATTGTCTTATTCTTCAGCAGAGAAGTCGTTACTAAGGAAAGCAACACGGTTTATGATGATCAAAATTTGGGCAACACTCGCTATCAAATGCCATAATCATTCGGGATACACCAAAAAGCAAGACAAGAATCAGTAGGAGCTTCGTTACGTTGCCCACTGTTAGAGTATCCATCCTCTCTCTCAAGCGCACTAGGTGCTTCTATTTTTTTTTCTGACAATACGAACTTCCATGCCCTTACATTACAAATTTATAGGTGTGATGAGATCCAGGACACACATTCATTCGACACTTGCTTGTCTACCACTTGCTATGATCCAGTCAATAGAGAAGTAGGGGGAAAAAAGCTAATTAACAAGTTAAACTAGAATGGTGACGACTAATGGAGCGAAGTAAACAAGAAATTCAAATAGAAATATGAAGAACGTTACAATTGGCAATAACAGTGGGGCTGATAGATATATAACCAAGTCAGGATATTAGAAATTTAGAATGTGTGGTTGTTTCTTACGGAGGACCATTAAAATATTTATCTTAGATGGAGAAGGTTCCATTAATGTTCTTACATTTGGCGGGCTCTTTACTTTTTTCAGATGGAGAATGGAGGTTTGAAAGTTTCCATGTTTGTTTTTATAACGAAAATACTATTTGGCTATCATGTGTGCACATTCGGTACACCCGTGCGACCGAGGAAGCCGTCGATGCCGGCTGCACCCCCCTCATGTTCCGTCTCAGCCTTCTCCCTGTCTATTCTGCTTCGTCGCCACCTCCTCGATGCGGGTGCACGCAGACGCGTGCCAAATAGCATATTTGTTTTTATATTCCGGTAGACATGAAAATGGTAGAGGTGGTAAGTACATTCGTAGATATGTAGGGGATTTTTTTTTTAATATAAAACAAGAAGGATGTTCGTAGAAGAAGAGTTTCTTATTATTTGATCAACTTTCGTTAACCCTAATCCTAAATTTTGACTTGAAAGAAATATCTAACTTCTGGATCCACTAAAAGACACTATGCAAAGTGGACGAACCAGAGACAGATCCAAAAATTGTAGATGGAATAGACTACCATAAATTTAAATGGATTAGAAGTAAACTAATCCATATAAAAAAATCAAAAAAATATTTATACAGAAAAAAAAAAAAAAAAAATTTTAAGGGCCCAAGCCATGAGTGCCCTGGACGAACCAAAACCTTTTACCGTATGGGCCAACTCCACTCAGTCTTCATATCGACATCTAGCTCAGTAGATGTATATATAGTAGTAGTATTAATTGTCAATTGATCATATCTTATAGATGTTGATAGAGATAAATCTACAGAACTTCATATGGCATTTTTAGTCATAAAACACACCCCTGGCTTGGGAAAATTCATTGGGGGAAATAAATTCTCCTATAAACATGAGGATCATGGTCCAATAGAGCCATAGATCAACGAAGAGATTCTTGACATACTATAAATTGGCTTTGGATTATTTACTCTCATAGAGGATAAATAATCAACCATGTCCTAGAATTCGCTCAAATGATCTGTAATCGATAAACCATTCTTGTACCTAAGACCCATCATCGGTCGAATTTGGAACTTATTTATCTTGGTCTTCTTTGTATACAAGGATTCAATCTTCTCCCACAAAGACTTTGCATATTCAATATTGGCAATGTGATTATACACGTTCTCATCCACAAACTTCCTTATATACTCACACACCTGTATATGCTCAAAATTTCAGTCATCGTTGGATTTCTTATTGGACTTATCGGAAGAAAATATAGGAAGATACAGCTTCTTGACGAACAACAAATCCTTCATCTTGCTCCGCCAATAGTGATAATTGGAACCGTACAAATTTATCATGCGTATTGTCTTTGCATCCATCTGTTATACTCGCGGATTGATTGTCATCCACTGACACCTAGCAACCTCTACTATGTTACCATACCGTTGGGAACAAATGCGAAAAACCGTTCCTCAAACTGATAGAACTTGGTGAAGATCGAAGAAAACAAACTAATTACACCAATAGTCTACACAATAGCACAATGCAAAAAAAAATGATATTTACATGAAAAAATCTAACAAAAAAAACGATTGGATGATCGGAGTCCAACATGGAGAAGCATCCTTTAATGGAAAATAAAAATACATTGACTACTTTACAAACTCGTCCACCGGTCCATACGGTACTTCAAATACAATAAAATGGATTACAACTAGTACAAAAGGATTACCGAAGACAGAAAGACAAGAAAGGACCATTCTAGGACTCCTTGTAGCAATCTATATTCAAATATACCCCCAAAAATTTGAATCACCTCTTCCTCTCCACAGAAAATTGTACCCTTTTAGAAACTCTCTTTAGATTATATTCTTATTCTTCATTATGATTTTAGCTAGGGTTTGGAAACACCTATTTAAAGCACCAAACTCTAAAGATTTGGATCGTTGATCATGATCCAATGGTTCAATAAAATATTAAATTTTTGCCTCCAGCCTCGACACTGGTATATTTGTAGTATACTAATGACGGTATACCGATGGTATACCACAATTTGGCCACTTTGAGTCTACACCATTCTACTATGAACTAATGTATCTGTAAGCCCCTGATTTTTCAAAAATACTAAAATTGGGATTTTTCACAATTTTCTGGAATTTTCTGGGAATTTTCTGAAATTAAAATCAGGATTTTAAATTATTACATAATTTTTAATTGATATTAAACAATATTAAAATATTATGAAAATAATATTTTTGGGTGTAAAATGAAAAACTGGACATAGGGTAATTTTTCTGGAATTTATTGGACCTCGAACCTATTTTTAATTACCTAAAAACTATTCATTTAATTATTTATTTAATTATTCATTTATTTACTCATTTATTATTATTATTATTATTATTATTACTATTATTATTTTAATTTTCTTTCCGGCCCAGCCCAACCGCTCCGGCCCGGCCCAGCCCGTTGGGCCGAGCCCAGCCCGCTCCCTTGCGGGTCGGGTCTGCCCAGACCCGACCCACCGCCCACTGACCCGCTCCCCAGCCCCTCTCTCTGCCGGAACCGCTCCCCTCCGCATCCGGCGCCGCCGCCGCGCCACGCAGCCCGCATCCGCGCTGCCCGCGGCCACGCGCCCTCGCCTCCGCGCTGGACGCCGCCTCCCTCGGCCCGCACCACCACCTCCTCTCCCTTTAAATACCACGCCGTCGACCCCCCTCTCTCCACCGTCCGACCACCTCGCCGCCACCCGAGCCACCACCGGCTCCACCCTAGACCGCCCGCTCCTCCTCCTCCCGTCTCCGCCCTCCGACGCCCCGCCAGCACCCGCCTCCTCCCCGCAGCGCCGAGCCAGCAGCAGCAGCGGCAGCCAGAGCCTCCGGCCGCCGCCCATCGGCTCCGCCGCCACCAGCCATCGCCCCAGCTCCCCTCGGTGAACCGTCCCCTGCCCTCGTCGGCGCATCTCCGGCCGGTCCCCGCCGTCCACGGCCAGAAAACCCGCAGAACCCTAACCCTAGCTTTCCCTATTCTTCGTGTCGTGTCGGACACGACACGGACACGGGAATTTCTAGATTTTCAGAGCAGGTTCAGGTACTCGTATCTTGCACCCTGTATCTCCGTTTTCGATTCTGTAAATTTTTACGCGAAGCCTGTGTGACCCTCTCAGTGTCCGGACAAACTGTTCGGGGCATCGCGTCCTGTGGTGATCGCACACCGCGATCCAAAAACAGAAAAAACCAGACCCTGTTTTACCCGGAAACTGAGTGCGCCCCGCCAAACGGGACGACTTGGTCGCGTGCGGTCTTCACAGATACGTGCGCATCGTCGATACGGACGTGTGAGTTTTCGCGGAAGCTGATTCGGGTGTGTGTGCACACCGGAATCAACGCGTATCCGCGGACATCGCTCCGTATCCGACTTTTTGGCATTTCGCCCTAACTTCTTGTACACTCGTCAGATAGAGACGAAACTTGCGCCATCGGACTCGTAGCGATACGCTGGTCCTGTGAGTCAAGTTTGGTTCAATTCTGAGAACGTTGACGAAATCGCGTGTCGTGGGCCCCACAGGCCCCGCTCGATAGGCGATTTTGTGTTCGGCTCTTCGAAATCCAAATTTGGAAGTTCCGTTGGGTTCGTATCAGCGTTCCTGACCTGTTGACACTAAGTTTGGTGAATTTGGAGACTTTTTGACCCGGACACGTTTTTCGGTGCAAAGCGGGCCCACCGGCGGACCCCGTTTTGACCCGAAACTGTCGTTTTGCCCTTGTCTCCAATTTGGACCCAAGGATAGGCGTTTCTAGCTATTTGACATCTTCTGAGCATGATGGTAATGTCTATTTCAGCTTTTGGACTCATCCCTGGAAATTTTCCCCAAGAACCAATTTAATCAGATCCAAACAACAGGCAAGTACCTGCACTTCAAATTAATCTTTATATTGTGATAATCAATTCCCTGCTTTGCTAGTACCATTGATGATTACACGTAGTGCTAGAATACTGGATTTCATGTCTGTGATACTGTATTTCATGTCTTGCTTTTCATGTCGGGTGGGAGAATACTAGAAGGCATGTAGTTTACCTTTTTTCTATCATGTTTAATAGCTGTTGGTACGCGACTGTACCCTCAGCCGGATCTCGATTGTTCATGTTTAATAGCCGTCTATGACGGCCGGATTAGCCTTATAAACCCCTACATGCCAACTATGTATTCTAAAACAAACACAAGTTCACACAGATAGTTTCTAGATCTTGTTATATTTCTTGCTGACTGTTGTAGTTTTATTTCCTGTCTCATTTATTTTGATTTTCCCGTATTCCTGTTTATAAGCATTAACTCTGAGATATTGATGTTCTTTTATGCAACTTTCTTAATATGATGCCCAATTTAATTGTCATAAATATTTAGTTTAATCTTGTTGTGCACTGTGTACTTTGCTCCTTTCCTGACTGGATCTGTTGTTTAGGCGATGATGAGAACCTTGCCCCCACCTATTATGGCCCCTATGAGGCAGCAGGTGACACAGTTGCAGAGCCAGTTCCCGCACAGGAAGCTACTCCTGCTGAGTAGTTAGCAGTAGTTATCTTAGTTTTTGCTCTTTATCTTAGTAATCGGGTTTGTCCCCGATTTCATTCTGAACTTCTGTACTAAACATTTGAATCTGTTGTCGCATTTATTTCAATTGCAATCTTAAGTATCTGATTCTCATTATTATCTTGCCTAGGTTAATTGTGAATGAGCTAGACTAGTTAAATATGGATATGACCTAGACAGCGTACTACCGCCGACTCTGCGGCGTAGGCTGGACGTACCCACGCACTCGTGCCCAAATTTTCGGGTGCGGGTCGTGACATGTTTTTATGGTGGCCCATGCAGGTCTAAACGACTAAATTGTTCGGTTTCAACTTAGGGACCGAACAGGCCTGCAACAAGATTGAGGATTTTAGGATAAAAGCTCATTCACAGAATAGGATCATTACTTCCAATCTTGATATCGGTCCTAGTCAATTTTTCTATCGCCCTTGATTTCCAGGTAACCTATTCTAATCTTCCTACCCCCCCTTAATCTTTCAGAATGATTCAGACGAGGAACACAGTAGGAGGCACATCAGAACCAGCTGAGCAGAATGTGCCCGAAACTCTTGCCCTCCCTCCGCCTCCATCTGTTCCGGCAGTTACTCTAGATGGGGCACAGCTACTTGGAGTGTTCCAAGGACTGGTGGAATCCCAGAAGGAATAAACTGCCCTGCTACGGACCAGCCTTTCAGAAGCTCTTCGGACCCGGGAGTCACCACAAAAGAGGCCAGGAAGTGCCAAAGACTTCAAGAACCTTAGACCCCTAGAATTCTACGGAACTGAAGGCATTCTCTATGCCGATGAATGGATAGAGAACGTAGAGAGACTCCTGAGGACTGCTCGGGTTCCTGATGATCTCAAAGTGGAGTCCGCAAGCCTGCAACTGTTCGACATAGCTCGAACCTGGATTAGGGACGAACCTCAACTATCTGCATCTGACCTCACCTGGGAGGACTTCATGAGGCTATTCAAGGAGAAATTCTACCCCGAAGTGGCTCGGGAAGCTCTCGAAAGCCAATTCGAGAGACTGGAACAAGCTAACCTGTCTGTTGATGAGTATACTGCTGAATTTAGCAGGTTAGGCCACTTTGCGGAGTACATGGTCCGTACCCCGAAGGACAGAGCCCGTAGATTCAAGAAGGGGCTGTCTCCGAATATTCGCCTTGCTGTCACCACCAGCCGAGCTCGCACCTATGAGGAAATCTTGAGCGTGGCACAAGACGTTGAGAGAGACATGGGGCATAAGCTAAAGCGAGAGAGAGATACCGGAAATGCAGGACCCAACAAACGCTCTTTTCAACAACAACAGCAGAGAACCCCACAGCAAACTCAGCGTCCCCTCCCTCGAGCTCCAGCACCCCAACACCAGGCTCAAGGACAGAACCAACAAGCGGCTGCTTGTAACTTTTGCCAAAAATAAGGTCACACCTGGCAAGTTTGTAGGAAGAGACTGGGTGCCTGTCTATATTGTGGATCAACAGAACATCAAGTGAGGGACTGCCCCACTGCTCCAGGACGTGGAGAAGCTTACGTGATGACCGTGGAGAACGCGCAAACTTTGGAAGCAGCTAATGCGCGTAAGTGATTCGTAGATACCTTTTTCTAGTATTGTTTTCGTGCCTATTGGTTCGTGACCTCAGCCCCAACCTAGTAATTCTTGAACTTGCTAAATAACCTAGTATATTTTTTAAATTGATAACTGTATAGATTCTTTAGGCTTTTGCTATTGTGCTTATTTTGTGTTATTCTGTGGACTTCAATAAATTTGTACCTCTTTTTATCATCATCTAGCGCACTTAATTTTTGCTGAACTCGACTGATGCTGCTATTTTATAGCCTAGTTTTACAAGCTTACTCTTTATCGGGCTTGTTCGTGACACCTGTATTATTGAGGCCTGATCAACCCCACTAATACAAGTGTCTACTCAGAATCAGTGTACTACGGTCTGATCAACCTTAGTGCATTTTGATTCGCACTTCGCACGACTACTTTATGTGGATTGAGATATATGGTTGACTAGTATACTTGCCCCTAAATACGCCCGAGCATATCGTATCAGTTACATAACCGTACTAATACGAGCATGCGAACAAATAATTACCAGAATAGAATCTCAATCCATAACCTCCTAACAATTTCCATTAGAATTCCTTAAACGCCTTGATCCCTATACCTCTGTTCTACCACCTCGCCCTTAAACTCTTTATTATTGATCCTCGTCTTCCCTTATTTCGGAAAGACAAAAACCTGTGGTTGGTATAAGTTGATTTATAGTGCTAGACATACCTCTCAGACCGGTCGAATTGATGATAACCTCTATGACTAAGGGAATACCATAGGTGGTGTATTTGTATTGCAGACTTAAAGATTCAATACCATAATTTATTAAGTTGAGACCTAGCCTCACTAGTTGCACAGCCTTAGAGGATATGGGTAAAACTCTAAGTTGGGTAGCGACCGCAATGTTCACCTGAGAGAAACCCGTTAGACTGTAATTAAATAAGTTTGGACAGAGAGAACCCTGCCATAATTTTAAATTTCGAGGACGAAATTTTATAAGTTGGGTAGATTGTAAGCCCCTGATTTTTCAAAAATACTAAAATTGGGATTTTTCACAATTTTTTGGAATTTTCTGGGAATTTTCTGAAATTAAAATCAGGGTTTTGAATTATTACATAATTTTTAGTTAATATTAAACAATATTAAAATATTATGAAAATAATATTTTTGGGTGTAAAATGAAAAACTGGACTTAGGGTAATTTTTCTGGAATTTATTGGACCCCGAACCTATTTTTAATTACCTAAAAACTATTCATTTAATTATTTATTTAATTATTCATTTATTTATTCATTTATTTATTCATTTATTATTATTATTATTATTACTATTATTATTTTAATTTTCTTTCCGGCCCAGCCCGCTCCCTTGCGGGTCGGGTCGGGTCTGCCCAGACCCGACCCACCGCCCACTGACCCGCTCCCCAGCCCCTCTCTCCGCCGGAATCGCTCCCCTCCGCATCCGGCGCCGCCGCCGCGCCACGCAGCCCGCCTCCGCGCTGCCCGCGGCCACGCGCCCTCGCCTCCGCGCTGGACGTCGCCTCCCTCGGCCCGCACCACCACCTCCTCTCCCTTTAAATACCACGCCGTCGACCCCCCTCTCTCCTCCGTCCGACCACCTCGCCGCCACCCGAGCCACCACCGGCTCCGCCCTAGACCGCCCGCTCCTCCTTCTCCCGTCTCCGCCCTCCGGCGCCCCGCCAGCACCCGCCTCCTCCCCGCAGCGCCGAGCCAGCAGCAGCAGCGGCAGCCAGCGCCTCCGGCCGCCGTCCATCGGCTCCGCCGCCACCAGCCACTGCCCCAGCTCCCCTCGGCGAACCGTCCCCCGCCCTCGCCGCCGCATCTCCGGCCGGTCCCGGCCGTCCACGGCCAGGAAACCCGCAGAACCCTAACCCTAGCTTTCCCTATTCTTCGTGTCGTGTCGGACACGACACGGACACGGGAATTTCCAGATTTTCAGAGCAGGTTCAGGTACTCGTATCTTGCACCCTGTATCTCCGTTTTTGATTCTGTAAATTTCTACGCGAAGCCTGTGTGACCCTCTCGGTGTCCGGATAAACTGTTCGGGGCATCGCGTCCTGTGGTGATCGCACACCGCGATCCAAAAATAGGAAAAACCAGACCCTGTTTCACCCAGGAACTGAGTGTGCTCCGCCAAACGGGACGACTTGGTCGCGTGCGGTCTTCACAGATACGTGCGCATCGTCGATACGGACGTGTGAGTTTTCGCGGAAGTTGATTCGGGTGTGCGTGCACACCGAAATCAACGCGTATCCGCGGACATCGCCCCGTATCCGACTTTTCGGCATTTTGCCCTAACTTCTTGTACACTCGTCAGATCGAGACGAAACTTATGCCATCGGACTCGTAGCGATACGCTGGTCCTGTGAGTCAAGTTTGGTTCGATTCTGAGAACGTTGACGAAATCGCGTGTCGTGGGCCCCACAGGCCCCGCTCGACGGGCGATTTTGTGTTCGGCTCATCGAAATCCAAATCTGGAAGTTCCGTTGGGTTCGTATCAGCGTTCCTGACCTGTTGACACTAAGTTTGGTGAATTTGGAGACCTTTTGACCCGGACACATTTTTCGGTGCAAAGCGGGCCCACCGGCGGACCCGGTTTTGACCCGAAACTGCCGTTTTGCCCTTGTCTCCAATTTGGACCCAAGGATAGGCGTTTCTAGCTATTTGACATCTTTTGAGCGTGATGGTAATGTCTATTTCAGCTTTTGGACTCATCCTTGAAAATTTTCCCCAAGAACCAATTTAATCAGATCCAAACAACAGGCAAGTACCTGCACTTCAAATTAATCTTTATATTGTGATAATCAATTCCCTGCTTTGCTAGTACCATTGATGATTACATGTAGTACTAGAATACTGGATTTCATGTCTGGGATACTGTATTTCATGTCTTGCTTTTCATGTCGGGTGGGGGAATACTAGAAGGTTTGTAGTTTACCTTTTCCCCTATCATGTTTAATAGCTGTTGGTACGCGACTGTACCCTCAGCCGAATCTCGATTGTTCATGTTTAATAGCCGTCTATGATGGCCGGATTAGCCTTATAAACCCCTATATGCCAACTATGTATTCTAAAACAAACACAAGTTCACACAGATAGTTTCTAGATCTTGTTATATTTCTTGCTGACTGTTGTAGTTTCATTTCATGTCTCATTTATTTCGGTTTTCTCGTATTCCTGTTTATAAGCATTAACTCTGAGATATTGATGTTCTTTTTTGCAACTTTCTTAATATGATGCCCAATTTAATTATCATAAATATTTAGTTTAATCTTGTTGTGCACTGTGTACTTTGCTCCTTTCCTGACTGGATCTGTTGTTTAGGCGATGATGAGAACCTTGCTCCCACCTATTATGGCCCCTATGAGGCAGCAGGTGACACAGTTGCAGAGCCAGTTCCCGTACAGGAAGCTACTCCTGCTGAGTAGTTAGCAGTAGTTATCTTAGTTTTTGCTCTTTATCTTAGTAATCGGGTTTGTCCCCGATTTCATTCTGAACTTCTGTACTAAACATTTGAATCTGTTGTCGCATTTATTTTAATTGCAATCTTAAGTATCTGATTCTTATTATTATCTTGCCTAGGTTAATTGTGAATGAGCTAGACTAGTTAAATGTGGATATGACCTAGACAGCGTACTACCGTCGACTCTGCGGCGTAGGCTGGACGTACCCACGCACTCGTGCCCGAATTTCCGGGTGCGGGTCGTGACAGTATCATAAGTGTACCAGCGCTACATTAGCATCGGTATACCGACATTATACTATTGGCATTGATACAACTTATTTTTAAATATCCGAGATGTGCTCAAATCGAGTCTCCTTTGTCGCCTTTGTCTGTCCGAGATTCTCTGACACATGGATGACGCTAGTCACACATCAGAATATTCTCTAAATAGGTTGGAAACCCTATCGAATACCAACAAATATAGAAATCGAGATTCTCCAAAATTGGTGCAATATCGTAGTGTGTTCACGTGGGAAATCAATACGAAAGCTCCATAATACACAATGACATATGAAAATTGGAGTACATGTCTATGTTAGCAATCATAATGTGTTGCATCTTCTTGTATCTTATCTACAAAAGTTGTTCCGAAAAAAATATTATATAACAATGGGTTTGGAACATAGTACATTATAGAAATAGTAGTTAATAAACGATACTGGCAAATAATCTCCAAGTTTTTTTCCTAACACACAGAACACTAGCGTCAATGTCCAGCCACTGTCACCGTAACTTCGGGTTCAGAGTTGGGGGCAGTTGGAGGGTTGGAATATGCACCCGTGCCTCGGTAGGAGGTAATGGAGTTGGGGCCTACCGAATTTGGGGAAGCCAAAGTTGGAGACACGCGGTGGGAGTGTCATTCATTTTCAACGGAGATGCGCGGTGGGGGGGGGAAGTCATAAGTCAGAGAGTGATGGGGACGCACGGTGGGGGATTATCGGAGGTCGAAGAGCAGTTAGTATGCAATGGGGATAGGGGTGGAAAAGGTGGTCATGAGGGGGGGGGAGGGGGGTTCAGTTTTGGGGTGGAAGAGTGAAAATTTGGGGTGGGCGTAGGGTAGGATCGAAATGTTTTCAGAAAGTGTTCTTGAAGCTGATGGTATCAATTATTCAGCAACGCAAAATAGTGACGTCGCTAAATATCACTATCAATGATGTATTAATTTTAAAGGCATCACTAGACCTCTATGATGTCGCAAATGCATCGACGTCTACTACTACAAAAAACTGTAAAATAACGACGGATCTCAGTGACGGATCAAATTTCGTCGCTGAGTTAGCGACGAAAAACCAACGACATAGCGACTAATATATTTATATAAGAAACATATATTAATGTTCGTCGCTATTCTGTAGATGTGGTGTCAATAGATGTGGTGTCAATTTTTTCTCCCGACGGAATAGCGACAATAAATTCAATCGCTGCCAAACGTTAAAATACAATATTCCAATTTTATTTTTATTTTCCCCCAATCACACTCTCTCCTCTCTCACCCCTGAACTTTGACCATCCAACCCCTTCTCCTCCTCCTCCTCCGGCGGCAGCTTCCCGAAGACGAGCGACGGCAGCTCCTCCTCCTCCTTCGGCGGCAGCTTCTCCTCTCTAACCCCAGAACCCCGATCCTCCGACCCCCTCTCCTCCAAACCCCTCTCCTCCTCCTCCTCATCATGACCCCCGACCCTTCGACCCTCTTCCCCCCTCCTCCCCCTCCTCCTCTTCACGACCCCCGACCCACCGACACTACAAGAAAAATGGCCTTTCTTGACGGTTTATTTGTTGACGGTCACGAAAAACCATCAAGAATAGGGGTTATCTAGACGGTTTTAGATATATGTCAAGCAATTACCCTTTTTCTGTCAAATTAGTAAAGTTACCATAATAGTTGACAATTTTGGAAGGACCGTCAAGAAAACTGTTTATTTTAATTGACGTTTATTTCATAACCGTCATTAAATGGTCACTAAATGGTGAGGGGGCAAAATTCTCGCAAAATAATTTGTGCCATTTTGGTAATTTTTTATACTTTTTTTTGCTTTATCTTTTTGGACGGTTCTAATAGATAGATGAAGCCAAATAAATCTTACTTCTATCTAAATAATTTTTCTCACTCACCCCTTTCAACCCCTATCTGCAACCTCTACATCACCGCTCTTCCTTCTATAACCCAACCCCTACCTCTTCGTCGCCTCTTCCTCTTCTTCCTCTTCCTCTTCCTTCCACAGAACCCTAAATTCTGAACCCTATGAAACCCCCCCCCAATCCCTCCATTTCTAGTTTTAAAAAATTAGGGTTTTGGTTTTCCAAAACCCCCAAATTTTAAGCTCGCAGGATAGCGAGAGGCTACGCAGTCGAACCCCAGCGACGCGGGATGACGACTCGAGATGCAGTGTCGAGCCTCTTCTTCTCTTTCTCGCTTCTTCCCCAAGAACCCTTCCCCCCTCCTCCCAATTCTCTCGTACTCATTTTTTTTATTTTCCCCTCTCCTTTCCCCTCTCTCGAGCTTCCTCTTGATTTCCCTGTGCCCCTTCCCCAATCCAGCTTTTAAAATCTCTTCCATATCCTCCAAAATCCTAACCCTAGATTTTCTCCTCCCAATTCCTCCATCTCTTCCTGCTCTTCCTCTTTCTGGGATAGAGCAGACGTGGCTCCGTAAGGAGCCGTGGTGGCTTCGCGAATAGCAATGGTGGTTGCAGGAGGAGTCCCGGTGAGATCGGAGAGGGATTGATGGTTATCTATATCGCCGCCCTCTACCACCAGATCGAGGGCACGGAGACACCTTCATGGCTAAACCGCGGATAGCGAAGGTCATAGAGGTGAAGAAGATAATATTGAGGACAAGATCAGAAGGGGGGAGGTCCGAGTGATGCAGGTCTGAATTCTTAATTTTGAGACGTCTGCTTTCTTAGTTGAATTTATGTTCATATGCATACAAAAATTTGGGTTTTGTTGAAAACCTAACTTGTCGAGTGATGATATCTATCATATTTTATTGGTTGATCGCTTGTGAATAGAAAATAATTAATGCAAAATCTTTAGACTATATTGTTTGGTTGGTTGTATATAAATTACAAAGTAAAAATGTAGAATACAGTAAAACTTATAGTAAGGAAACCAATGTTCTTATGGGAAGGGTCGTCAAATCAGGTTGATAATGGGCATAGTTCAGGGAGAAGGGACTTATCCTTGCAACTATACTCATAAGGTTGGTATTGTACTTTGTTTGAGTTGTGCCTTGTGACTATCTCTTGTTGTTTTAGTTTGATTGGTTACATGGCATGACAATCCTAGTTTTGAATTTTTTTATCACTGTGTCAATATATATCTTCTTTTATAGCAGTATTGTACTCGTATGCATGCAACATAGCTTTGATTGCCTTGCTATGATTATTATACTCTCCCTATGTAGACATCATTACAAGCAACCATATAGTTGAATCCTACTAGGATGTTCATGCAAGATAATTAGTAATAGTATTGATCTTTTTAGCTTGTGATGTTTCTCTTTGTCAATCTTCTACTTATTATCTTGATAGTTTCTCATTTACTACACAATTACTATTTTGTTTCTTGTGTAGACGATATTACAATTTTATTAAATTTAGCAAAGAAATAGCTTTTTCATTCATACATTATAAGAGACCCTTGGAACCAAATCCTTCAAAATCCAATGGAAGGGGGAAGTAGCAGAAAACTGTACCAAAATCCCAACATGCTACATTAAAGTTACCCCTGGGGGCTATTATTTACTGCATACTTTATCCTGCTTCCATTTGTAGAAGTGTGATTACTAAAGGAGGTGGTATTATGACAATAATATGTTAAGAACCTGGTGCAAAGGTCAAACTTAAGGAAATTGTCCCTGGCCGTGAAGAAAGGGTAGTTATTATTATAGGATCTCATAAAGATGTTGTAGCAAGCATTGGGAAGCATAAAAAGAAAGGGAATGAGAAAAATGGTGGCACTGATGGTGCTTACTAAGATAAGGGTAATGCTAAAAATGATGAAGAAAAGATTATTACTATGTGTCAGAAGTTCCAAAGCTAGAAAAGGAAATACCATCAGCAAAAAGGCTCATCTTCTTGTTTTCGAGAAAATTATAGCCGAAGAACCAGAAAATGATTGCACTGATGAAGGGTCGGATGTAACTGCAATATTTTTAGTTATTTGTGAATATTTTGTTTGGTATGTTGCCAATATTTGGAGTGTTTGTCATTTAGAACTTTTAACTAATAAATAGATAGTTATGAACTATGTTCCTTATTTCTATGATAAGAGGTTTATCTTAATGATGAGAATATCAAGTTTGATTATGGGTTTAGTCTTTTCTATCATGCTGGGATCAGATTCAACTCGCAAACTTACATTTTTTTATAATTTTACCAATATTTTGATTCTTTGTCTTTTAGAACATTTTTAGCTCATATCTAGATAGTTGTAAAATCTATTGTTTATGTTTTTAATTAGAGATTTATTGTAATTACGAGAAAATGCATAGAACGGTAGACAACTCTAGCCAGTGCATCATGATATTTCATATCCTTTATCAATTGGCATCATATTCTTAGTTTGATCAGCGTCTATAGTTTATAATTATATATTTTCCCTTCAAAGGCTATTTAACAATCTGTACTTGGGGGTTCGTAGAGCTATAAAGGTGTGTGTGTGTCATGCAAAGATCTTTTGTATTAGTTTATATATATAAGGGATGTCATATATGTTACTTCTTGGAGTTTTAGTTTTAAACCATCAATTTCTGTGATGCAGAAAGAGTACAAAGAGTTTAAGGTTCGTATTAATTTTCTAGTTGCAAAGGCAGAGAAAGTTCCTAATGAGATTTGGATCATGCAAGACGACACATTGTCCTTAAAATAACACCAGTGATCACTCTGGCATGATTCAGGTTGGTAAGATTTTATTGGTATTGTTGAAGGCTAAACAAGTCCACACATAGGTATTGTTGAATGATTCAGGTGTATATTTAATTACATAAGAACATAAAAGGGAATACTACATTTCCAGTACTTAGTCTTAAGAAATGAAGAGAAACTTCTCCACTGTTACTCATTTGTCAAACGGTGTAGTGTTAAGCGCCATCACACAAATTCGCAAGTTAAATTCTTTCTAGTGCTCATTTCTTGATCTTGTCTTATCCTTAATATTTCCTAACTCTAATATAAGGTTATGAGTAAAAATCTTGTACAACAATTGGTAATTGGTTTCTAAGGTATTTTGAGATTTATTTTGAAATAGAAAATTGGAACAGGTAGCAGCAGAGGCTACTTTTTTGCAAGGAAGCATCGTCAAACTTTCATTGCACCAACAAAAGCAGACCCAGAAAAGCAAAAGAGATGGTAGAGTTAATTGAAAGAGCTGTGTGAAGCTTACCATATGTTTTATTATAGGATCAATCATTTTCCTTGCCTACACTGATAGGGTATGATAATAGGCATATTATTATTAAAAAAAGGTTAGAAATTGGACTGCCCACTCTTTTGAAGGACTGAAACAAAGAAACATAAAGATGCGGATTATAAAATCACTCTCATAATTTTTTTATGTATACAATACTATCATTCATGTAAGGAAGTTAAATTTACTCAGACAAGGGGTAAGTAGACATATTCAGGTATAGGTCTGTTACATTCACGGTTTCCCTTCTTCTTCTTTTAATCTTTAAAGCTGGTGCACAAAGACTCAATCTAAGCATATGTCTATTTTTTCTGGAATATTTTTTACTTCAGTGCACTTGTATTACCAAAAAGAAAATAAGCTTGGAGCGACCTGGCTTAGCAGTAACCTCAATTCGAGTTGACACTAAAATAACAACAACTACATGATTTGATCACAGGTCAGTTATGTGTCTCAGTCAATTCCTTTGCTGTTTGACATTAATAACTGATATTTTCTTGGGTAGAATTGTCATTTGGGCTAATTTTAATCTTTTTCTTCATGTCAGGCTTCTCGATTGATACTTATTTTGATATCGAGGTTGCATGATACTCATCAGACATCCATATTCGTTTTTGAGATGAGGAAAGTGCTTTCGATGGTTAGATTATTGGGAACAACTATGTAACATATGGACCTCTCTTTAATAGAGCCAATGTCGTAATATTTGAAGGGGTAACTTTCCTATGACGAAAAATATAATTTGTCACGGTTATTACCGTTACAATATATTTACCATGCCCAAACCGTAATGGTTATTACTGTGACCATAAATATTTTTTACGGTAATAACCGTGAGGAATCGCCTATTATGGTGTAGTATTATAACACTAAATACTAATACATTCGCTCACATGGAAAATATCCTGGACACTAGTGTGACCATTGTACGGTGGTGCAGTTTCATCACTGTCCTATCCTTGTTGCTTCAACATGGAAACTTATTGCTGCAGGTTGCTGTTGCTAGGGTGTACTAGGTTCTGCAGTTTGTATTTCCAGTTGCAGGTAAGTATTTTTTTGGTTGTGGGCTCTCTCCTTCACTCAAACATTCACACTCTGAGTGAAATTCCTGTACACACTGGAAACTGCAGTACAAGCACTGCCTTTGCAGTCCTTGCTACCTGTCCCAAGCTGCTCAGGTTTCCCTCTAACTCTGATATATTATTTTTCTCAATCTTATGACATTGTCCATTCATTTTTACCCAGCCAATTACTCACCTCTCCTTCTATTTACTACTTATGAATTGATGCTGATACTACCTAGGAATTGTTCTACACATAAACACCTTGGTACCAAGACATACATTAGTTTACACAAGTATCTATGTAAACTGGAAACACTCTCGAGTTCTCAACAGTCCAAATTTGATACCCTTCTAAACTTACACACCCACACTCATTCACATACACACACACTCTCTCTCTCTCTCATACACACACACACACACACATAAACATATATATATATATATATATATATATATATATATATATATATATATATATATATATATATATATATATTTGCACACCCAAAATACTATAATATTGTTTGATAATAAACAAAAGAAATAAAATGAGGTTTATACGAAACCCGCTCTTTGGTTTACAAACAAGAAGTACAATTAATCCTATACGAGGATGTCAAGTACAATTTTTAATCTGGGTAAATATTGCTATAGGAGTCTGATCTGCAGTCGATCACTTTGTCCCTTGGACCACACGATGATGAAGAAGTACTGTAGAAGACAAAAAAAGCTTCGAAGATTGCAAAGGGGAGTGGATGCTCGATGCCAAAGTCGTCGATCACTACTCTCTGTCTGAGCTCTGGATTCTTCTCTCCCAAAGATCAATATTTGACCTTAATTCTTCGATCTTTTGACCTTTCGACCCTGGACCTCTGTCAATAGAGGTCTCTATTTATAGGGTTTTAGTGACAGTAACCCTCCAGTTGCATAGAAGTCGGATAGTGGAGAGTATGGCACTTTTTACGCGATAGTTACAATAACCGTTACCCACGTATAAATGATCTTCTGAATCTGCGTGTGACGCGTGTCCCATTAAGAGATAATGCGTATAACTGCTGCGAAGATCACGGCATGAAAGCCATGTAGGTAGTTATCCCTCGCGTAGAAAAGGTTGGCGTAGAAGCCAATAACTTTCACCATGGCGTAGAACCAAATAGCTATCAAACTGGCGTAGAAGCCGAGTAGGCGTAGAAGCCGGATGCTCTTTCCTTGACTGAGGCCTTGAGCGAATTCTGGACCAAATAGCCTTAATATGCACCAATGCAAAAGTAGCCTGAGTCGGCGTATTTCAGGGAGATAGCGTACAACGTGCTCCTCAAAGCTGAAAATAGCCTGGTGGCGTAATGTGCAAAAGCGATGATGTGGACGTATTAGTGGAAATTATGGCTTTTGGAGATATAATCAAATCTCTTGCATTAAATACAGAGATCTGCACCTATCATGCACATTAAATACAGAGGAGTGTCTCGAAGATCTGCCACCATTCTGAGCATTAAATGCAGAGACGTGTCTCGAAGATCTGCCACAATTCCGAGCATTAAATGCAGAGACGTGCCTCGAGCTCTGCACGAAGAGCAGCTTTTGATGTGGTAGTCTGTTTGTCTTCTACAGAGCATAAAAAGCTCACATCTGCCTGTGTAAAACTAGGTAGCTTGTATGCGTAAAAGCAGTTTACGTCAAGGAAATGTCACTAAACGACGGTTTGGGTCGCTGTGCCGCACCATCATTACAGCTGTCGTCTGGATAGTCGTGCAGTACTCTTTGTCAGGAGTCAGACGTCAGGTTCACTGCATGATTTGACCGGTTCATTCGAGGAATACGAAGCGTTCCTCGTACACTTCTATGCTGGATTAAAAGCGGATGAGTTTTATGCCATAAAGGCGGTATAATACCCTTTTTACGCTGAAAAAGTCTGGACATACTGCATTACGCGGATAGTCCTTGAGCTTATATTTTACGCTGTGCTTAGCGAGAAAGCTCTGTTGTACACCGATGGCTCTGAAGTTATATTTTACGCTGTCCAGCACTAAAATGCTGCGTATGACTCTTCAACGTATTTTTTATGCTTCTACAAGACCCCCTTCAAAGTTTTTAAATTCCTCGTAATTTGAAACACTTTGAATGAAGCATGAAATGGTCAAGTCTGACTCGTTCTTCAAGGCTGATTTTTTTGGCAAATTATTGGAGATTTGTTGGGATTTAGTGTGTTCTCTTTTGCCTATATAAAGGCTGAGGAGTTAACCTGTTCTTCCCATATTTCCTTCACCACACAGAGATGATTGCCGGAGTTCACCGGGTCGACTTGAGGAAGAAGAAGACCATGTTCTTCCAGCATGTAAGGAGCCAAAAAAGAAGGCATCTTCGAGCAAATATCCTCTGCAACGATGGATCATGGAAGGATATCATAGCTTCCTTTGCTCAGGATAATCAGCAACTTCATATGGTGGTTCGTCCAGGAGAGAGGAAGGGTCAAATTAGACCTCACAGCTTGCAAGCTGTATTTTCTCCTGTCGTTCGTGGACGAGAGTAGACAAACTAGCTCTGTCCTCGAGTGTTGAGTTGGGTCTAAAAGCTCAACTCAATCTGTCATGGCGTATGGAGGATGGGCTCTGAATAATTTAGGCAGGCCCAGTTTTGTATCCTCCCGCCATTAATCATTTTCTTGTTAATCGGCCGCGGAAACCGACTAACTACTGAAGAAAACCCGAAAGATCTCCACCAATACTAGAACCTGGCAGAACAGATTCTTGGGGTAAACTTTTAATGAAGATGAGGAAATCCTTTGTAGACGGGATTTCCCTCATATGTAATCACGAAAAAAGAAGAAAAACCCTTTGTAGACTGGATTTCCATCATATGTAATCATGATTTAATAAAATCATCTTCTTCTGTGCATCTGATTATTTTGCCATATATCTTGCTGTGATGAAGTCTGAATATGTGTAGCTTCGACACGCCTGGATAACTTTACGTCGACTCTGGTAGAAAGAGTATTTGGTCCCATCCTGTCTTTTACACATAACTGAAGATGCGCAGAAAGCCGCTTAGCATTTAAGTCGAGTATTTGAACTGTCCTACTGTTTAGGAATGGGGAACTGTGTAGAATTCTGAACTGTCACTCTTCTGAGAAAGAGAATTTTTGTTCAGACCACCATATTCAAGAATGATTTCCCGAAAATCCCTTGAAATAGGGCAAGAAACGGCTGTCAAAACTGAGTCGCCATCTTGAACTATAGATGAAATATTCAGACTGGATTTTGGATGAACTTCCAATCGACCCAAGAAGAAGAGTCATTTTCAAAGTTGAACTCTGTATGCTTCGGGTACTTGGGATATTTTGAGGCTAAGAAGGAGCATCTTCTGCGTTAACCCTTGCAATTGACTGCCTTGAGATTTGTTCATATATACGCGTGCTCTGGCCTTGCGTATTTTCAGATATACGGAGAGTCATAGGTCTGTAAATGTGGATGAGCGTAAAATCATAAGTTTGTAGTCTCTCGAGCGTAAAAGCTGCTGAGCATAAGAGCATCCGGGCATAGAAACTGTAGATTTGTAGCCTCTGAAAAGAAAATCTTTCGAGCGTGAAGTTGTGGATTTGTTGCTTCTGAGCGTAAAAGCTACTGAGCGTGAAATCATAGATTTGTAGCTCCTGAGCGTGAAGTCGTAGGTTTGTAGGCTCTCGAGCGTAAAATCTACCGAGCATAAAAGCATCCGGGTGTAAAACCATAGACTTATAGCCTCTGAGCATAAAACCGTAGATTTGTAGCTGCCGAATGTAAAAAGCTCCTTGGCGTAAAACCACGAATCTGCTTTGCAGGAAAACTTTTTGAATTCGCTGACTGTCCGCCTTCCCTGAGTAATAGGCTAACGTAGTCCCCAATCATAACCGAATATTAAATATCAGATTTGGTTAGGGATAAAAGGAGTCCATCTAAACTCTATATATATCCCAAGGCTTTCAGAGAGAAGACTCTTCACCTATCTTTTGCAAAAGAAAGCTTTCGTCTCTTCGAGTTCTCTCCTTCGTTTCATCTCTGAGCAACCTGAGTTTTCAGCAATGGCACCAAAACCAATCTCCTCCTCTAAGGGAAAGAAGGCTGACTCTTCTTCTCGCTCCTCTGCCCAAGCAAGAACGACTTCCGTCGGGCAAGGCGATCCTCATTCTGAACGAAGTGTCCCGCCGACGAGCTGTGCGCCGGGTGTTATAGGTAAAGCTTTTGGGATGATAAGAACGAGGAAAACCCTTCGCACATATTGTACGTGAACATGCTAGGTTGTCTTCTGTGCTGATAGCCTCTTCGAGGAAGATGATGCACAAAGATGTTTTATCTTTTATGCCCATATTTCTAATGTGTCAGCGTAAAAACTCCATATTTTCGCAGTCTGGCGTAAAAGCTTTGACTGTCGAAACTTGGCGTATACTATAAACTTCGAGTGTTACGCTTATGGATGAGAATTCCTGCATAATAACTCTAACTTTGGTAGTCTGGCGTAAAACACAGACTGTCAGGTTTTTTTTTTATACTGCCAGTCTTGAATTTTACGCCTTGGAATAAGATTCTAGCGTAAAAGATCAAGTTTTTACAGTCTTGGCGTAAAAGCACAGACTGTTGCCTTTTGACATATACTGCAAGATTGTGAGGTCTAGTATAGAAACTGACGTGGTTTTCTTGCACTTTGTAGTTAACTTGCATATGTTTCCGTTGGCTGAGGTGATGGGTTCTGCTACCGGGATGCTGCATTCCAATTACCTGGAGGATTTGTCCCACGTGACATTTCCTATCTCCGGACCCCAGTATCCTGAAGGAAGGGAAAATCTGATATCGTCCCAAGGGGAACGAATGTTGTTGAGCATGATCAACGGGGAGCCCCTGACGCATATAGACGGGGCACAATATATAAAACTGGCCTTTCTCTTCGGGGATATGATCGACAAGCAATCCCAAACGAAGCCCAAGAAAGAACTCTAGGTTTTTCCTGCAGGGGGCTTGGTCATGTACCTGCCCAAGATGCTGAGAGACTACCCTATCTCGGCATTCTTCCATGCCACACATCCCAGGAGGATGTCGTGGACCCTGACTCCCAATCTTCACGGCCAGCCGGGGAAGATATTCTACCAGAAAGGATCTGACCAAGGGTTATTTGTCAGCCGCCCTTCCGGCTCTGTGATGCCGTTCAGGGGATTATATCCGGGCAGTATCCCGAGTGAGGATACTTTACTGCTCCAACCAGTCCAATTACCGACCTTCTGCAATGACTTCATGGGGCATGGAGGAGTATACCCCAAGGTTAATCCTCGGACAAGTGGGTGGGTTACCCCTACAAATCTTCTGTGGGCTCGTTTAGCTGACTGGGCCCTGAAGCATTTTCAGACTGAGCTGGAGAGCATTGGTCTGTACGCAACCGTGAGTGCTACCAGTGTTGGGTTACCTCTCAACCCCAACCTGTTTCTGGCTTTGATGGAGGGATATATCTTACTCATCGGGACTTCTGCCACTCCACTGGGGGAGTTGGGATTGGCCCTTCACGAAATGGCAAAGATTTTAAGACTGCCAATGGGGGATACTCTTTATGAAGAGTATGTTCCCACAAACCGGGAGCTGGGGGATTCAGACCCTCGGGTAGTGGCAGTGTACCAGGAGCTGATGTGCCACTACCTTGCTTGTACCACCTTTTATAATGAGCCCTCTGATTTGGCTCATACCAACAAATGGGCGTCCTACCTCTTCTTTCACCGGGCCAGGGCTGCTAAGCCAGAGAAAGTCTTGGATAGCAAGGATCAGCCTCTAAGCTTTCTGAGCGTGCTTAGTGCTCAGGTAGTCGATGATCTTATGGAAGACGCTGGGGCTTCAGATCAGATTCTCGACGAAGGGATAGGGAAGTATCCTGCAGGCACTAAGGCCTACAGTTATCTGAGGCATTGTCGCAGGCCTCTGTCCAAGGAAGCTCAACTGGCTGGCTTCCTCTCTATATGGCTGCGCCGATTGGTAGTACTAGGCATTGCATCCTCGGATCGCATTCACCGCAATACCTTATTGTCATGTCCCAGTCCCAAAATACGTAGGACCAGAAATACGTGACACGCCAGCTACGCATTCGACCAGACTCTGGTCTGACTCGAATACGTATAAGCTGTAATATAAAGGGCACTATCTAGATATTCCATAAATGTAAACCTCTATGTCTTAATCCATAATGTACAACAGTATACAAGAAAGAGCTATATGTGCTAGAGTCGGCCGCCCAATAACACACTAACTCGAATAGACTCGAGAAGAAGTATGAGTCTATAAAAACTATTCTACAACAGCTGATGAAATAAATAATATAAAATAACCATAATGCCGGTAGATATAATATGAGTACCTGGTACCATGCCCGCAAGACCTGCAACTCCAATAGCAACTCCAAATGCTCCGTAATTATCTATGCTGCAAAACTGGCAGGGAACCAGGTCCTCAGAGGGACGTAACAAGGTACAGAAATACAACATGCCAAGTAAACAGAAAGTACAAGTGCAACAACAGGGTACTCTATCATAACCAAACAAGTGTGACACAGTTTAAAGACAAAGTTCGACGCGTGGGCTTTCTAAAATAAAATCGTAGCTCCGAACACAGAGACACACGGGGCGTACTGTAGCTCCGAGCACAGAGACACACGGGTGATACCACTACACTATAATACAGGATCACTACATATACATATATAAGCGCGTGCAGAGTAGCCCAAACGTCTAGTAACTGTCTTTCCCTTCCCAAGCGGTCAACGATTGTGCATTGAACCTGACCCTCTAACTACAGTCTCGACTCACGGATTTAACTCAACAGACGCGACCCTAAGGTCATCCCAGTCTCTGGTCATGATGTCGGTATCAGGATACAGGAATCTGGCATGATCACAGTGTATGAGTGTGTCCTGGGGTGTCGATAAACTCAGGTACGCATATCGAGATACTACGAATCATCCAACAATCTTCTTAGGATGCTACGACGTACGTCTTTACCCGGTTGTGAACCGGACGCGAAGTACCGAACGTCAGCAATAATACGTGCATAATGTACATAACAAAATAATAAATATCTATAACTGAAATACAGGGTGGCAAGGTACACTTGCCTGCGTGCGGCTGCTGATGACGGGGATCTGGTACCGATTCCAAGTCCTCAGGTCCCGCAGTACCTAGTGATGAGATACAAACCAGAATCAATAATCTATTCTACGTCAAGCAGGGATGTGACACACATCTACACCTAAATCCAGTCTCAGCTATGACTCACAGGGACAAGACACTAGGGGGTTGACCATAGTTGACTATCGGTACGATAGTCAAATCAACTAGTCATCTTTACACTCTCCTCGATTTAATTCTCCGTAATTAAATTAACATTATCCATCACGTACCATAGGTCCCGATTATTTATTTAAAGGTCAAAAATCCTATTCTCCTCGAGTACATATCGTAATTAAATCGTCATTCCATGTAGAAGCCAACCCTATTCTACAATCCACCTATCACAATTTCATCTCCTCAACATAACACAAGTCGAATCCCCAAGTCCTTGATCACCCTATCCAATCATCGTAATTATATTCTCACAAGTTGTAATCACCCTAATTCCAACTAAGTACAACACCCAAACTTAACCTCATAAACCACAAGTTACATTATCTCTACACTACATAAACACTAAAAATATATTAACCTGATTAACCCAACCTCAAGTCATTTAAAATTCCATATTCATATTATTCAACATTAGCCTTACCCAATGTAACCCTTAATCACATAGTTCAAGTACTCCCCACACTAACCATATATATCCACATTACATATACCACCCTAACAACATTTCACACAACTATACATAGAAATAAAACTTATTTAAAAAGATATTAAATTCTGGAATTTAATGACAAGGGAGGGGAGAGTCGACCTCGCCGATGACGCCGGAGCACGGGGGTGGAGGGTGGCCGCGGGGTGGTGCCGAGTGGTGGTAGTGGTGATGATGAAGGTGTAATGGTGGTGGTGAAAGGAGCTGGGCAGGTGGAGATGGCCGGAGTCGAGGGCGGACAGTCGCCAGAGTGCGGGGGGAGAACTGTGCTGGAACGGCGGAGGAAATGCTGCACAGTCGGGCGGTCGACTGATGCACAGTCGGCCAGGGGCTGCTCGGACAGTCGCGGGTTGCTCTGCTGGCGGGGAAACACGGCCCAGCGGGGACTACTCAGTCCGGCGGGGAAGCACGGGGGAAAGCACAGCCGCGTAGTGGAAGAGTCGTTCACCGGCCGGTCGGGGAACACAGGCCGACGGTCGGGGAACACAGGTCGCAGCGGGGGAAGACACACAGCCGGTCGGCTACTGAACGTGACTGAAGCTGTACAGCTGGTCGAGGGAGAAGACATCAGGCCGGCGGTCAGCGGTTGCTGCACAGGCCGGTCGACAATCGCTGCGAGGGAGACGTCAGTTGCGGGGAGGACCGCACAGCCGCGATGTGGTGTCGCTCAGCCAAAGCGCTGCTGTGGAGCCGTCATGCACTGCGGCCGGCCGGAGGCTGTACTGCTGCCGACCGGAGTAGGGCGGCACGGGGGGTTCTCCGTCGAAGCGGGGGACGCACAAGCCAGCGGGGGGATGGCTGTGCACCGGAGTGGGGGACGCATAGTGGCCAGCAGGAGACAGGCCAGAGTTGCACTTCGAGCGGGCTAGACCGGAGCTGCTCCGTCGGCCGGGCTGGAAGTGGGCTGGGCCGCCGGGGTCGAAGTCGGCCGGCCGGAGTTCTCCTTCAAGGAGAAGAAGGAAGAAGAAGAAAAAATTAAAAGAAGAAGAAGAAGAAGAGGAAAAAGAAAGGAAAGAGGAAAGGGATGTTGGCTGTGGATTTTGTGAGGAGGGAGGAGAGAGAAAGTAGGGGGGTTTTCAAGACATGGGGATTAGGGCTGGCTGGGAAATGTGTAGTGAAGAGACACTTTATAGGGAGTTGTGATGTGGAGTGTGTGGTGGAGATGCTCCCTATTTGAATGAATGGCCAGGATTTCTTATGAACAAAATTTATTCATTCCAAGGGGAGAGTGGGGTTGTGTTGAACCGGTCTAGGGTTGAGGGGGTTTCTTCATTACGGTTTAAATCAATGAGGTTTTGACACATGTTACCCTATTTGCAAATTAGCCCCCTAAATTTAGAAAATTGTACGAACACATAAAATGACGCTAAAATTGTGGAGAAAATCACGGGTGATGGTTTGTATGGCGACGGGGTGTTGGGGGTTTGGCACGGGTTTAATTTTATGGCCAATGGGATTAATTAAGGATTAAAAATAGGATTAGCAAAATTGGTATCCCCGATTTAAATAGAATTAAGGTGTCCCATGCTTTTAAATCAAATGGGGGCACTTGGGGTCAAAATCCAAAAATGACGCAAAGGTCAAAAATGGTGGGGGCTTGGAGTCCGTCTTGGACCCTTTAGTTGGTCCGGCTCAACGGGTTAAGTTAGTATCTCAAAATTTAGGGTAACGACACAGGTGTCCGACACGAAATTAAATATGGATTACGGTTTCAAAAAATTGTGCAATTAATTTAGAGCACAACAAAAACTGATTTTAAGTGACGGAAAAGTCCAGTGCCTAATTTGGCGAGTCAAGTCAGAAGTACAATAATTGAATGGAATTTATGGGTTGATATTGGGCTCCGAATAATTTAGCAATGATAGGGCACGCCAAGGGATTTAATTAAATGAATTAAATACCAGATAAACTTATCTCCACTCGAAACCTCGACATCTGCTACCAAAACCAAAATTTTTCAAATCCACCCTAACTATCTACAGAATAAATCGAGGGGGTTTACACTTATGGCCTGCAGTGGGTCTGGTGTTCGGGGCAAGACTGGGTTTGCTCCCTGCCATGGTATGCCGCATACAAGCTGTCCTGAGGGCCCTTACCGATGGACTGCTTGCCGATGAAATTCGGCGTGACAGCTTTTCCAGGGTAGAATTACCGTTCCTGTATCTGATGGGATGGTTAATTCTCCACAACCCCAAGATGATGTCTCCTGGCTCTGGTAGTAGTTCGGGGAGTAATTTCTTGCTGAATTACAAGAATTCTACCAGGAACGTGACCACAGTTTTAGACTGTCGGCGGGCACTAAATTTCAGTCACAGCTGGAAGCTCTTCTGTACCGTCCCCTCTGTACATCTCAATCAACAGGGGCACAGACTTCAGGACTTAGCCGACGGGAAGACCGTTCTTTCTCCTGAAGCTTTTAATTGGTTGGTCTGTATTAGAACTTCCTATTTACTGTACAGAAGTGAAGACCAATGCTTCTTGGAACCCTACCTACCTAGTCGGTTTGCCAGGCAGATTGGGTATGACCAATTGCATGTAGGCAATGCCGTCACCAGCTTCAAGTCCAGGGTGGACTTATTGATGGAGCGAGAGGATGGCGATACTTTATCATGGGTTGCACTGAAGCGGTCTTTACTGTGCCCGTGACTTCACTCTCCATGGAGTTGCGCATCCTTCACTCGTATGCCCAATTTTATGTGGCAACCAATACCTTCCATCGTGATTTTGATATGCGTGGAAGTTTTAGGATGCCCTCTTCTAAGTCTATGGTAAGAGACGATGTCCCATCAGTCTCCTCTGACGAGGGTGAAGATTCTGTCAATCCAGATAAGCCTTTGTTGGCAGTACCGAGAGGTGAAATACCTCCGCCTGCAGGGCCTCTGGTTATCTCCAGTAAGCGAAGGGCTCCTGCTCTGAAGGAGACTTCCCCTCGCAAGAAGAAGAAGAAGACGGTTAGTCGTCCCGTCAGGACTTCCACCTTGAGGTTCCTAGAAGTGAACCTGCTGTTTCCCCTGTTGGGGACGATCCTTTGATTAGAGGTTCCTCGCCTTTTAGAGAGGGAACCTCTACAGTTCCGGCTGGCAGTGTCGGGGAATCCCTGCTTGAGGCTGCTGTCGTTGCTACCACTTCAGGTAGTGGTACGAGATCGCCTTCGAGGCCGAGCCAAATAAGGATATCTTTATCCAGATCAACAACGGGAGAAACCCCTGCCATGTCTGTAAGTGCACCCAGCGAGATTCCACCTAATGAACCTCGATTGGATCTGGGTGAAGACTCGGAAGAATACCTGCCAATGTCAGTTAGCACACCCCCTTCTCCAGGTATGATAGCTTGCTTAGCATCATTAAGAAATAATTTAGCTGTACTGGACGCAAACGTGACATATATACCATCGGCCATGGGTAAATGTCGTCTTTACGCCTATTTTAGAAAAATTAACATCATGTTGATATTAACTTTCTCTTGTCCTCTTTTCAGGGGAAGACATCTATGGGGAGGGCAGTGTTGACACGCCTTTTGGCTCTGTTTCAGCTCCTGGCGATGACATGGAGGTGCCCGACTTTGAAGAGAAAATATTTTCGGGTGTCGGCTCGCCCGAAATGGTTCCGATATCTCGAGAGAAGGATGAGCCTGTCGCTACGACAATGCCTCCTTTGAGTACGCCAGTCACTTCATCCGTTGTTGGCGCATCTTCTTTTGTCGCACCATTTGTTGAGGCGACGACTGTGGCAACATCGTCTGCAGTCATTCCTGGAGGAAGGTTCGCCAATATTACAGCGACTCCCAGCGTCCATTCGGATCTAGCCATGCTGACTGAGCAGTATACTAGTATCTTCTACACCACTTTGAGAACGCTGATATCGATGGTGTTGGAGAAGAATCTAGGCTTCGAGACGCTGAGGAGGTCCTCTCAGTTTGCGATAGTGCCGATCAGAGACTTCAACGACACTGGGAGGGCTGACATGCTGGAGCAGATAGTTAATGGTTTGGAGCAACCCATTAACGAATATTTGCAGCTATCTCGAGGCAGCATTGACGGTCTCGTTTAAGCTGAATATGACTCCCTAACTACACAGCTTGCTGAACAGATGGAAGGCCTTAATAAATCTATCCAGACACATCAGCAGGAGATGGATAAAGAAAAAGCCGTCTTGGAGGAGGTTATTCCTCTTCAAACAAGGTGCCAGACCGAGCATGAAGGAAATGTAGCGAGGGTCCACAAACTGGAAGCCAAACTCGCTCAGGCAAAGGAGCGAGTTCTCCAGTCTTCGGCAGCTCTAGACGTGGTGAATGACCGACTGGATACAGCTTAGCAGAACTTGGCGCGTGCAGGAGTTGCCTGTGCCGGTTTTGTTCAGGCTAGATCCGAATTGTCCCTCCTGAGCAATGACGAGGTACGACTGGAGCGGGCCCGCGCTACCGTTTTAAGCTCCAAGACTGAGAGGATGGTCGTATTGGCACAGCAGATTCGTGATTTGACTGCTCCTCCCCAATGATGTACTATTTTATTTCTCCTGTAATTTCTCAGAGCTGATAAAGACACATTTTCTGACTTTGTGGGCCCATCATTTTAGAATGTGATAAGCTAGGGTGAAAGTGATATCAGAGGTATCATTAACATAACATTCTTTCGTTAAGGCTTTGCTGAATGTAAATCTATTCGGAGTTAACATGAACCTGAAAGAATATAATCCAACTAAATTTGTATATTAAACACTATCAGAGGTATCATTAACATGATAGGCTTACAAATTAGTTAAGGATATCTATTCGGAGGTCACATAAACCTGATAGAATATGATCCAGCTAACCTTTGTGCATGGTATTGTCAGAACAAGATCTTCGTCATACTCCGTTAAACGGAGGAGATCAAGTATAGTACTTCTTCGGGAATTTGCAGTTGACAGTAGCCATTGCCAAATTTCTATTTTAGGCCTAGCTAATCTGTAAGCACGATTTGCAATCATATACGGGCCCTCCCATTTTTATGATCGTTTGCACAAATTTTGGACATCATACTAGAGGTAATATGGACGTAGTATGATACCGCATTTGTTGAGGACATCCCACTGGGAAATTTTTAGTTGACCTATTACTTTTTGCGCACATTAGTGCAAGTAATAGGTTTGAAACAAATCCTGACAGAGGTAATATGGACTTTGTGGGGATTGTGGAGAGACGTTGTTCAGAGGTAATATGGACATGAACTGACTTATTCTCTGCTGAGAAAAATGAGGATAGTTCAAAGGTAATATGGACGTGAACTGACTTTTCCATTGCGGGCATTCCACAGGGGAATTTTTTTTTGGACCTATCATTTGTTGCGCACGAGAGTGCAAATAATAGGTTTGGGACTAGCCCTGCCAGAGGTAATATGGACATGGCAGTTTTTGTGGACTTAACACCACTGGCGTACTTAGAGTTAAGTACGGGTGTTAAGTTGAGATGACAACCGATATCAGAGATAATATGGACATGATAATCGATAGCAGAATTAGGAAGGTTTGTTCAGAGTTAATATGAACATAAAAAACTCTCTGGGTTGTGACTCCATCGGGGATGGAGGTATACATCTACTCAGAGGTATTATGGACATGGCAGTTTTGTGGACTTAACACCACTGGCGTACTTAGAGTTAAGTACGGGTGTTAAGTTGAGATGACAACCGATATCAGAGGTAATATGGACGTGATAATCGATAGCCGAATTTAGGAAGGTTTGTTCAGAGGTAATATGAACATGACAAACTTTTGAGTTGTGACTCCATCGGGGATGGAGGTATACATCTGCTCAGAGGTAATATGGACATGGCAGTTTTTGTGGACTTAACACCAGTGGCGTACTTAGAGTTAAGTACGAGTGTTAAGTTGAGATGGCAACCGATATCAGAGGTAATATAAACATGATAATCGATAGCCGAATTTAGGAAGGTTTGTTCAGAGGTAATATGAACATGACAAACTCTCAGGGTTGTGACTCCATCGGGGATGGAGGTATACATCTGCTCAGAGGTAATATGGACATGGCAGTTTTGTGGACTTAACACCACTGGCGTACTCAGAGTTAAGTACGGGTGTTAAGTTGAGATGACAACTGATATCAGAGGTAATATGGACATGATAATCGATAGCCGGATTAGGAAGGTTTGTTTAGAGGTAATATGAACATGACAAACTCTCTGGGGAAAGAAATAAAATGTTTGGACAATAGTTCAGAGGTAATATGGACATGAACTTATGTCTGAATAATTCACTGCGGAGTAATTTTCTTGAGTGAGGATAGTCCTGAAGAATCCACTGGGGAAATTTTAGGGACTCATCATCAGATATATTCCTGAGCGAAGCAAATTGTCATGTTAGAGAAAAACCAATTTGCAATGATCGTCCCTTCATTTACAGATGCAAAGTGATGACTTTGGCGTCAATCAACTCCTGGATTCTCCTTTTCAGTACATAGCACGCCCTTGTAGGATAATGAATGTACCGATGAAAGAGGCAATAATCTGGGTCATCAACTTTGCTAGCCCTCTCAGGATATCTGATGTTGGGAAGCTAAAGTTTGTGTTCCTCCATCAACATACTAAAGATTTTAATGATGTCATCTTCATTGAAGGAGAAAGTCCCTTTTGGTCTTCGGGCTCCCGATGCCTGGGTTTTACGGTCTTCCGGGAAGATCGTCATTGTCGCATCATCTTCGGATGCTACCCTATTTTGTCGAGGTAGGCTACCCCCAGACATGTCGTGGCATTTGTCCACAGAAGCTGATTTAGAAGGTCCTGACTCTGGTTGTGCAGGATCAGACTCTCGAGGTTGTGAGTTTGCGAGAGATGTAGTATACCCCAACCCAAAACGAGTTTGTTGACAGTAAGGATTACCATGCAACGTCGTTCGTCTGCCTTTCCCGTAGTTGAGGCCTTGTTTTAACTTCAAATCATAACCCATGCTTTGTATAATCTTTAAAGCTTGTGGGCTATACCTGTGGATTTGCATTTTGCCACCCTCAGACTCACGAAGTTCTTCTTATACAATCGGTCTGCTCCGTATGCGACCGAAGACTATTGGATGCTGGTCGTCGCGAGTTGGAGGAACAATAAAGATAGAATCTTCATGTGGCCCATATGTCATGACGATATTAGATGTTGACGCATCTTCCCACATGATCTCCCCACGTTTGACAGTTAGGGGAGCTGAAGTCTGTTTATGACTCCTGTCTTTACGTTTCTGGATCAGAAATTCACACAAGTCAGGAGTATTAATGGAAGAAGAAGAAGGCTTATTTCTCCTGTTTACATTAGTTGGCATGCAGATGTTGGGAACCATAGTTCTCCCTGTGCACCCGTATACAACAGGTTGGCCATCTGGGTAGCAGATGATCCCTGGGGAGTGCGTCTTTCCGCGAACTGGTCCTTCTTTACGCTGAGGGGCTTCACCTGGCATAATTTAGAGCTCTGCTCAGGTTGGCGTAAAGCTGAGGAGGTCCTCAGTCGACCATCAGCTTCTCGCGTGATGCGGTGGGCGGGCAGATTCTTCTCTTGCATGCGTAAAGGCTGAGAAGTTGAGTAGTCCGCCACTTGTTTTCCCTTGCGTAGATTGCATGGATCATCTGCTCTTCCGCGGAGGGCAGATGCATTTTT
Source organism: Iris macrosiphon (assembly GCA_036927795.1). Lineage (NCBI taxonomy): Eukaryota > Viridiplantae > Streptophyta > Magnoliopsida > Asparagales > Iridaceae > Iris > Iris macrosiphon. The sequence goes on along the minus strand of JAYESA010000012.1, from coordinate 150,155,926 downwards.
AAGCGCGGAGCGCGTTTGGAATTCCTGACTTGGCGCTAAGGCATTGTCAGAAATTCTGTCTGCCACATCACCGACGGGAGACTGAATTTTACGCGCAGAGCGCAGAGTAGACTTCTGGACTAGTCCTGAGGCATTGTCCGAAGTTTTGTCTGCCACATCACGGACGAAAGACAGAGTTTTACGTGCAGAGCACAGAATAGACTTCTGGACTAGCGCTGAGGCATTGTCCGAAGTTTTGTCTGCCACATCACGGACGAGAGACAGAGTTTTATGCGCGGAGCTCGAAGGTTATGCAGCTACAACCTGGCTGGTCGGAGAGATCGGAGAGTCGGCCAGAATGGTAGGGGATGTCTTAGGCATCCAGACCTTATGCAGCTTTCTGTTGTCTTGGACAGAGAGAGAGTGAGAGCTACCCCCTGCTCGAAGCATATCTTCGTAGGCGGACTGGTCGAACTGGACAACCAGGGTCTTCTTCACGGATCCTATGGATACCGCATCGTGTTGAGCAATTGCTTTCTCGTCAGAAGAGAAAGACGTCCTCAACAGAGTCGCCATCTTGTGTTTGATAATAAACGAAAGAAATAAAATAAGATTTATACGAAACCCGCTCTTTGGTTTACAAACAAGAAGTACAATTAATCCTATACGAGGATGTCAAGTACAATTTTTAATCTGGGTAAATATTGCTATAGGAGTCTGATCTGCAGTCGATCACTTTGTCCCTTGGACCACACGATGATGAAGAAGTGCTGTAGAAAAGCTTCGAAGATTGCAAAGGGGAGTGGATGCTCGATGCCAAAGTCGTCGATCACTATTCTCTGTCTGAGCTCTGGATTCTTCTCTCCCAAAGATCAATTTTTGACCTTAATTCTTCGATCTTTTGACCTTTCGACCCTGGACCTCTGTCAATAGAGGTCTCTATTTATAGGATTTTAGTGACAGTAACCCTCCAGTGGCGTAGAAGCCGGGTAGTGGAGAGTATGGCACTTTTTACACGACGGTTACAATAACCGTTACCCACATATAAATGATCTTCTGAATCTGTGTGTGGCGCGTGTCCCATTAAGAGATAATGCGTATAACTGCTGCGAAGATCACGACATGAAAGCCACGTAGGTAGTTATCCCTCGCATAGAAAAGGTTGGCGTAGAAGCCAATAACTGTCACCATGGCGTAGAAGCCAAATAGTTATCAAACTGGCGTAAAGGCCAGGTAGGCGTAGAAGCCGAGTAGGCGTAGAAGCCTGATGCTCTTTCCTTGACTGAGGCCTTGAGCGAATTCTGGACCAAATAGCCTTAATACGCACCAATACAAAAGTAGCCTGAGTCGGCGTATTTCAGGGAGATAGCGTACAACGTGCTCCTCAAAGCTGAAAATAGCCTGGTGGCGTAATGTGCAAAAGCGATGATGTGGACGTATTAGCGAAAATTATGGCTTTTGGAGATATAATCAAATCTTTTGCATTAAATGCAGAGATCTGCCCCCATCCTGCGCATTAAATGCATAGGCGTGTCTCAAAGATCTGCCACTATTCTGAGCATTAAATACAGAGGCGTGTCTCGAAGATCTGCCACCATTCCGAGCATTAAATGCAGAGACGTGTCTCGAAGATCTGCCACCATTCTGATCATTAAATGCAGAGACGTGCCTCGAGCTCTGCACAAAGAGCAGCTTTTGACATTGCAGTCTGTTTGTCTTCTGCGGAGCGTAAAAAGCTCACATCTGCCTGTGTAAAACTAGGCAGCGTATTCCCTTGTATGCGTAAAAGTATTTTACGCCAAGGAAATATCACTAAACGACGGTTTGGGTCGCTGTACCGCACCATCATTACAGTCATCGTCTGGATAGTCGTGCAGTACTCTTTGTCAGGAGTCAGACGTCAGGTTCACTGCATGATTTGACTGGTTCATTCGAGGAATACGAAGCATTTCTTGTACACTTCTATGCTGCATTAAAAGCGGATGAGTTTTACGCCATAAAGGCGGTATAACACCCTTTTTACGCTGAAGCAGCCTGGACATACTGCATTACACGGATAGTCCTTGAGCTTATATTTTACGCTGTGCTTAGCGAGAAAGCTCTATTGTACGCCGATGGCTCTGAAGTTATATTTTACGCTGCCCAGCACTAAAATGCTGCGTATGACTCTTCAACGTATTTTTCATGCTTCTACAAATATATATATATATATATATATATATATATATATATATATATACTTGATAATCTTTCAAGGACACTTCACTCATGTACATCACTCACTGATACACTCTAACTGTTATACCTACCACTGCACAATCCCAATAGGTGCAAACTCATAAAACACTGATACCCAATTTTGTACCCACTGCCTACACTCATTGATCACTACTGCAGCTGTAGTTACTACTCTATGCTGCACTTGCCATTTAGTCCTTAAGGTAACCCATCTGCATTTGCCTCGAGCTGCTTGACTTGGGACTGCCTGCTGCTGCAACTGAATGCACTTAAGCTTGCTTCCTACTGCCACTACAGATGCTTTGCTACTTTCTCGAGCTCTACAGGTGCTTCCTGTAGATTGTCCTACAGTTGCAGCCATACAGGAAGACCCTCCCTGCTACTGCCTGGTTGCTAAGCTCTGGCCACTGTTCTGTCACATCAAAACATGATACATGAGGTAAGTCACAAGCATTTATGATATCAAATTAGATTTATACACACACTAGTATATACAACGACCCTCTACATACATAGATATATATATACCATTGTATATGATACTTGTTAGGATACCCATGATATTCAATGTTAAGGAGGTAAGTCACAAGTCTTTATGATTCTACTTTAGCTATTCTAGTAGTAGTTAAGAATGTATGTGTTAATAATGTTTATGATAATGTGATGTACATCTATATTGATATATGTGTTAATAATGTTTGTGGGGTAGTACACTGGGATGCTCTTTGGATTGGAAGTTTATCAAATGTAGGCTGGCTCTCTGCATATTATTAATTGTTCAAAAAATACTTAGTTTTTTCTCTTAATTTATTACATCTGTGAACTTATTTTTATATAGATTTTGGTTTCTAAATAATCTTAGACTCTTATATGTGTTATGTCTTAATAAATTCGATTTTTCTTTTTATTTTGGTTGTGTCCAGGATGCCAGAAAGAGCCTTGGTGAGAAATCAACATATATGGTTGAGTGATGCTCCATTTACTAATAGCAAAACTTTCTCATATACACTTTTAGCAAAGGTTGGGATCTATAATATGCTTGACAAATTTTTTTATTGCTGTAAGGTATTTATAATGTATGAATATCTGCTATTTTTCACTCTTTGTTGTTTCGTCTCTGACCGTGTGACGAATTTGTGCCACACATTTCACAATGTTGTTATATATGACAATGTAAGTATGTTCATATATATATTCATTCAAAATATCTAGTTCAGAGTACATGAAATTGATATCTATCACTTGCACCCTTTATTTGCGGACAGTGGTATGCTTTCCTTTCATGGATGATGTGCTAGAGCTGGGTACAACTGAACCGATATTTATCCCTAATTTTTAAGTTATATGGAATGACTTGATTCATTTTTACTGGAACTATAACCATTCTTCTTATTGTTTATGTACATATATACATTAATGTACATGTATACTTAAAACTGACATATAACATCTGTATTTGCATATAAGGTGTTGTACGAGCTATTGATGTTCATATTTCATTGTTGAAATCAAGTTCTTTCTTATAATTTAAAATTTTGCCGGTCTCACTATTAATGTATGTAATATCTTATATTGATTCACATAGAGCACAAAATACTGATACTAAAATGTAGTTTACTGGATTTGACTGTTGTGCTCATATACAGGTACACACATTCACTTTACACACATATCTAGGTGTATATTACTAAAGGAGACATACAAATCACTCACAAGCAAGTTTGGTAGCTCCTTCACTCAGCCCTACATATATGACCCCGCTGCTCTCATTTATAGATTAACACTAACTGCAAATGTAGTTGCAACCTTTGCAACTGCAGAAGTAACCCGATTTGCTCCTCATTTCGTGTATCTTAAACTTGATACCCATTCTAGCACACACACTACACAACTACAGGAACCACACTGCATAAAATACCTACACACTAAGAATTTGGAATCAAAATACTAAAGCCCTACTTCTTGTCATGCCCCAATATCCCGCAGGTAATCGGCCGCCTCCGCCGGGCGTGAATCACTGCGCCAGCGCTCCCACGGGACGATCATTCTCATCTGGGCGTGATGCCGCACGAGCGTAATCCGCGTCCGTACAAGGCCATGATCCAAACAGTCGGTAAGATGACTAAGCCACATGTGGTGCCCCGTTCTCCCTATTCGAGGAGCGCGGCTAAGAAATATAAGACAGTATCGTTCGATCGGGATAGATTAAATCAAGAACTCATCCTCGTTATGGATTTGTCTCTTCGGAATCGATTCCCATATTCAGTGGACCGTGCTCCCGGGATCGACTTAGCGGCAGAGTCAGGAGGGACCTCTCCGCTGCATTCTTTTGTTGCCTAGTTTTCGCTGTCGCTTGTTGCTTTCGTGCCTTGAGTTGGTTTTCAGATTTGCTTGGGTTTTCTTGAACGGTTTTGATAGATTTTATTGCTTTCGTTCATAAGACTGCACTTCAATTCCGATAACGGAAAGAGAGGAAGAAGTACTGATCAGCTGTTCGTGGCAATGCAGGTGATCCAGCAGTAGGTGTCGCTCGAGCGGACTTCTAAAGCACTTCTTTCCTTCTTCCTTCCAACTACTAAAGTGAGTGGCTACCAACCCGATTAGCTAGCCCTACTTGCTAGTCTTCACATCTAAATCTTGTATTCGTGCTTGCCCCGATCAAACGATACCAAGTAATAACTAAAAGATATCAAGATAATAAGGGAATAGACTTGGGTCAACATGCTTGTCAATGAAACTTGTGAATGGTTACTTACTTACATGCTTGCTCGTTTGAATTGTTCATCATATGCATAATTACAAGTTAGAATACATATTTCTTCTTAAATTTGTGCTATGTATAGAACTCTTCTTAAATGCCATAAACTGAACAGGAAGGCTATGCAAAAGTAAATCCTGTCCTGTACTGCCCTGCTCCTGATATGCCCTGATTTGCCTCGATTGCTAACTTACTGTACTGCGTTGATCACGGACAACTTGTGCACAAGGTCTTAGTTCCTGCGGACGGTCGCTGGGGCACCGGCACCGATCCGATCCGGACGGAACTCATGATAGTGCCTGCTATAGGACAGAATGCCTTGGGATGTCCTAATCTATGCGTCGCACGGTACTCCGTACCGAGACTAGCCCGTCCATTATGGCAACGTGCCAGTGATCCCCTCGTATATTTAAACCTGTTGCAACTAACTTGTGTCTTCTTGGCAGGGAAGGCATGATAAGTAATGTGCAGGTGGTTCAGACGGGCAGGTAAATGTCACCGAGCGGTGGCAGGTTATTTCAGTGATTTTTATATCTATTTCTTGCTGTAAAATAAACTAAGGCAAGATAGAAACCCACAAAATATGCATGCTTCATTAAAACAACGTGTTGATTGGTATAGTTGGGTTAGCTTGCTTTCACTAGTATGTTTTGATGTACTGACCCTCGTTGAAACAGGTTCCTCGCGCTAAGGAGAGCCGAGCGAGGAGCAGGAGACAAACCCCCAATCCAGTCCAGCTGTAGGCACGCCTCGACCGTGCCAACCTTTTGAAGAAGCATTTTGAAGAAGCTAGCCACCAAGCAATGTAAATAATGTAATGTACAGGACCTCTATCTCATTTTGTATCAACACTTTTGTAAGCCCGTAGAGGCAATCCTTATGACTCAGTTCAAGGAGTTTGTAATAGATGTTCATATTATCAATAAAAAGAGAACTTTTCCATGCTTCAATTTTTGTGTTCATTTAATCTGCGTACTCTGAATATGTGCTCGCTATGCGAAATAAAATACTTAGCCTTGTGCGGTGCGCAACCTAGGCCCGCACGGCGGTCACGCCCGGGGGACGACTATCGATTTTACGGAATCGGGACGTGACATATTGGTATCAGAGCACAGCTTCAAAGTTCCTTTGACTCTTGAACTGGAAAAGTTCCTTTAACGATAAATCCCTGTGCGAACTCCTGAACTCGTTAAGGCCAAATGAGATACGTTCATGCAATAAGTCCATAATACATTATGATCCTAATGTAATTTACCTTCTTTCCAAGGAATGACGCAAGCGCAACCATCAGCACTAGCGCCAGGCGAGACACAGGCTCAGGAGAGCAGCTCCGGCACATCAGCTAGCTCTCGAAGCCAACGGGGCATGTCTCGATCAGATTTGCTTCAGCAGGTGATGCAAATGTTAACAGAGCAACGACAGAGGGATGATGCCCGCCAAGCCAAGTTCGAGAGCAATCTAGAGGCCCGGCTCTCAGTCCAACAAAAGCAGGTAGATACCCTGCAGCAGCTTATTCAGACTATGGCCTCCAACCAGTCTGCAGCGACAGCAGCGACTCCGGTGGACCAACCAATCCTTGAAGTTGAAACACCGCTAGTGCCAAGGATGAGGGAAGTGACTGCCTTCACCTTTAGAAACTTCAAGAAGGTCTACAATACGCTATTTAACGGGACTGAGGACCCGATCGTGGCCCTAGATTGGCTCGCCGAGCTTGAAGATCATTTTTCTCTCCTAGAAGTGCCGGAAGACAAGCGTGTCACCTGTGCCCAACTACTGCTTCGCCTCAATGTGCACGACTGGTGGGACGTGCATCGACGATCTCTTCAACTTGGCCATGGAGAGGAGGCGATCGCGTGGATGACTTTTTGTGCCGCGTTTGAGGAGGAGTTTATACCCCCACCTGTACGCCGTCAACGGGAAAATTAGTTCGTTCAACTCCGGCAGGGCAACATGACGGTAAAGCAATACTCGGCAGAATTCAATAAACTGGCCAAATTTGCTTTCGCTTATCTACCGGATGCAGCGAGTCGTGCCAGAAGATTCGAAGGAGGGCTACGTCCTGGCATCCACGGGCACGTAGTCGTTCCGCAGTATCAGACGATGAGGGAAGTCTTAAACCATGCCCTTTCTCTCGAACCGTAGTATCCTCACGTTGCCACCGGCGCTGTGCAAACCCCCAATCACAAACGCCAAGGCAACGATAGAGGAAACAACGCTGCAAAGCATCAAAATAACGGCAGTCGACAACCCGAAAATCAGGGGCAGCGTTGCACCTACTGCAACAGAAGAGGGCACACCGAGAATGTCTGTCGCAAACAATTTGGCACCTGCCTCAGATGCGGCGATCCTAGCTACTAGATTAGCAGCTGTCCGCTTCTTCCACCACAACAACCAAATTAGACTGCGGCAAACCAAGCCAACCGAGCTGCGCCTCAGCAAGGGCGTAATCAAGCTAAAGGCCGGGTCTACACCATGACACGGGAAGAAGCTCTAGCTTCGGATGCCGTCGTGTCAGGTACTTTGCTTTTCAATAATATACATGCTCGTGTTCTATTTGATTCTGGTGCAACCCATAGCTTTATATCTATAAACTTCGCCACGGAGAACAATGTAAAAACGACTCTGTTGTATTTAGATTTAAGCGTTAGCACCCTATCTGGTACAAAAATACCTGTCTGTTCAGCATGCCTAGGCGGTTATATCTGTATTGGGGAGAGGAAGCTGTCACTTGATGTTTTAGTTCTTGATGTACGGGACTACGATATCATCTTGGGAATGGATTGGCTCAGCGCGTGCTCGGCATCTATAGAGTGTGCATAGAAATGAGTCGTCTTCTACCTGCCTGGAGAAGCCAAGTTCTGTTACACAAGTAGTCTGACAACTGATGCGACTGGGTCCTGCATGGTGATTTCGACAAAATCTGCTCGGCGAATGCTCTACACAGGCTGCGAGGGATTTCTAGCGTCGGTTCGGGACACACGGCAGGACTATGCAAACGTCGAGTCTACTTCCGTTGAGGCGGAGTTCCCCGATATGTTTTCGAGCGAACTATCCGACATGCCGCCAGACCGAGAGATTGAATTCACTATCGACACATTTCCAAATACACAACCTATTTCCAAGCCTCCGTACAGAATGGCTCCTGCAGAGCTGAAGGAATTAAAATATCAACTTCAAGAATTACTTGATCGTGGGTTCATCCGTCCGAGCGTGTCTCCTTGGGGCGCGCCCATGCTCTTCGTGAAGAAGAAGGACGAAACTCTGTGCCTCTGCATAGACTACAGAGAATTGAACAAAGTCACAATCAGAAACAAATATCCTCTGCCACGGATAGATGACTTGTTTGATCAGCTACAAGGGGCAATGGTGTTCTCTAAGATCGATCTTCGCTCGGGTTACCACCAGCTGAAGATTAAGCCCGAAGACGTGCCAAAGACTGCTTTTCGAACCCGTTACGGCCATTACGAGTTCTCAGTGATGCCGTTTGGACTGATGAATGCACCTGCTGCATTCATGGATGTTATGAATCGTGTATTCAGGCCTTTCATCGATAAATTCGTGGTTGTTTTTATCGATGACATCTTAGTGTACTCGAAGACTAGGGATTAGCACGTAGGACACCTGCGGATGGTGCTGCAGACCCTTCGAGACAACAAGTTGTACGCCAAACTGAGTAAATATGAATTCTGGTTGGACAGTATCTCATTTTTGGGGCATATCATCTCCTCGGAAGGCATCTCAGTTGATCCGAAGAAGGTGGAAGCCATCACGCAGTGGAAACGTCCGGAGTTAGCAAGCGATATCCAAAGTTTTCTTGGACTGGCATGGTACTACCGTAGGTTCATACAGAATTTTGCTAGAATTGCTTCGCCCTTGACTCAACTCACACGGAAGGGTGCGAAGTTTTCTTGGACGGACGACTGTGAAGCTTCGTTTACGGAGTTAAAGCAGCGCCTCGTCTCTGCCCCAATTCTCACTCTGCCGAACGGACCGGATGACTTTAAAATATATAGTGATGCCTCAGAAAAGGGTCTGGGATGTGTCCTGATGCAACGGGACAAAGTGATAGCCTATGCGTTTAGACAGCTAAAGCCTCACGAGCAGAACTACCCAACGCATGATCTCGAACTTGCCGCGGTAGTATTTGCATTGAAGCTGTGGCGTCACTATCTTTATTGTGTACCCTGTGAAATCTATACGGACCATAAAAGCTTGAAATAATTGTACACTCAAAAGGATTTGAATCTTCGGCAGCGGCAATGGCTTGAACTCCTGAGCGATTTTGATACCATGATCAGATACACACCTGGTAAAGGAAACGTGGTAGCTGACGCACTGAGTCGAGTGTTCGTAGGGAGCTTGCCTATCAACGATATGCTGTGCCGGGATCTTGAATCACTGGGCATTACACTGAAAATAAGATATAAGAAGTGGGCGCAAGTATCACAACTGCGCCTCGAACCCGACTTGTTACATAAAGTGAAGGCCGCTCAGAAGGACGACCCATACCTGCAAAAGATTTATGCCCTTATTTTAGCAGGAAAGGCGTCCGACTTTGCGGTAGGCTCAGACGGGATGCTTCGAATGAAGGGAAGACTGTGCGTTCCGAACGACGCGGCCCTCAGACGAGAGATACTTACGGAGTCCCACTATGCTAGTTATACTTCTCATCCGGGTAGCACTAAGATGTATCGGGATCTTCGTACGATGTTTTGGTGGCACGGCTTAAAACGTGATGTGGCGCAGTTCGTGTCGCATTGCATGGCTTGTCAGCGAGTAAAGGCCTAACACCAGAAACCAGGTGGAGAGCTACAGAGCCTTGCTATTCCGGAGTAGAAATGGGATGATATAACGATGGATTTTATTGTTGGCCTACCGAGGACGCAACAAGGACATGATGCAGTCTGGGTTATCGTCGATCGACTCACCAAGTCAGCTCACTTCCTGCCTATCAAGTCTACTTGGAGTGCCGACCACCTGGCTCAGATATATCTTAACGAAATCGTTCGACTCCATGGCGTGCCCGTAACCATAGTCTCCGATCGAGATGGTCGATTCATATCACGTTTCTGGGGAAGCCTGCAGTCAGCAATGGGGACGAAGTTGAAGTTCAGCTCCGCCTACCATCCACAGACTGACGGCCAAACCGAATGTGTCAACCAGATCCTCGAAGACATGCTGCGACTCTACGCCTTGGACACGAAGACTAGTTGGGACCTTCATCTACCTTTAGCCGAATTTGCTTACAACAATAGTTATCAATCAAGCATTCAAATGGCGCCGTATGAGGCATTATACGGGCGGAAGTGTCGATCTCCGATCTGCTGGGACGAAGTTGGTGAACGGCAGATACTTGGCCCCGAGCTCGTGGAGCAGACCGTCCAGAAAGTTCGACTGATTCGGAAAAGATTAAAAGTAGCTCAAAGCCGTCAAAAGAGCTACGCGGACACACATCGAAGACCGCTCGAGTTCTAAGTAGGCGACCGGGTATTCCTCAAGGTCTCGCCCATGCGAGGAGTCAGCAGGTTCGGGGCAAGAGGAAAGCTAAGTCCAAGATTTGTCGGTCCGTTCGAAATACTCAAGCGGGTTGCCTCAGTTGCTTATCAGATCGCACTACCACCATCCCTATCCGACGTACATGATATATTCCATGTTTCTCAACTTAGAAAATATGTGTACGATCCAAGCCACGTGGTAGACCTTGAACAACTGAATCTTCAGGCTGACTTGACGTATGTAGAACAACCAGTACAAATTTTGGATAGAAAAGAAAAGCTGCTTCGGACCCGTTCGGTTCCTCTAGTGCGAGTGCTTTGGCGGAATCACTCTGTCGAAGAGTCTACTTAGGAGCTTGAATCAGAGATGAGGGAAAGGTTCCCCTTATTATTTCCTAGTGGTAGGTTCTATTCCTTAAGTTTCGGGACGAAACTTCCAATTAGTTGGGTAGGATGTGGTGCCCCGTTCCCCCTATTCGGGGAGCGCGGCTAAGAAATACAAGACGGTATCGTTCGATCGGGATAGATTGAATCAAGAACTCATCCTCGTTATGAATTTGTCTCTTCGGAATTGATTCCCATATTCAGTGGACCGTGCCCCCGGGATCGACTTAGCGGCAGAGTCAGGAGGGACCTCTCCGCTGCATTCTTTTGTTGCCTAGTTTTCGCTGTCGCTTGTTGCTTTTGTGCCTTGAGTTGGTTTTCGGATTTGCTTGGATTTTCTTGAACGGTTTCGATAGATTTTATTGCTTTCGTTCGTAGGACTGCACTTCAATTCTGATAACGGAAAGAGAGAAAGAAGTACTGATCAGCTGTTCGTGGCAATGCAGGTGATCCAGCAGTAGGCGTCGCTCGAGCGGACTCCTAAAGCACTTCTTTCCTTCTTCCTTCCAACTACTAAAGTGAGTGGCTACCAACCCGATTAGCTAGCCCTACTTGCTAGTCTTCACATCTAAATCTTGTATTCGTGCTTGCCCCGATCAAACGATACCAATTAATAACTAAAAGATATCAAGATAATAAGGGAATAGACTTGGGTCAACATGCTTGTCAATGAAACTTGTGAACGGTTACTTACTTACATGCTTGCTCGTTTGAATTGTTCATCATATGCATAATTACAAGTTAGAATACATATTTTTTCTTAAATTTGTGCTATGTATAGAACTCTTCTTAAATGCCATAAACTGAACAAGAAGGCTATGCAAAAGTAAATCCTGCCCTGTACTGCCCTGCTCCTGATATGCCCTGATTTGCCTCGATTGCTAACTTAGTGTACTGCGTTGATCACGGACAACTTGTGCACAAGGTCTTAGTTCCTGCGGACGATCGCTGGAGCACCAGTACCGATCCGATCCGGACGGAACTCATGATAGTCGCCTGCTATAGGACGGAATGCCTTGGGACGTCCTGATCTATGCGTCGCATGGCACTCCGTACCGAGACTAGCCCATCCATTATGGCAACGTGCCAGTGATCCCCTCGTATATTTAAACCTGTTGCAACTAACTTGTGTCTTCTTGGCAGGGAAGGCATGGTAAGTAATGTGCAGGTGGTTCAGACGGGCAGGTAAATGTCACCGAGCGGTGGCAGGTTATTTCAGTGATTTCTATATTTATTTCTTGCTGTAAAATGAACTAAGGCAAGATAGAAACCCACAAAATATGCATGCTTCATTAAAACAATGTGTTGATTGGTATAGTTGGGTTAGCTTGCCTTCCCCAGTATGTTTCGATGTACTGACCCTCGTTGAAATAGGTTCCCCACGCTAAGGAGAGCCGAGCGAGGAGCAGGAGATAAACCCCCAATCCAGTCCAGCTGTAGGCACGCCTCGACCGTGCCAACCTTTTGAAGAAGCATTTTGAAGAAGTTAGCCACCAAGCAAACATGCAACTTCGTGGCAAAGCAGTCGTTCCGACCCAAGGTCTTATATTTTGAGTTTAGTAAAGGATGTAATGTACAGGACCGCTATCTCATTTTGTAACAACACTTTTGTAAGCCCGTAGAGGCAATCCTTATGACTCAGTTCAAGAAGTTTGTAATAGATGTTCATATTATCAATAAAAAGAGAACTTTTCCATGCTTCAATTTTTGTGTTCATTTAATCTGCGTACTCTGAATATGTGCTCGCTATGCGAAATAAAATACTTAGCCTTGTGCGGTGCGCAACCTAGGCCCGCACGGCGGTCACGCCCGGGGGACGACTATAGATTTTACGAAATTGGGGCGTGACACCACAGAGTCGCACAGATTGTCCGAGTACAGCAAAATAAGAAACGCACAGGCAATTGGTAACAAGTTCACGGAGTCGTCAATAGCGGAAGCATTGAATAACATAAGTATAGAAGTAAAACAAAATCTTAATTGATATTGAACAAGTGTTACAAGCGGTGCTAGGCCGAGATTATAAGTCACTAAAGCCTCTCTCTCTTGAAACAGTAAAAGCTGCCAAGTAGCTACAATTATGGAATAATATATAGGCGATGTTCCAACATTATGTCTTGTATATGTGCTTCACTTCCAAATGTAGTGTTCCAAGGCTTCAAAGTAAACTCTACACCTTAGAATACAGGAAGAAGATTTTTATACCGAACGAGGCTCTCCCATATCCTGCAAGCAATCTGGTGGATTATCAGTACATAAATGCACTGTTGGGGAGGCTTCTCGCCCGCTCAAAAAATCAAAACACGTTATATAGGTTTCATGCACCATCTATTAAGTTATCTTTCTAGTCTTGCCGTTGGATCTATTTTATGGCATAATGAAGAGCCTAACTCGTGTGACAGTATGCCGTGAGATATAAAGAAATACGACAAGACTTACCCACTTACCATTCGTCCTTCCCTGTCCAAGGCAAATCAAGTTAAATCAAGCACGAGCATATATAATGAAATCCAGGGGCAATATCATATGCAAACAAAAGTATCGTAAGCGAGATTATGTTCTGGGTGCACGAGTTACATGGATTATCAGGTGTGTTATAGAAGATGTTCAAGTGTTCAATACGTACAAGTGTGTTATACTCATATCCGTTCAGGTGTTTTTGATTACTGGATACGATGCAATGACTCACACGCGGATTACCGCTAAGCGAGGATGACTTATCTATATGAACAGGAGTTGCTGGCAAAGCCATAAAGGATGAGTTGTAGCCTTGAGCAGGAATGGCGTGCAACAAAAGAACACTAGACATTGCATGCTATCATGCCCGAACACGAGACTAATAGTCTTTGAACGGGAATGGCGTGCAACGAAAGAACACGAAGCGCTACAGGTCATCCCTCCCGAACACGAAGACTAATACAATGTTCCGTCCGGATCGGATCGACCCCAGTGCCCCGGGGACCATCCGCAGGAACCCATTTAATACCTTGTGCACAAGTTGTCCGCAACATGCATGTCTTGGTCCATCCCAGATTCACAACATGACATAATAATTCTTGATTCTTTTTCTGAACGAGTATTACTCCACGAGCTGTGATTCTTGCTTTATTGACACAATTCTCGTTCAGAGTTAAACTTGACTTGATGCATTCCCTTGGTGCGGGGACTGCCATGGCGACCTAACCGTCCTGGATACTTGCAGGTTCATATTGCACAGAAGGACTATTTGATAGTCTTCTGGATGCATGCACGATACGCGATAGTGTTACTTGATTATGGCATAATATAAGTGACAAGCATTGAATCGGGACAACGAGTATAAACTACACTGTACACAAGCAAGCATGCATTTTATATGAAACATAAGCATTTACGTTGGCACGGTCTATGGTGTAGTACGAGGAGTGAAACCATAAAAGGATATACCGAGCAAAAGAATCTAGGGACGTGTAGTGTAAACAAGTGAACAGTGCACTATGGAGAGTATACAACAATCTACTCGAGGTATAGCAGGGTCTACTTGCAGAAGGCAAATGTAGCATTCGAGGGTCCATTTATAAGCAAAGTTTTATTTTCATGTTCTAATACAAGTAATGCAATTTAGGATTATTTCCTTAGCTAGGTGTGTTATATTCCTTATTGGCATGCGGGGGGTGATTCACCTAGCGACTAGCATGTATCCTCCATATTTTAAGTGTGCTGGCTAAGCAAAGACAAGTTCATCGTAGCCACCCACCTTAGCGATGATTCACCTCGGTCGAGCGATACTTCGAGCGAGCCTTTGAAAGTCTAAGTCTGAACTCCTGAAGGGCCAAGTCTGGAAATTCTTTGCCTCAAACGAGTCTTCTAGCTGAGCAAAGCAGGTCGGGTCGTTGCACTTGCGCCATTTGAATCGGCTGTCCGCTTGAACAAAAGAGTTATGCAATTAAAATAGAGCACAAGGGAGTATGTTTATGAGTGATAGAGATGTACAATGCCTAGGTTGGCTTGTCAGGTCAAGAGTGCAAAGATTTGTTGGAAAGTAAAGGCTATTATTGTACTCCAATTATTGTAGCAACGGTAAGGTGCACCAAGAGTTTAAAATTAAAGAACCAGTCTACACAACCCTAATTTCTAATCTTTAATCAATATGAAGCTAAAATAAAAAATATCACCATACTAAATCTACCTAAAAATTTGAGAGGGTTTACATCAGCAATCTTCTTCTATAGCTTCTTGGAAGGTGAGGGGCTCGTGGTCAACATATAAGAAAAAAAGATTTGTCTCTCCGTCTTTTTCTGCCTGCTCGTAAATTTTTTTGAGACTTCTCATTTTGATTGGATTCTGGTGTATAGGAAGTCTGATCCTACTACTTTCACTGGAACTTAGAGAGGTTCTTGTAGGAGAGGGTGTGGCATGTTGAGGAGATGGTGGCGTAGTTGGTGGAACTTCTGGTAAAAGCACTTCGGGTTCTTCAAGCACATGCTGCTCTTTGGCCTTCTCTTCATCACTCCAGTTCGATACTTTATCTTGATTAAAGATAACATCTCGACTAACCACTAATTTCTTAGTTAGTGGGTTGTAGAGCTTGTATGCCTTTGACTCCTCACTATAGCCAAGAAAGATGCATTTCTCACCACGATCATCAAGCTTCTTCTTGTTGGACTTGGGGATATGTGAATATGCAACACACCAAAATATTCTTAGGTGTGCAATACTTGGCTTGTAGCCGCTCTACGCCTCTAGAGGTGTCATATGTTTGATACTTTTGGTAGGACAACAATTGAGTACATAGGTTGAGCACGCCGCAGCTTCCGTCCAGAATTGCTTCGGTTGTCGTTTCTCCTTGAGCATTGTTCTTGTCATGTTGAGAATGATACGATTCTTTCTTTTGGCGATCCCATTTTGTTGTGGGGTGTATGCAATAATGAATTGATGCTTAATGCCTTGTTCCCTGCAATACTCATCAAATGCTTTCGAGGTGTATTCTCCACCTCGGTCAGAGCGGAGAGTTACAAGCTTATCACCACTTTGATTTTCAACAAGAGTTTTAAAATTCTTAAATACAACAAAGGCATCTGACTTTTTTTAAGAAAATAAACCCAAAGTTTTATGCTAAAGTCGTCAGTGAAAGTAATAAAATATTTATTAGCTTGGTCCACATATGTCAGTGTGAACTAGTTGTAGGGATGTCGTTGCTCTCCAAGATTTCCCGCTGGGAAAAGGAACTTGTTCATACTTGCTGAGTATACATCCTTCACAAGTGTTGCATGGTGACTTGATCATTGGTAACCCATGCACTATGCTTGATGATGATAGCAGCTTTAAACCACTGAAATGAAGATGACCAAAACGAAGATGCCACTTCCATGACTCGCCTTCCTTAGGTCCATAGAAGCAGTTCTCCGACTTTGTGTTAAGATGTAGCGGGAACATGTGATTGCTGGTCTTTGGAACACGGGTTATAACTCTTCCACATGTATCTCTCAAGACGAGAGAATAATTTTTCATATGTATGTTGTATACCTTCTCCAGGAGCTGTCCAATGTTGAGAATATTGCTTTTCATGTTAGGCACATAAAAAAAATCAGAGATATACCCTTTCTTACCATCTTTTTGATAGATTTGTATTGTCTCTTTGCCTTCAACTGAGAGCTTGGAGGAGTCTCCCAAATTAATATTTTCGTGAACTCCTTCCTTGAGTTCTACGAACAGATCTTTCTTTCCACACATATGATGGCTCTCACCAGAATCAAGGTACAAATTTTCATATTGAATATCTGAATCATCATGAGCAAGGAGTAGGATAGAATCATTACCTTCACCATTTGTTGCTTCTATTACATTGGCTTGTTTATCATTTTTGTACCAACAGTTGGAGGCGTAATGTCCGAAGTTCCTGCAGTTGTAGAATTGGATATTTCTAATGGCTCCACGCCCATAGGATCTTCCTCTTCCTCGGGTGTATCCTTGTCCCAGACCTCTGGAGTTTTGATTCTCCCGTTGACCATGCATGGCTAGATTGTTGATGAGTACCACGCCCGTGGCTTCTGCCACGACCATTGTTGGAGCTAGATTTTCTTTGATCGTTTAGAGTCAGTTTTGACTCTAATGCTTGTTCCAATGTTGCATGAATAGTATGTTTCTGCATCCTTTGCTCATGTACTTCAAGTGAACTTAACAATTCCTCAATTGTGAGCTTTTTCAAGTCCTTAGACTCTTCGATAGCTACAATTACGTATTCAAATATGGAAAAAAAGAGATCGAAGTAGCTTTTCAATTACACGTATGTCTACTCGGGTAGTGATGGCCGGTCGTTAAACTTAACAAAGTACTTTTTTACTTATCCTACAAAAGAATGACACTGCTTTACTTATCCTACAAACGAATGACACTCCTAGTAGTAGTATGAGAGAGAAAATACGGACGTAAATTTATTATAGGATACAAATTACATCACACAGATTAACATAAAAAAAAACTACAGAGTCTTACTTTTAGGTAAACTGGGCAAATTAAAACTTGAGCAAACTGAAATCATACAATGCCATAATACACAACACCAAGCAAAATAAAGTAGTTACTGAAAAAACCATTCCCGGGAAACTACATGGTACCGTTGATAGCCTGCAAATTGTCTTATTCTTCAGCAGAGAAGTCGTTACTAAGGAAAGCAACACGGTTTATGTTGATCAAAATTTGGGCAACACTCGCTATCAAATGCCATAATCATTCGGGATACACCAAAAAGTAAGACAAGAATCAGTAGGAGCTTCGTTACGTTGCCCACTGTTAGAGTATCCATCCTCTCTCTCAAGCGCACTAGGTGCTTCAATTTTTTTTTTTTTGTGACAATATTAACTTCCATGCCCTTACATTACAAATTTATAGGTGTGGCCAGGACACACATTCATTCGACACTTGCTTGTCTACCACTTGCTATGACCCAGTCAATAGAGAACTAGGGGGAAAAAAGCTAATTAACAAGTTAAACTAGAATGGTGACGACTAATGGAGCGAAGTAAACAAAGAATTTCAAATAGAAATATGAAGAAGTTTACAATTGGCAATAACAATGGGGCTGATAGATATATAACCAAGTCAGGATATTAGAAATTTAGATTGTGTGGTTGTTTCTTACGGAGGACCATTAAAATATTTATCTTAGTTGGAGAAGGTTCCATTAATGTTCTTACATTTGGCGGGCTCTTAACTTTTTTAGATGGAGCATGGGGGTTTGATAGTTTCCATGTTTGTTTTTATATCGAAAATATTACTTGCCATGTGTTTGTGCACAGTCGGTATATCCGCGCAACCGAGTAAGCCGTCGATGCCGACTGCACCCACCTCCTGTTCCGTCTCAGCCTTCTCCCTGTCTCTCCTGCTCCGTCGTCGCCTCCTCGGCCTCCGACGACGTCGACGACAACCTCCACCCTCGCGGCCTCCGACGACATCGCACCCGCGCGGCCGAGGAAGAAGCCGCCGCCGCCGACAACACCCCCCCTCTTACTCCGCTCAGCTTTCTTCCCGTCCCTCCTGTTCCGTCGCTTCCTCCTCAGCCTCCGACGACGACCTCCCCCGCTATTGCTCCAGCCTCTGACGACGTCGGCGGCGTCGCCACGCCTCCTCCTAGATCCTCCTCCGCCTCCACCCCCTCCCCCCCTACCGCTCCGTCTTCCACCATTCAGCTCCGCAGCCGTCGGGCGCCTGCGTGCTCGACGAGTTCATGCGGTCGCATTCCAAATATCAGGTTTGTTTTTATATTCGGAAATGGAAAACGTGATAAGTACATTCTTAGATATGTAAAGGATAATTTTTTTTATATAAAAAAAGAAGGCTCTTCGTAGAAGAAGAGTTTCTTATTATTTGATCAATTTTCGTTAACCCTAATCATGAGTGGATCTGCCCAAGTCATGAGTGGATCTGCCCCTGTACTTACCAAAACCTTTTACCGTGTCGGCCAACTCCCTCAGTCTTCGTATCAACATGCAGCTCAGTAGATGTATATATAGTAGTAGTATTAATTGTCAATTGATCATATCTTATAGATGCTGATAGAGATAAATCTGCAGAACTTCATATGGCATCTTTTAGTCATAAAACACACCACTGGCTTGGGAAAATTCATTGGGGGAAAACTAATTCTCCTATATACATGAGGATCATGGTCCAATAGAGCCATAGATCAATGAAGAGATTCTTGACATACTATGACTGGCTTTGGATTGTTTTTCATGGCTACTTTTCTTTTTCCAAAAACAGTCCAAAAACCTATTTGGTAAATTATTAATTTTGTTTTTTTGTGTGTGTAAAAGCGAGTTCAAAGTTGAGAGAATTTTTGAAAGCATATAAGAGGATGCTATCAAAATCTGCTTTTTCTGAAAGTGGCAGCAATCTAAGACCAAGTCTAAATCCTTAACGTACTCCCTCTACAGGTATTTGCTTTAAAACACGTAGTCATCACAATCTAAGACTTCCTGCACTAGAATGGGTTGGTTACATTTAACTGCCACCCTGACAAGAACTTTCTAATTTGGTGCCTAGTTCATGGTAACATTAGGTACAAACCAGAGACGGTCTTGCCAACTTCTTGGCCATGCAGTTTAAGTTCGTGTAAGAAAGGTGGACCCTCCAGGTTTCTCATAGACAAAATAGGTGAAGAACGTACCAAGAAAATAAATAGACAGTCAATTTTACAATACAATCTACTAAGTCATAATTATAGACCACATATATTGCAATTGGAGTTATACTTGAATATTTAATGTTGGATCATATTTCGGTTGCCCACCTTCAACACTCCAAAGTCTTCTATTGTGTGTGTGACAAGTAATGTCCTATTATGAGATACGTGCACCGAAATTCCAGAGTCTACTAGCCACGAATTGTCATCGTGGGCGAGGTTCATTATAATCTCATCACCTATAATAATGATGTCGTCTTCATGCACTGTTGTAGTGTTCTCACTTTGTTTCCGCTTCTCACCCTTCTTCTCTCTTGCAAGCAAAATAATTACGCTTGATGTGGTCCTTGCCATAATGGTATTCGAAAGTTCTTGCACTACTAAAAATTGAGGGATTAGCGACATTTTTAGCGACGTTAAGTTAAAACGTCGCTAATATTAAAGATATCAGCGACTCAAAATATAAACGTCGCTATGCGACTATAATTCATTTTTTTAAAGAATAGTCGCTATAAGTTATCTATGGTCACTAAACGTCGCTGAAATTTATAATTTAGCGTCGTTTAGATACGTATCTAAACGACATTTTTAGCGTCGTTTAGATATCTGAAACAAGCGCCTCTTAATGGGATGTGGATGAAGTGCCTTGAGATTTTTTCCGAATCTCTTCATCCATTCCCCACTTTTGGTTAACTCCAGACTAACCATGCCTTCTGGAACATAAGCGATTATGGACACTTGTACAGTCTCCCACGATCTGACTGATGGTGTTATTTCCTTTAGACTAAGAAAAATAGTCTCACATTGGCTACACCACAAAGTGGATATCTCAATATAATACTTTGTATTAGTTGAGATGTGCACATGGGGTGTGGTGGGGCACATGGGTGCTATGTGGGGATATTTTATTAGGAAAAAAAATGATTGACTCATCAATGAAATCATTTATGCTTTTTTTATGCTCTTGGAATTTATTCCATAAGAGCTAAGTCCCAAAGGGTGCAAAGGGGCCTAGCGACTCGGACTCGGACTAAGGCTCAAGGGCGCAAAGTGGGGCTTTGTTGGCACACTTTGCACTTAGTACGTCAGCATCGACGCATGGCGCTTGTGCGCATTTTGATGCGCTCATGCGCTAAGTTATGCGTGAGTGCATGCGCGGTCGCATACGATGTTGCTTGCACCGCCGCATGTGTCACTCTCTGTTCCCGATATACGTATTTTGAACGTATTTTTATTTTAGCGTGGTTGCATGTGTATGGAGACTATACCCATTCTTTGGTTTAACCTTGCTCATGGGTTTTTTTGTAGGTTGGTTCAAGTCATGAGAACCCTTGGTTCAACCCTCAACCCTACCATATATAACCTAACATTTTCTCTCTCTCTCTCTCTTCACTTCTTTATTTCATTCTCTCTCTTTAGTTTTCTCTCCCCATTTCCATAGGCAAGTACATCTTGCATGAAAAATAAATGAACCTCCATATTATTGTTCCATTATGTTTGTTATGTATTTTTTAGTACTTTTAGAACTTGGAGTTTTCTGTTTTGATGGATGAATTTGTGTAGATCTATATTTCTAACTTACATTTTTATGGGTTTCATGAATTATTTCTATATGATAGAGCTTTCAATTTGGAGCATTTTGGCTTTTGGTTCACCCAATTTGGACTTAAAATGAGAATTTTATGGACAAAACAAGATTTCAGTTTTTGGAGCTTTTTCGCCATGACTGAACCTGTTGTTTGGAGAAATGAAGTCTTCATGCGGCCAGCGACTGTCACGACCCGCACCCGAATATTCGGGCACGAGTACATGGGTACGTCCAGCCTACGCCGCAGAGTCGGCGGTAGTATGCTGTCTAGGGCATATTCACAATTAAATTAATCTAGCTCATTCACAATAATTTAGTAAGCAAGGAAAATGACAGGAAAAGAATGCTAAGATTTCATAACTGAATGTGACAACAGATCCAGAGTTTTATTACAGAAATCAGAAGTTAAATCGGGGACAAACCCGATTACTAAGATGAAAGAAAAAATAAATAACTACTGCTGGCTACTCCGCAGGAGTAGTCTCCTGCGTGGGAACCGGCTCCGCAACTGAATCACCTGCTGCCTCATAGGGGCCATAATAGGTGGGGACAAGGTTCTCATCATCGCCTAAATCAACGGATCCAGTCAGAAAAGGAGCAAAGTACACAATGCACAACAAAATTTAAACTAAATATTTGTGACAGGTAGAAAATAACTGACTAAGCATCATGTTGAGAAATATACACAAGTAAGTAGTGAATTTAACTTGAAAACTAATGCTATAAATCAGGACTAGAAATAAAATATGGTAAATTGTTACAAACCAGAAATATGAGTAAAACAGGAATAAATGTGACAGTAACTGTAACAAGACAACAAGAACTACAACAAGGTAAGAATTATGTGCGTGAACTAGTGTTTATTTTAGAACACATAGTTGGCATGTAGGGGTTTATAAGGCTAATAAGGCCGTCATAGACGACTAGCAGTCAGGAACAATCAAGAATAAGGCTGATGGTACAGTCGCGTACCAACAACTAGCAGTCACGACAGGGGAAAAGGGTAAACTACATGCCTCCTAGTATTCTCCCACCCGACACGAAAAGCAAGACAATGAAATCCAGTATTCAAGACATGAAATCCAGTGCTCTAATACTACGTGTAATCATCAATGGTACTAATAAAGCAAGGAACTAATTATCACAATATAAAGAATAAACTTGAAGTGTAGGTACTTGCCTGATGTTTGGATCCAATTACAGTTTTGAGTCTCGGGAAAATTTCCAGAGATGTGTCCGGATGCTGAAATAAATATTATCATCGTGCTCAGAAGATATCAAATAGCTAGAAACGCTTATCCTTGAGTCCAATTTGGAGACAAGGGCAAAAACGGCAGTTTCGGGTCAAAACGGGGTCCGCATGGTGGGCCCGCTTTGCACCGAAAAACGTGTCAGGGTCAAAGGTCTCCAAATTCACCAAACTTAGTGTCAACAGGTCAGGAACGTTGATACGAACCCAACGGAACTTCCAGAATTGGATTCCGATGAGCCGATCACAAAATTGCCCGTCAAGTGGAGCCCGTGGGGCCCACGATACGCGATTTTGTCAACGTTCTCAGAATCGAACCAAACTTGGGCACAGGACCAGCGTATCGCTACGAGTCCGATGGCGCAAGTTTCGTCTCGATCCGACGTGTGTACACAAAGTTAGGGCGTGAATCAGAAAAGGCGGATACGGGGCGGTGTCCGCGGATACGCGTTGATCCCGGTGTGCAAGCACACCCGAATCGACTTCCGCGAAATCCCACACGTCCGTATCAACGCTGCGTACGTATCTGTGAAGACCGCGCGCGACCAAGTCGTCCCGTTTGGCGGGGCGTACTCAGTTCCGGGGTAAAATAGGGTCTAGTTTTTCCTGTTTTTGGATCGCGGTGTGCGATCACCACAGGACGCGATGCCCCGAGCGGTTTGTCCGGGCACCGAGAGGGTCATACAGGCTTCGCAACACAATTTACGGAATTGAAAACGGAGATACAGGGTGCAAGATACGAGTACCTGAACCGGGCTCTTCGAAACAGGGAATCTTGTGTCCGTGTCGTGTCCAACACGACACGAGGAATTGGGGATTAGGGTTAGGGTTCAGGCGATGGCCGCCGGCGGGGCTGATCGGCACTGTACTGGCCGGAGGTGGTCGGGGACGCTGAGGCGAGGCCGGGCGGAGGCACGCCAGAGCCGGGCGGCGCCGGGAACGGCGGCTGCTGCTGCTCGAATGGAGAGGAGAGGCGGCCGGGGGTCTCTGGTGCGGTGGTGCGGCGAGGGGACTGCGGCGGCGAGGGGCGAGGGCAAGGCGGCGAGGTCGAGGGCAAGGCGGCGAGGTCAGCCGGCGTCGAGGCGGTGATCGGGGTCGGGTGTGTTGGCCGGAGGGGGGGGGGTTCTCGGGGTTTATAAAAGGGAGAGGGGCCGGCCAAGGCGGGGGCGAGGGGGGTCGTGGCCGCGGAGGGCGGGGCGAGCCGGGTGGAGCGGCGGGTGGCGCGGCCGGCGGAAGCGGAGCGGGGAGCGGGTCAGCCGGGTCGTGGGGGGTGCTGGGGAGACCGGGTCAGTGGGCGGCGGGTCGGGTCTGGGCAGACCCGACTCGACCCGGTAAGGGGCGGGCTGGGCCGGATCAGGCCCAGCGGGCCGGACCTAGGGAATGGGCCGAAAACCAAAAATAATAATAATAATAATAATAATAATAATAATAATAATAATTTAAACAGTTAATTAAATAATTAATTAATTAAATAGTTTATTGGCATTTAAAAATAGGTCTGAGGCCCAATAAAATTCAGAAAAATTACCCTAAGTCCAGTTTTTCATTTTACACCCAAAAATATTATTTTTATAATATTTTAATATTATTTATTATCAATTAAAAATCATGTAATAATTTAAAACCCTGAATTTAATTACAGAAAATTTCCAGAAAATTCCAGAAAATTGCGAAAAATCCAATTTTAATATTTTTGAAAAAATCAGGGGCTTACAATCTAACCAACTTATAAAATTTCGTCCTCGAAATTTAAAATATGGCAGGGTTCTCTCTGTCCAATCTCACTTGATTACAGTCTAACGGGTTTCTCTCAGGTGAACATTGCGGTCGCTACCCAACTTAAAATTTACCCATCTATCCTTTAAGGCTATACAACTAGTAAAGCGAGGTCCCAACTTAATTAATCATGGTATTGAATCTTTAAGTCTTTAACACAAACACATCACCTATGGTGTTCCCTTAATCATAGAGGGTCATCAACAATTCGACCGGTCTGAGGGGTATACCTAGTACTATCTCTATATCAAAATTATACCAAGCACAAGATTTCGTCTCTCCGAAATAAGGGAAGACGAGGATCAATAATAAAGAGTTCAAGGGCGAGGTGGTAGAGCAGAGGTACAGGGATCAAGGCGTTTAAGAAATTCTAATGGGAATTGTCAGGCGGTTATGGATTGAGATTCTATTCTAGTAATCATTTATTCGCATGTTCGTATTAGTACAGTTATGTAACTGATACGATATGCTCGGACATATTTAGGGGCAAGTATACTAGTCACTATATATCTCAATTCACGTAAAGTAGTCGTGCGAAGTGCGAATCAAAATGCACTAAGGTTGATCAGACCGTAGTACACTAATTCTGAATAGACACTTGTATTAGTGGGGTTGATCAGGCCTCAATAATACATGTGTCATGAACAAGCCCGATAAAGGGTAAGCTTGCAAAACTAGGCTATAAAATAGCAGCATAAGTCAAGTTCAGCAAAATTAAGTGCGCTAGATGATGATGAAAAGGAGGTACAAATTATTGAAGTTCACAAAATAACACAAAATAAGCACAATAGCAAAAGCCTCTAAAATCTCTACAGTTATCAAATTTAAAAGCATACCAGGTTATTTAGCAAGTTCAAAATTACTAGGTTGGGACTGAGGTCACGAACCAATAGGCACGAGCTAAACAATACTCGAAAGGCAGCAAAATCACTTACGCGTATTAGCTGTTCCCAAAGTCTGCGCGTTCTCCACGGTTATTGCGTAAGCTTGTCCACGTCCTGGAGCAGCGGGACAGTCCCTCACTTGATGTTCTGTTGATCCACAATATAGACAGGCACCCAGTCTCTTCCTACAAACTTGCCAGGTGTGACCTTGTTTTTGACAAAAGCCACAAGTGGGAACTCGTTGATTCTGTCCTTGAGCCTGGTGTTGGGGTGCTGGAGCTCGAGGAAGAGGACGCTGAGTTTGCTGCGGGGCCCTCTGTTGTTGTTGTTGTTGGAATGGACGTTTGTTGGGTCCCGTATTTCCGGTATCTCTCTTTCGCTTTAGTTTATGCCCCATGTCTCTCTCAACGCCTTGTGCCACGCTCAAGATTTCCTCGTATGAACGAGCTCGGCTAGTGGTGACAGCAAGGCGAATATCAGGAGACAACCCCTTCTTGAATCTACGGGCTCTATCCTCAGGGGTATGAACCATGGATTCTGCAAATTGGCTCAGTCTGCTAAATTCAGCAGTGTAACCATCAACAGAAAGGTTTTCTTGTTCCAGCCTCTCGAATTGGCTTTCGAGAGCTTCCCGAGCCACTTCGGGGTAGAATTTCTCCTTGAACAGCCTCTTGAAGTCCTCCCAAGTGAGGTCAGGAGCAGATAGTTGGGGTTCATCTCTAAACCAGGTCCGAGCTATGTCGAACAGTTGTAGGCTTGCAGACTCCACTTTGAGATCATCAGGGACCCGAGCAGTCTTCAGGAGTCTCTCGACATTCTCTATCCACTCATCGGCATAGAGAATGCCCTCAGTTCCGTAGAATTCCAGGGGTTTAAGGTTTTTGAAGTCTTTGGCACTTCCTGGCCTCTTGTGTGGCGACTCCTGGGACCTAAGAGCTTCTGAGAGACTGGTTCTTAGAAGTGCAGTCTGTTCTTTCTGGGATTCTATGAGTCCCTGGAACACTCCGAGTAGCTGTGCCCCATCTAGAGTAACTGCTGGAGTAGATGGAGGCGGCGGGAGTGCAAGAGTTTCGGGCACATTCTGCTCAGCTGGTTCTGATGTGCCTCCTACTGTGTTCCTTGTCTGGACCATTCTGGAAGATTAAGGGATAGGAAGATCAGAATAGATTACTTGGAAATCAAGGGCGATAGAAAAAATGATCAGAAATGATATCAAGAATTGAAATAAAGATCATATTCTGTGAATGAGCTTTATCCTAAAATCCTCAATCTTGTTGCAGGCCTGTTCGGTGTAAACCCCCTGAATTTTCAAATTATTAAATCTTGGATTTTTCCCAATTTTCTGGAATTTTCTGGGAATTTTCTGTAATTAAAATCAAGATTTTCAATTAATAAATAATTTTTAATTGGCAATAAATAATATTAAAATATTATGAAAATAATATTTTTGGGTGTAAAATGAAAAACTGGACTTAGGGCAATTTTTCTGGAATTTATCGGGCCCCGGACCTATTTTTAAATGCCTAAAAAGTATTTATTTATTTATTTATTTAATTAATTATTAATTAATTACTGTTAATTATTTATTATTATAATTATTATTTTTATTTTTAAAAAAAAAATACCCAGCCCAGCCCGTTGGGCCGGCCCGGCCCAGTCCAACCCGAACCCTGCCCAGCTGGTCGGGTCGGATCGGATCCGCCGCCCGACCCGCCGACCCGAACCCGCGTCTCCACTCTCTCCCCCACGACCCGCGGCGGCCCGCTTCCTCCGCCGCCCCGCCCGCGGCCACGCCTCCGCCAGCGCCGCTCCGCCCGCCACGCGTCGCCCACGACCCCGGCCACCTCGCCCCGTCCTCCGCCCATCTCGGCCCCCCCAACCGCCGCGGCCACCCTATAAACCCCCCTGGCCTCGCCTCCACCCTCAGCACCGCCGTAACCGCCACCCTCCGCCGCTGCACCCTCCGCCGCCGTCGCCTCCACACCCCGCCGCCGTCGACTCCACGCCCCTCTGCCGTCGCCTCCACGCCCCTCCGCCGCACCCAGCCGCAGACAGCAGCCGCAGCGAGCAGCCCCGCACCGCACAGCAGCTCCGGCAGCCGCCCGAGCTCGACGCCGCCGCCCCTCGGTCGCCGCCGCCGGAGCCCCGCACCGCGAAGACCCGACCGCCCCAGCCGCCGGAGCCCCGCCGCAGAGCACCGGAACCCTAACCCTAAATTCAATTTCGAATCCGACACGAGTCGGACACGTGTCGGACACGAATCGACCCTGTTTTCGGGTCCACTTCAGGTGCGTGTATCTTCTTGCTCGTAGCTCTGTTTTCGATTCCGCAAATTGCGTTGTGAAGCCTGTATGACCCTCTCGGTGTCCGGACAAACTGTTCGGGGCATCGCGTCCTGTGGTGATCGCACACCGCGATCCAAAAACAGGAAAAATCAGACCCTGTTTCACCCCGGAACTGAGTCCGCCCCGCCAAACGGGACGACTTGGTCGCGTGCGGTCTTCACAGATACGTACGCATCGTCGATACGGACGTGTGAGTTTTCGTGGAAGCTGATTCGGGTGTGCGTGCACACCGGAATCAACGCGTATCCGCGGACATCGCCCCGTATCCGCCTTTTCTGCAATTTACCCTAACTTCGTGCACACACGTCGGATCGAGACGAAACTTGCGCCATCGGACTCGTAGCAATACGCTGGTCCTGTGGGTCAAGTTTGGTTCGATTCTGAGGACGTTGACGAAATCGCGTGTCGTGGGCCCCACAGGCCCCGTTCGACGGGCGATTTTGTGTTCGGCTCATCGGAATCCAAATCTGGAAGTTCCGTTGGGTTCATATCAGCGTTCCTGACCTGTTGACACTAAGTTTGGTGAATTTGGAGACCGTTGACCTGGACACGTTTTTCGGTGCAAAACGGGCCCAACGGCGGACCCCGTTTTGACCCGAAACTGCCGTTTTTGCCCTTGTCTTCAAATTGGACCCAAGGACAGACGTTTCTAGCTATTTGACATCTTCTGAGCGTGATGGTAATGTCTATTTCAGCTTTTGGACTCATCTCTAGATATTTCCTCGAAGACCTATTAATCGGATCCAAACAAACAGGCAAGTACCTGCACTTCAAGTTTAATCTTTATATTATGATAGTTAATTCCCTGCCTTACATGTACCATTGATGATTACACGTAGTGCTAGAACACTGGATTTCATGTCTTGAATATTGGAGTTCATGTCTTGTTTTTCATGTCGGGTGGGAGAATACTGAAAGGCATGTAGCTTACCCTGACTCTTGCCATGATTAATAGCTGTTGGTACACGACTGTCTATCAGCCGAATCTCGATTATTCGTGATAAATAGCCGTCTATGACGGCCGGTTTAACCTTATAGACCCCTACATGCCAACTAGGTATTCTAAATACACAAGTTCACACACATAGCTTCTTGTCTAGTTATGGCTCTTGTTGACTGTTGTAGTTTCATTTTCCTGTCACATTTATTCCTGCTTTCTCATATTCCTGTGTATAGCATTAACTTTGAGATATTGATGTTTCTTTTATGCAATTTTCTCAATATGATGCCCAATCTAATTGTCATAAATATTTAGTTTTAATCTTGATGTGCACTGTGTGCTTTGCTCCTTTCCTGATTGGATCCGTTGTTTTAGGCGATGATGAGGACTTGCCCCTACCTATTATGGCCCCTATGAGTTAGCAGGTAACACAGTATGAGGAGCCGGTTTCTACTCAGGAGACTACCTTTGAGGAAGAGTAGCCAGTTAGTTATTATTTTATTTTTCTTTCAGTACATACTCGGGTTTGTCCCCGATTTATCTTCTGGCTTGTATTAACTGTGGATTGGTTGTCACAGATTAAATATTATGAAATCTTAACATTCCTATTTCCTGTGATTATTCTTGCATGTTCATTCTGTGGATGAGATAGATTTTATTACCTGTGATTATGCCCTAGACAGCGTACTACCGCCGACACTGCGGCGTAGGCTGGACGTGCCCACGCACTCGTGCCCGAATATCCGGGTGCGGGTCGTGACACGTTTTTATGGTGGCCCATGCAGGTCCAAACGACTAAATTGTTCGGTTTCAACTCAGGGACCGAACAGGCCTGCAATAAAGCTAGGATAAGTTTATAGGATCTCATCCACTTGCTTGAATCATTTTTGATATCTGTATCGTATTCGAACTAATATGAACTTGCATCTTGCCTTGATTCCTGTGTGCCTCTTATTGGTTATTTTGGATACAGGGAGATGGACCCACAAGCCAGCAACAAGACTCATACAGAAATACCACAAACCATTGTGATTACCCAAGGAAACGATGTGATACCAGTCGGTGAAGGCCAATCATCACAAGGCAGTCAAGCAAGTCAGCCTGCCTCAATAATCCGTCAAGATGGCGTTCCACCCTCGACGCAGCCTATTCCACCAATGCCTTCCTTCCCACCGGGACCGCCTATGGACGAACAGCAGATGTTCCGCATGTTCTACATAATGATGCAAGCCTATCAGAAGGTTCAACAAGAAACTCGGCAAAACCAAGCGGAGAACTTCATCGACAGAATTAGCTCAGAGTCACGTAGGCCAAGCAGTTCAAATGCAATTACCTTCGACGAAGACGTTCTTACTGCAGCACGACCTGTGGAGTGCACCACAAGGATCGAGTCTAGCCGGAAGCGGCCGTATGCGTCAGCACCAGACCAAGCACAACAGGAAAGAGCTGCAAGGCAACCACAGAGGAATAGAACTCAAGGACAGAACCAACGAGCTCCCATTTGTGGCTATTGTCGAAAACAAGGTCATATTTGGAAGGATTGTAGAAAGAGGCTAGGTGTTTGTCTACTTTGTGGCTCAGCAGCACATCAAGTGAGGGACTGTCCCGCTGCTCCAAGAACACGGACAAGCTTACGCGATGACCGTGGAGAACGTGCAGACTCTTAGAGTCACTAATGCACGTAAGTGATTCGTAGATACCGTTTTCTAGCATTATTTTAGCTTGTGCCTACTGGTTCGTGACCTCAGCCCCAACCTAGTAATTTTAAACTTGCTAATAACCTGGTATGTTTTATATCTGATAATTGTAGAGTCTTCTGTTATTTTGCTTATTATGTGAATTTAAATTTTGTACCTCCTTTTTCATCATCATCTAGCGCACTTAATTTTGCTGTACCTTATTATGCTACTATTTCTATAGCCTAGTTTTGCAAGCTTACTCTTTATCAAGCTTGTTCATGACAAGTGTATTATTGGGGAGGCCCACAATGATACATTTCAGAATCAGTGTATTACGGTCTGATCAACCTTAGTGCATTTTGATTCGCCCTTCGCACTACTTTACGTGGATTGAGATATACAGTTGACTAGCATACTTGCCCTAGACATGTCTGCACATATCATATCGGGTTACATGACTGTATTAATACGAGCACATGAATAGGAATTACCAAGATAGGATTCAATCCACAATCGCATGACAATTCCCACCTGAATACTTTAAAAACGCCTTGACCCCGATATTTCTTTTCTATCACCCCACCCTTTGAACTCCGTATTATTGATCTTCGTCTTCCCTTATTTCGGAAAGACAAAATCTCGTGCCTGGTATAAGTTAGTACATAGATAATACTAGATATGTCCCGTAGGCCGATCACATACTTGAGGATTAAACTTTCGTAATTGAGGACATATCATATGTGATATGATCGGCGTTGAAGTTCGAGGATTGAATGACATGAGTAACCATATTAAAGAATATTTTCTTAAGGTATATAGTCTTTTGTGATAGATGGGTAAACTATAAGTGGGGTAGCAATGCATTTGTCAACTCAAGAGGAATGTCTTTTGGATCGTGACCGAGTAAGGTTAAATCGGAAGAAACAAGCCATTATAATTTTGAAAATTTAGAGGAGTGACTAAGATGATTAATTGATATCGAGGACCCAAATAGTTACATCCTAGGTACATGATTTAATTTTGAATAATGAGAGTAAAATCGTCAACTTGAATTTAGAGGATGTAATTCAGACTTGAACATTGGTGGACTACACTTAAATTATTTTTCAATTTGATGATTTGAATTAAGAATTTAAAAGTTGATGGTTGGACTACCTAGTTGGAATATTGAGGATGTGAATGTAATTTAAAAGGGCTGAAACATACAAATATTGTTGGACTCGGATCACTTCTAGAGGAATTATGATAATTCGAATCGTGAGGCAAAGTCATCTTGAAAATACTATATGGACTAAAAAAATTAAAAAAAATCTGCTTGTGGATAATTTGAGGAAGTAAGAAGTAATAACCATAGGTTAAATTTTGATTGGAACAGGTAGTCGTCTTAGCCTTGAAGTGATTGCGGTAGACGTGATTAGAATTTAAATTATCGCAAGGAGATTGCGATTGATGTACATGAAGGGTTAACAGAGTATGGCTTAATTTTAAATTTCGAGGACGAAATTTTTGTAAGTTGGGTAGGTTGTAAACCCCCTGAATTTTCAAATTATTAAATCTTGGATTTTTCCCAATTTTCTGGAATTTTTTGGGAATTTTCTGTAATTAAAATCAAGATTTTCAATTAATAAATAATTTTTAATTGGCAATAAATAATATTAAAATATTATAAAAATAATATTTTTGGGTGTAAAATGAAAAACTGGACTTAGGGCAATTTTTCTGGAATTTATCGGGCCCCGGACCTATTTTTAAATGCCTAAAAAGTATTTATTTATTTATTTAATTATTTAATAATTAATTAATTACTGTTAATTATTTATTATTATAATTATTATTATTATTTAAAAAAAAAAATACCCAGCCCAGCCCGTTGGGCCGGCCCGGCCCAGCCCAACCCGAACCCTGCCCAGCGGGTCGGGTCGGATCGGATCCGCCGCCCGACCCGCCGACCCGAACCTGCGTCTCCACTCTCTCCCCCACGACCCGCGGCGGCCCGCTTCCTCCGCCGCCCCGCCCGCGGCCACGCCTCCGCCAGCGCCGCTCCGCCCGCCACGCGTCGCCCACGACCCCGGCCACCTCGCCCCGTCCTCCGCCCATCTCGGCCCCCCCAACCGCCGCGGCCACCCTATAAACCCCCCCTGGCCTCGCCTCCACCCTCAGCCCCGCCGTAACCGCCACCCTCCGCCGCTGCACCCTCCGCCGCCTTCGCCTCCACGCCCCGCCGCCGTCGCCTCCACGCCCCTCCGCCGTCGCCTCCACGCCCCTCCGTCGCACCCAGCCGCAGACAGCAGCCGCAGCGAGCAGCCCCGCACCGCACAGCAGCTCCGGCAGCCGCCCGAGCTCGACGCCGCCGTCCCTCGGTCGCCGCCGCCTCCGCGAGCCGCGTCCGGCGAAGACCCGACCGCCCCAGCCGCCGGAGCCCCGCCGCAGAGCACCGGAACCCTAACCCTAACCCTAAATTCAATTTCGAATCCGACACGAGTCGGACACGTGTCGGACACGAATCGACCCTGTTTTCGGGTCCACTTCAGGTGCGTGTATCTTCTTGCTCGTAGCTCTGTTTTCGATTCCGCAAATTGTGTTATGAAGCCTGTATGACCCTCTCGGTGTCCGGACAAACTGTTCGGGGCATCGCGTCCTGTGGTGATCGCACACCGCGATCCAAAAACAGGAAAAACCAGACCCTGTTTCACCCCGGAACTGAGTCCGCCCCGCCAAACGGGATGACTTGGTCGCGTGCGGTCTTCACAGATACGTACGCATCGTCGATACGGACGTGTGAGTTTTCGTGGAAGCTGATTCGGGTGTGCGTGCACACCGGAATCAACGCGTATCCGCGGACATCGCCCCGTATCCGCCTTTTCTGCAATTCACCATAACTTCGTGCACACACGTCGGGTCGAGACGAAACTTGCGCCATCGGACTCGTAGTAATACGCTGGTCCTGTGGGTCAAGTTTGGTTCGATTCTGAGGACGTTGACGAAATTGCGTGTCGTGGGCCCCACAGGCCCCGCTCGACGGGCGATTTTGTGTTCGGCTCATCGAAATCCAAATCTGGAAGTTCCGTTGGGTTCGTATCAGCGTTCCTGACCTGTTGACACTAAGTTTGGTGAATTTGGAGACCGTTGACCTGGACACATTTTTCGGTGCAAAGCGGGCCCAACGGCGGACCCCGTTTTGACCCGAAACTGTCGTTTTTGCCCTTGTCTCCAAATTGGACCCAAGGACAGGCGTTTCTAGCTATTTGACATCTTTTGAGCGTGATGGTAATGTCTATTTCAGCTTTTGGACTCATCTCTAGATATTTCCCCGAAGACCTATTAATCGGATCCAAACAAACAGGCAAGTACCTGCACTTCAAGTTTAATCTTTATATTATGATAGTTAATTCCCTGCCTTACATGTACCATTGATGATTACACGTAGTGCTAGAACACTGGATTTCATGTCTTGAATATTGGAGTTCATGTCTTGTTTTTCATGTCGGGTGGGAGAATACTGAAAGGCATGTAGCTTACCCTGATTCTTGCCATGATTAATAGCTGTTGGTACACGACTGTCCATCAGCCGGATCTCGATTATTCGTGATAAATAGCCGTCTATGACGGCCGGTTTAACCTTATAGACCCCTACATGCCAACTAGGTATTCTAAATACACAAGTTCACACACATAGCTTCTTGTCTAGTTATGGCTCTTGTTGACTGTTGTAGTTTCATTTTCCTGTCACATTTATTCCTGCTTTCTCATATTCCTGTGTATAGCATTAACTCTGAGATATTGATGTTTCTTTTATGCAATTTTCTCAATATGATGCTCAATCTAATTGTCATAAATATTTAGTTTTAATCTTGATGTGCACTGTGTGCTTTGCTCCTTTCCTGATTGGATCCGTTGTTTTAGGCGATGATGAGGACTTGCCCCTACCTATTATGGCCCCTATGAGTTAGCAGGTAATACAGTATGAGGAGCCGGTTCCTACTCAGGAGACTACCTTTGAGGAGAAGTAGCCAGTTAGTTATTATTTTATTTTCCTTTCAGCACATACTCGGGTTTGTCCCCGATTTATCTTCTGGCTTGTATTAACTGTGGATTGGTTGTCACAGATTAAATATTATGAAATCTTAACATTCCTATTTCCTGTGATTATTCTTGCATGTTCATTCTGTGGATGAGATAGATTTTATTACCTGTGATTATGCCCTAGACAGCGTACTACCGTCGACACTGCGGCGTAGGCTGGACGTGCCCACGCACTCGTGCCCGAATATCCAGGTGTGGGTCGTGACATTCGGTCCCTAAGTTGGAACCGAACAATTTAGTCATTTGACCTGCATGGGCCACCACAAAAATGTGTCACGATCCGCACCCGGATATTCGGGCATGAGTACGTGGGTACGTCTAGCCTACGCCGCACAGTCGGCGGTAGTACGCTGTCTAGGGCATATCCATAATTAAATTAATCTAGCTCATTCACAATAATTTAGTAGGCAAGGAAAATGACAGGAAAAGAATGCTAAGATTTCATAACTGAATGTGACAACAAATCCAGAGTTTTATTACAGAAATCAGAAGTCAAATCGGGGACAAACCCGATTACTAAGATGAAAGGAAAAATAAATAACTACTGCTGGCTACTCCGCAGGAGTAGTCTCCTGCGTGGGAACCGGCTCCGCAACTGAATCACCTGCTGCCTCATAGGGGCCATAATAGGTGGGGGCAAGGTTCTCATCATCACCTAAATCAACGGATCCAGTCAGGAAAGGAGAAAAATACATAATGCACAACAAGATTTAAACTAAATATTTGTGATAGGTAGAAAATAACTGACTAAGCATCATGTTGAGAAATATACATAAGTAAGTAGTGAATTTAACTTGAAAACTAATGCTATAAATCAGGACTAGAAATAAAATATAGTTAATTGTTACAAACCAGAAATATGAGTAAAACAGGAATAAATGTGACAGTAACTGTAACAAGACAACAAGAACTACAACAAGGCAAGAATTATGTGCGTGAACTAGTATTTATTTTAGAACACATAGTTGGCATGTAGGGGTTTATAAGGCTAATAAGGCCGTCATAGACGACTAGCAGTCAGGAACAATCAAGAATAAGGCTGATGGTATAGTCGCGTACCAACAGCTAGCAGTCACGACAAGGGAAAAGGGTAAACTACATGCCTCATAGTATTCTCCCACCCGACACGAAAAGCAAGACAATGAAATCCAGTATTCAAGACATGAAATCCAGTGCTCTAACACTACGTGTAATCATCAATGGTACTAATAAAGTAAGGAACTAATTATCACAATATAAAGAATAAACTTGAAGTGCAGGTACTTGCCTGATGTTTGGATCCAATTACAGTTTTGAGTCTCGGGGAAATTTCCAGAGATGTGTCCGGATGCTGAAATAAACATTACCATCGTGCTCAGAAGATATCAAATAGCTAGAAACGCTTGTCCTTGAGTCCAATTTGGAGACAAGGGCAAAAACGACAGTTTCGGGTCAAAACGGGGTCCGCATGGTGGGCCCGCTTTGCACCGAAAAATGTGTCAGGGTCAAAGGTCTCCAAATTTATCAAACTTAGTGTCAACAGGTCAGGAACGATGATACAAACCCAACGGAACTTCCAGAATTGGATTCCAATGAGCCGATCACAAAATCGCCCGTCGAGCGGGGCCAGTGGGGCCCACGACACGCGATTTTGTCAACGTTCTCAGAATCGAACCAAACTTGGGTCACAGGACCAGCGTATCGCTACGAGTCCGATGGCGCAAGTTTCGTCTCGATCCGACGTGTGTACACAAAGTTAGGACGTGAATCAGAAAAGGCGGATACGGGACGGTGTCCGCGGATACGCGTTGATCCCGGTGTGCACACACACCCGAATCTACTTTTGCGAAATCCCACACGTCCGTATCAACGCTGCGCACGTATCTGTGAAGATCGCGCGCGACCAAGTCGTCCCGTTTGGCGGGGCGTACTCAGTTCCGGGGTGAAACAGGGTCTGGTTTTTCCTGTTTTTGGATCGCGGTGTGCGATCACCACAGGACGCGATGCCCCGAGCGGTTTATCCGGGCACCGAGAGGGTCATACAGGCTTCGCAACGCAATTTACGGAATTGAAAATGGAGATACAGGGTGCAAGATACGAGTACCTGAACCGGGCTCTGCGAAACAGGGAATCTTGTGTCCGTGTCGTGTCCAACACGACACGAGGAATTGGGGATTAGGGTTAGGGTTTAGGCGATGGCCGCCGGCGGGGCTGATCGGCGCTGTGCTGGCCGGAGGTGGTCGGGGACGCTGAGGCGAGGCCGGGCGGAGGCACGGCGGAGCGGGGCGGCGTCGGGAACGGCGGCTGCTGCTGCTCGAATGGAGAGGAGAGGCGGCCGGGGGTCTCTGGTGTCACGCCCCGATCCCGAAAGGGTCGGTCGTCCTCGCTTGATCCTTTACGGAACCGATTCGTCCTCGCTTGGGGCGTGATGCCGTACAAGCCTGGAGTTGCGCTCGTACAAGGCAAGAACTTGCAGTTATAGGAACCCATTTTGAAACACAATTTATAAAATACATTCACAGAGATTTGAACACAATGCAGGAAGAAACATGCTTTTTCATTGATAATTCAGAGTAATTTACATAGAGTTTACAATGATGCGCCTCTCGGCTACTTGATTTGTATTACAAAAGATAAACTCAAAAGGCAGGGCGCGCTCCATCAGATAGTCCACGTCGTTCATACATTACGCCCTTGTATAGGTTGAAAGTCCAAGCCTCCAAAATGATCTGACTCCAACTATACTTCAAAATAGAGGTGCTCCTAACGCCTCCTCGTCTATCCACTAGCGTTGCACCGTCTGAGTGCCTGAAATAGTTGCCCACAACGTGGGTCAGTACTCAACTTGTACTGGTGAGCGGGATGAACCCACTCGACTAAATCGACACTAGCTTATTAGGGGCGAGCATGCATTAAGATGACTTCTATAAAGAGGCAAGTGAATTCAATTCATATCATTTGCATGTTTTGATAGGAATGAAAATAATATCGAATCCAACCAGTGCATCGATTGCTTACTCAACCGATGCACGCCTTCCCTGCAACGAAACACAAGTATACTTACCATCTGCACAAGACAATAAATTAGCATGTGTTCTAGTCTATGCGGTCATTGGTGTGATCGACACCTTAGGGACATATTCAAGCATTAGCGGCGTGCCCTATCAGCCCGGGTAGCAAGCCCTGCTGGAGGTCCCGCAATGCATCGTGACGAGCACGAATCAATATTTCCCTCCGGATCGATACGGTTCCAGTGCCCCGGAAAGCCGTTTCGAGGAAATGATAAACCTTGTGCACAAGTTGTCCCAGACCATGCAAATGCATGAACAATTCATATATCATACAATGCATCGATTGAAACAAAAGAAGTTAAGCAGCAATATATATATATCTCATGCAACAGTTCATATTTTCTCAACGCGGTGTTCCGATTTTGATATCCCATAGGTCCAAACTCCGTCCGAGGCACTAGGCCACCACCAACAACCAATCCCGATTATAAACAAACTCAGTTATAAGGTGTGCAAGCATATAGAAATATTAGTCTACAAAATCCCCTGTTCCTTTCTTAGTGGCTGGCATGCATTGTGGCAAGGATTTCCTAGGCGTCCAACCGGGCATCATCGAGTGAACGTTTGAAACATTAAAGATGTTGGCGTGAAGAAGTAGGAAAGAAGGGTCCAAACCACTCACTGATTAAGGAAAAGGTAGCTGAAACAAAGATTTCCGCCTAGCGACGATCAAACGTCAGTTACGCGGACCTGCACAGCACGAGCATCAATTAGAATATTGCCTATCCTTCCTTGCCGAACTCCCCAAGAATCAAAGCTCCAAACGATAAAACCAGCAGCGAAAACCAAGCAAATCGAAAGCAACACCAAATCAAATCCCAAAGCGGCAATCAAGAAAACCAAGCAACCAAACACGAAAACTATTGGACTCGTTTCAATAGAGGCCTTTCCATGAGTTGGAAAGGATCATCGCATTTTGTCCGTGGCAAGAAGATGCCGAAGTTCTAAGTTATGACTCAAAGGGACTAGCCACAAGCCCAATTACGTAGTGCACATCCCGGTCGGATCGGGATTTGAGGCACTACATAATATACCACTAAGAAAAAGTTTCGACCCGAAACTTAAGAACAAGGCCGACCCAAAACGTAAGAACAAGGCCCTACCTCCGACTGAATGAACAATGAAGGGTACTTCTCCTTCATATCCGATTCCATTTCCCAGGTTGATTCCCCAGCTGAATGGTTCCGCCACAGCACGCGAACCAAGGACATCGTACGGTTGCGAAGTACTTTTTCCTTACGATCCAGGATCTGCACCGGTTCTTCTGAGTATGACAAGTCCACGCGCAGTTCCAACTGTACAAAACTAACCACATGAATTGGGTCATGCACATACTTCCGTAGTTGGGAAACATGGAATACGTTATGCACTTCTGCCAAGGCGGGAGGTAGTGCTATCCTGTACGCCACAGCTGTAACTCGTTCCAGTATCTCAAAGGGGCCGACAAACCAGGGACTCAGTTTGCCCTTCACGCCGAAATGCATCACACCCCGCATCGGCGTCACTTTCAAGAAGACATGATCCCCGACCAAGAATTCCAAGGGTCTTCTATGTGCATCAGCATAACTTTTCTGTCGGCTCTGTGCTGTGCGGAGTCTTTCCCGAATCAAGCGAACTTTTTCAACTGCCTGCTCTACCAGCTCTGGCCCGAGTACCTGCCGCTCGCCGACTTCGTCCCAACAGATTGGAGATCGACACTTACGCCCATATAGTGCTTCGTACGGTGCCATCTGGATGCTCGATTGGTAACTGTTGTTGTAAGCAAACTCCGCCAAAGGAAGATGCGTGTCCCAACTAGTCTTTAAATCGATCGCACACAGCCGTAACATATCTTCAAGTATCTGATTTGTCCTCTCTGTCTGTCCATCAGTCTGCGGGTGGTATGCGGTACTGAACTGTAGCTTGGTTCCCAAAGCAGCTTGTAGACTAGTCCAGAAACGAGATAAGAAGCGTCCGTCACGGTCAGAGACGATTGAGGCAGGTACTCCGTGTAATCGGACGATCTCATCTATGTAAATTTGTGCTAACCGATCGACGCTCCAAGTAACTTTTATGGGAAGAAAGTGGGCTGATTTGGTCAAATGATCAACTATGACCCAAATCGCATCGTGCCCCCGTGGCGTCTTCGGAAATCCCACAATAAAATCCATAGTGATGTTGTCCCATTTCTACTCGGGAATAGCGAGGTTCTGCAGTTCCCCGCCGGGCCTCTGATGCTCAGCTTTGACCTGTTGACAGGCCATGCACTGTGACACAAAGGTCGCCACATTCCGCTTCATACCGTGCCACCAGAAGGTCCCGCGCAAGTCCTTGTACATCTTAGTGCTCCCCGGATGTAAAGAATACTTCGCGTAGTGTGCTTCCGCCATAATTTCCCTTCGGAGTTCTGGGTCGCTAGGAACACATAGCCTTCCTTTCATCTGTAAGGCCCCATCTTCGCCTGCCACAAAGTCAGACGTCTTCCCCGCCGAGATCAATCCGCGCACCTTCGCTAAGAACTGATCGCCCTCCTGAGCTGATTTGATTCTACCACGTAAACCCAGTTCAAGATGGAGTGGTGCCAGCTGCACTCCTGGATGCCGAACTCGAAACTCGATGCCCATCGCCTCTAGATCTCGAAGTAAATGGTTGTCTATAGATAACGAGCCCACGTGCTTCCGACTCAGAGCATCAGCAACGATATTTCCCTTGCCCGGAGTATACGCGATCGTTAGGTCGTAGTCCTTCATAAGTTCTAGCCAACGCCGCTGCCGAAGGTTCAATTCCCGCTGGGTGAATAAATACTTGAGGCTCTTGTGATCTGTGAAGATTTTGCAAGCAACACCATAAAGATAATGCCTCCACAACTTCAATGCAAATACAATCGTCGCCAATTCCAAGTCATGCGTCGGGTAGTTCTTCTCGTGCGGCTTCAGTTGCCTGGAGGCGTACGATATTACCTTGTCCCTCTGCATGAGCACACACCCTAAGCCGAGTCCTGAAGCATCGCTGTATATCTGAAACTCTTCTACCCCATCTGGAAGTGCAAGGATCGGAGCTGAAATAAGACGCCGCTTAAGTTCCCGAAAGCTGGCTTTGCAGTCATCACCCCATTCGTATGCAATCCCTTTCTGAGTAAGGCGAGTCATAGGCGAGGCCAGTTTAGAGAAATCCTTCACAAACCTACGGTAGTATCCCGCAAGGCCCAGAAAGCTTCGAACTTCGCTGGCTGACGTAGGTTGCTTCTAGTCCACCACCGCTTCTATTTTCTTCGGGTCTACGGCGACGCCTTCGGCCGAGATGACATGACCAAGGAACGCCACGCTGTTCAACCAGAACTCACACTTGCTGAGCTTAGCGAACAACTTATGGTCTCGTAATGTCTGCAGCACGATCTTCAGTTGTTCCTTGTGCTCCGCCTCGTTCTTGGAATAGATTAGTATGTCGTCTATGAACACGACTATAAACTTATCCACAAACGGTCGAAATACTCGGTTCATCAGATCCATGAAAGCTGCAGGGGCGTTCGTCAAACCGAACGACATCACGA
Source organism: Iris macrosiphon (assembly GCA_036927795.1). Classification (NCBI taxonomy): domain Eukaryota; kingdom Viridiplantae; phylum Streptophyta; class Magnoliopsida; order Asparagales; family Iridaceae; genus Iris; species Iris macrosiphon. The sequence continues at coordinate 150,115,287 of JAYESA010000012.1, read as the reverse complement.
GGAACTCATAGTGTCCGTAACGGGTTCTGAAAGCAGATTTTTGAATATCCTCTGATTTAATTTTCAACTGGTGATACCCTGACCTGAGATCAACTTTAGAGAAAACTGTGGCACCTTGCAGCTGATCAAACAAGTCATCTATTCTTGGCAAAGGATACTGATTCCGCACGGTCGCTTTATTCAGTTCTCGGTAGTCAATACACAGCCGCATGGATCTATCTTTCTTTTTCACGAACAGCACCGGAGCGCCCCAAGGAGAAACGCTTGGACGAATGTATCCTCAGTCCAACAGGTCTTGCAACTGAACTTTAAGTTCCTTAAGCTCTGCTGGGGCCATGCGATAAGGTGCCTTTGATATCGGTCGCGAATCCGGAAAAGTGTCAATGCTGAATTCGATCTCACGATCAGGAGGCATTCCAGGCAGCTCGTCTGGGAACACGTCGAGGAAATCTGCAATGACTTCAGCCTGAGCTGCATCTACACATTCCCGTCGGGTGTCTCGAACAGAAGCTAAGTACCCTTCACAGCCCGAATGCAACATATGCCTAGCCGAAATTGCTGATATCACCATTGCCGTCTTCGGTGCAGCGCTGCACGAATAGTAGAAGTCTGCCTCGCCGGGTAGACGGAATACGACTCGCTTCTCCGCGCACTCGATTGTTGCATGGCAAGCACCCAACTAGTCCATTCCGAGAATAATATCGTAGTCCTTGATGTCTAGTACAATGACATCTAAGGAAAGCTTCCTACCTCCGATGCAAATGTAACCATCCCTATAGATCGCATGGGCGGGCATATCGACTCCCGAAGGGGTACTTACACAAAGGTTCATATTTAAAGCAGTAGAAGCTAATTTATGCTCAACAGTAAAATCAGCAGATATGAAACTATGCGTAGCACCTGAATCGAATAAGACTCTAGCGGGTAATTCTCGGTATAGTAGAGTACCTGTTACAACAATGTCGGATACAGATGCCTCATCCCGAGTCAATGCATAGACTCGGCCCTGAGCACCCTGGCGTTGTGGATTCACTGGCACAGCATTGGCATCACTTGCTGGAGGCCCTTTGTTTTGATTTCCATTATTCTGATTCGGCTTGCCCTCTCTGCAGTTAAACTGTTTGTGACCCAGGCGACCACATTTGAAACATCCTTGAACCCGACATTCATTCACTTTATGCCCTGATTTGCCGCACCGACTGCAGTTCAGTGATTGGGATTGGCCCCTATTATCAGACGTATGCGAACGCTTGTGTGCTCCAGACCCTCCCGTTTCATGAGGACGTTTATTATTATTGGTACGGGGGGTTTGCACCTCGATCTTTGGGAGAGGGCGCCCAAAGATCCGTTCGCTGTTCAGAGCCGCTTCATAACATTCCCTATATGTTTGGCATCTTTGGTTGATGACGTCCCTACGTAAATCGTCATTCAAACCTTTCTGAAATTGATAGCACCACGCCTGCTGATTTGGCAAGAAGTGCCCTACGAACTTAGCCAGTTTAGCGAATACTGAGTCGTAATCGTCAACAGACAAACTTCCTTGCACCAGATTACTGAAGTCGTCTTCTTTTTGTTGACGCACGGCTCGGGGAATATATTGTTCAATGAAGGCAGATTTGAACATTTCCCAAGTAATTTTGCAGTTGGGATTGGCATCGTAAATTCCTTGCTTCGTTGCCTCCCACCAATCATGCGCACGCAGTTCCAGCTGAACCGATGCACAGGCAACTCGCTTGGATCCCCGGATGCCAACCAGGTTGAAAAGTCCCTCCAGCTTGGCAATCCACCCCAATACCACGTCCGGCTCCGCTCGTCCGTTGAACGTAGGGGGATGCATTTTTGTGAACTCTGCTGCACGGCAGGAGTTCCTTGCTGTAGGCTGAGTCTCTTCTGACTCGTCTTCTACCGCCACGGCTGGCGGCGTGACAGGCGTCGCTGCGGATGTCCCGTTGCTCGGTACCAGGGATACAATCAGTTGCATCATTGTATCCATTTGCTTCTGTTGAGAAGCAAACTGCGCTTGTATGTTAGCTTGTTGGGTAACAGCTTGTTGTTGCTGCGCCTCCATGAGGTGCATAAGCCGTTCCGCCATTCCGGTTGAACCCGCTCCTCCGGATTCTCCAGAGCTTGCTGGATCGCTCTGAATGGGTTGAGCACTGCTGGCAGTTGCAGTGTTCTTCTTAGCCATGGCTACAAAAGAGAGTAGCTTGTTAACACTCCAAAAACGATAGATTTTATATCTATGGGCTTATTGTATAAGCGACTCTTCCCATGCAGCGGACGCCGAACGCAACTCAATTGAGAGGCGCATCAAACTCCTTTATAATCTTTTGAAATTCCGTGGAAGTAAAGCCTCGGCTCTGATACCAATATGTCACGCCCCGATCCCGAAAGGGTCGGTCGTCCTCGCTTGATCCTTTACGGAACCGATTCGTCCTCGCTTGGGGCGTGATGCCGTACGAGCCTGGAGTTGCGCTCGTACAAGGCAAGAACTTGCAGTTATAGGAACCCATTTTGAAACACAATTTATAAAACACATTCACAGAGATTTGAACACAGTGCAGGAAGAAACATGCTTTTTCATTGATAATTCAGAGTAATTTACATAGAGTTTACATTGATGCGCCTCTCGGCTACTTGATTTGCATTACAAAAGATAAACTCAAAAGGCAGGGCGCGCTCCATCAGATAGTCCACGTCGTTCATACATTACGCCCTTGTATAGGTTGAAAGTCCAAGCCTCCAAAATGATCTGACTCCAACTATACTTCAAAATAGAGGTGCTCCTAACGCCTCCTCGTCTATCCACTAGCGTTGCACCGTCTGAGTGCCTGAAATAGTTGCCCACAACGTGGGTCAGTACTCAACTTGTACTGGTGAGCGGGATGAACCCACTCGACTAAATCGACACTAGCTTATTAGGGGCGAGCATGCATTAAGATGACTTCTATAAAGAGGCAAGTGAATTCAATTCATATCAGTTGCATGTTTTGATAGGAATGAAAATAATATCGAATCCAACCAGTGCATCGATTGCTTACTCAACCGATGCACGCCTTCCCTGCAACGAAACACAAGTATACTTACCATCTGCACAAGACAATAAATTAGCATGTGTTCTAGTCTATGCGGTCATTGGTGTGATCGACACCTTAGGGACATATTCAAGCATTAGCGGCGCGCCCTATCAGCCCGGGTAGCAAGCCCTGCTGGAGGTCCCGCAATGCATCGTGACGAGCACGAATCAATATTTCCCTCCGGATCGATACGGTTCCAGTGTCCCGGAAAGCCATTTCGAGGAAATGATAAACCTTGTGCACAAGTTGTCCCAGACCATGCAAATGCATAAACAATTCATATATCATACAATGCATCGATTGAAACAAAAGAAGTTAAGCAGCAATATATATATATCTCATGCAACAGTTCATATTTTCTCAACGCGGTGTTCCGATTTTGATATCCCATAGGTCCAAACTCCGTCCGAGGCACTAGGCCACCACCAACAACCAATCCCCATTATAAACAAACTCAGTTATAAGGTGTGCAAGCATATAGAAATATTAGTCTACAAAATCCCCTGTTCCTTTCTTAGTGGCTGGCATGCATTGTGGCAAGGATTTCCTAGGCGTCCAACCGGGCATCATCGAGTGAACGTTTGAAACATTAAAGATGTTGGCGTGAAGAAGTAGGAAAGAAGGGTCCAAACCACTCACTGGTTAAGAAAAAGGTAGCTGAAACAAAGATTCCCGCCTAGCGACGATCAAACGTCAATTACGCGGACCTGCACAGCACGAGCATCAATTAGAATCTTGCCTACCCTTCCTTGCCGAACTCCCCAAGAATCAAAGCTCCAAACGATAAAACCAGCAGCGAAAACCAAGCAAATCGAAAGCAACACCAAATCAAATCCCAAAGCGGCAATCAAGAAAACCAAGCAACCAAACACGAAAACTATTGGACTCGTTTCAATAGAGGCCTTTCCATGAGTTGGAAAGGATCATCACATTTTGTCCGTGGCAAGAAGATGCCGAAGTTCTAAGTTATGACTCAAAGGGACTAGCCACAAGCCCAATTACGTAGTGCACATCCCGGTCGGATCGGGATTTGAGGCACTACATCTGGTGCGGTGGTGCGGCGAGGTCGGGGGCAAGGCGGCGGGGTCAGCCGGCGTCGAGGCGGTGATCGGGGTCGGGTGTGTTGGCCGGAGGGGGGGGGGTTCTCGGGGTTTATAAAGGGGAGAGGGGCCGGCCAAGGCGGGGGCGAGGGGGGTCGTGGCCGCGGAGGGCGGGGCGAGCCGGGTGGAGCGGCGGGTGGCACGGCCGGCGGAAGCGGAGCGGGGAGCGGGTCAGCCGGGTCATGGGGGGTGCTGGGGAGACCGGGTCAGTGGGCGGCGGGTCGGGTCTGGGCAGACCCGACCCGACCCGGTAAGGGGCGGGCTGGGCCGGATCAGGCCCAGAGGGCCGGACCTAGGGAATGGGCCGAAAACAGAAAATAATAATAATAATAATAATAATAATAATAATAATAATAATAATAATAATAATAATTTAAACAGTTAATTAAATAATTAATTAATTAAATAGTTTATTGGCATTTAAAAATAGGTCTGAGGCCCAATAAAATCCAGAAAAATTACCCTAAGTCCAGTTTTTCATTTTACACCCAAAAATATTATTTTTATAATATTTTAATGTTATTTATTATCAATTAAAAATTATGTAATAATTCAAAACCTTGAATTTAATTACAAAAAATTCCAGAAAATTGCGAAAAATCCAATTTTAATATTTTTGAAAAAATCAGGGGCTTACAGCGACTTATGCGGCTAAGGGTGCTATGCGGCCCGAGAGGGTTATACGGACTGAATACTTGCCGCATATTGACAACATATGTCCAACTTGTTGGATGCATGATTGCTTATTTACACAGGTGTCCTGGAACACCTTGTGTTTTTACTCGCTGAATGAATAAAATTTTTGCTAAGTCCAAAGGACCTCCATACGGCATTGACTCATATACGACATCAACACATGCGGTATTGGAGAATATGCGACCACCATTTCTTTGGACGCCTGACTCCGAACCGCGGCACATATTTCTATGATATTTGTCTTTTCTCTCTGACACACTATATGTCTTGTCACATCAATAACTTTATGTCACATCTCTGATACTTCATTCTTTGTCCGTCACTTCAACACTTGTCCCAAGGAGTAGACTTTAACCCTGAGCATGAGGCGACTCCATATGCGGCCAGGACTTATCATGCGGCCTGACTTCACATGCGGCCTTGCTTGTTTTGATTTAATATTTCTTGTTCTTTGCGAGCCAATGTATAATTGGTAATTGGACTCGAATACTATATCAGTGCTGATACCATTATTGCATGCTAATTATCTATAATTTAATGTGCACCAAGGTACGACACATCGTGTCACATGTTTAGTGATTATATTTGGGTTGTGCATCGAGAATGCCTCCAAATTCCTGAATGCATGATATTATACACACACACACACACACACACACACACACACACATATATATATATATATATATTATTTCTCTAATACGGACATAATAAGCGAGTCAACTACCAAAGCGTGACACTAGGATATTGATTGTCTGAATGTTGCATACACGCTCGGGTGAATCCAGATTTGACTTTCATGGATTCGTATCTAGCGTGCACGTACTTTGTACGACATCTTAAGGGATATTCTCATGTGACCACGCCTTGAGATTTCAAACACAATATAGGGCTAATTAGGTAACTAAAAGTAGTAGTAACATTGGAGGGAACGGTATTCCGAGATCCTGCCAATGAACCTTCCCACAAAGATTAATTCTAAGTGTGCCGTGGGATGGCCACCATGGATACTGTATATCAGCTTCCTTAGTGAAGTGTAGTATCTGACCTATTATTATGTCGAACCACTGTTTTACTATAGGAACACTGGAACCGCTAATACCATTTTTTTAGCGCAGTGGCCCTACAAGGAACTGGTGCATCTCGTGAATACATATTTTATTTTTTTGGTTCGTTTAGCTCATGTTCGGCACTGATGTGATCTGAGAATACTTATTATGCATTATTTCTGAGATAACCTCAGACTCCACAAAATAGCAAGCAGTACAAATGATTGGCCGATATAAGAAAATGGACTTGGTTGTGATTGTATTATTCAGTTAGCAAGCAGTACAATATTGTTCAACCTTTGTCCTTGTTTGGTTGTAGGGTTGGGCCTTTGCGTTAGGATATGCCATGAACATAAGTTACGACAATGAACCTATATATTATTGTATATTTTTCTTGGGTTTTGTTTCTCTATTTCGTGCTTCCTTTGTGGTACTTGCTATTTGTGGTCTAACCCCACTGGTTTTGCATGGCCAGGTTTCGAGCCAGCACCCGAGGATCCAGCTTACCTTCCCCCTACTCATGGTGCGTACTAGAAATATGGTCGCAGGGGATAGCAAGTAATTTTTCTTCTTCTTCTCTGCTCATTATTGTATATTTACTTTATTTGGCATTTAGCCACCGACACCTGTTAGCCGGCTCGTCTGGACATTAGTTTATTTACATAATTGTATTAAATCAGATTACAGTCGATTACTGTCATATACTTTTATTACTCTTCCAGCTCCTTGTTTTGCATAGCTAGTCTCCAGTATATTTTGAAAAAGGGTTTGGGATATCTTATTGCTTTATTATATATGTTCTATGCTTACTGTTTCTTATTTGAATGATTGAGACATAGAAGTTTTTGACCATAAGAGACTTGATTGTAGCATGCACCCCCTTTCTTATATAGCTGTGATCGTCATACGACGTATAGCACCTTGTACGGGGTAGCTGGCCATGTCCGTCTTCGTATTCCGATACTGGGGCGTGACTAGGTTTTAGTGGTAGCCCATGAAAGTTTGTTCTTCAGACTTGTGGGGTGTCATGGTCATAGGAGTCTCAATCAAATATGATCTTTCTTGAAATCCTGAATTCGTTCTCTTTGATACTCAGCTTAAATTCTTCTAAATTAGTTGCTTTCTTGTTCCTTCTCGTCCTATATTTGATTAGCTCTAGGATAATTAGCTCCAGGATATTGAGACCATTCTGACAGCAGCTAAAGTTTCGGTCGTGGAACAGGTTGACCTGGTTCGCCTACAACTCCAAGATCTGGCAAGGGATTGGTGGGCCACAATGTAGGTAGGATTGAGGCATCCTATTTCATGGGAGGATTTTATGACCCAGTTTAGGGCAAAGTACTTCAGGATTGTATCTCAGTGTGAGTTGCAGCAAAACTTTATTAACCTTAAGAAAGCTGGAAGGACAGTAGACGACTATGCGACATAATTTTGTCGATCAAGCAGATTTGCTTCAACTATGGTGGCAATAGAGTTGGAGAGAGTAATAAGGTTCCAGCAGGGACTTCAATTAGAGATTTTACACATGGTAGAGGTGCACGACTACCAGGTTATCGAGACGGTATTGATAGCAGCCAAGAGGGTTGAGCTTAGTTTCTAGATGATGGCATCCAAAAAAGTAGATCGAAAGAAGCCTCATAGACAGAACAATGATGGAGGCCAGTACCGCAAATGCCGAAACCATCCCTGGCATTCGCATCCATGACATGACAAAGAGGAGGACAATGACCTCAACAGTAATGGCACCAACTCGACAACAGCAGCCGAGGCAACAACAACAGCAGCAACAACAACGACGGAGAGCGCCGACAGGTTGTACCTACTGTGGCAAGGGAGGTCATACCCAGGATGTTTGTCGGGCATCTAACATACTATATTTGAGATGAGGGAGCCCTGATCACAAGGTTACTATATGCCCATTGATACAGAGGCTAGGAGGGACAATACAATAGTTTCCTACGTTGCCAGCTCTGAGGGCAGTGCAGCAAGGAGGACCAGGAGTAGAAATACGGCCTTTAGCTCAGCGTCCATTGCCGATGCAGGCCAGCTTTATAGGCAACAACAGCAGAATTAGCAGGGGCCATAACCACGGCAGCAAGGAAGACAGCAGCAGGGAGTGCGACAAGGTCAAAGACCAGCACTCACCTTGTCTTTGGAGGAAGTTATGGCATCGGACGACGTAATGGCAGGTAATATTTTTGTTACAACCTTTCCTGCCATAACTTAAATTTATTCTGGAGCTTCACACTCCTTTATATCTGCACAATATGCGACACGTATTATATTAAAGTTTGAGATATTGCCAGAGAGGCAGAATATACTCACTGACAATGGGATGATAGAAGTTAGTAGGGTGTACCTAGCATGTCCAGTCGTATTATGTGGATATTTATTACCTACAAAGTTGATCGAGTTTCCTATGGGTAACTTTGATATTATCTTAGGCATGGACTGGTTAAGAGATATTAATGCAACGATATACTGCCGTTAGGGTAGAGTGATATTTAGAATTCCCGGTCTAGAAGAGTTTGTCCTTAGCAGAATAGCAAGAGACCAGCATAAGGGATGAGTCATAATAGTAGAAAAGAAAGAAGATCCGCTGCCCAAGATAGTTGAAGAGTTCATGGACTTCTTTCCCAACGATCTTTCCGGATTACCCCAGTTAGAGCAGTAGAGTTCTATATAGAGTTAATGCCAGGAGAAGAACCATTATCCCAGAAGGTATATCATATGTCACTATCAGAGCTTGATCAGTTATATCGATACATGGAAGAACTGAAGGCGAAGTAGTTTATTCGGACCAGTGGATCCTCGTGGGGTGCACCAGCGATATTGGTAAAGAAGAAGGATGGATCGACGTGGTTGTGTATGGATTACAGGCGATTGAATGCAGTGACAGTGAAGAACAAGTACCCATTACCAAAGATTGATGATTTGTTTGACCAATTAAGTGGAGCAAGAGTCTTCTCCAAGATAGATTTGCTATCAGAATATCATCATGTGCGAGTCCAAGAGCAGGATATACCGAAGACAGCATTTAGGTTACGATATGGGCATTACGAATTCTTAGTTATGCCATTCGGACTGACTAATGCTCCAGTGGTATTAATGGACTTGATGAACCATATTTCCATGCCTTACTTAGACCAATTTGTGGTAGTATTCATCGATGACATCCTGGTGTATTCTCGTAATGAGGAGGAGCATGTAGAATATCTCAGGATGGTTCTATAAACTTTGAGGGAGCACCAGTTATATGCAAAGCTTAATAAGTGTGAGTTTTGGATGGATCGCATATCCTTTCTTGGATATATTATTTCTGGAGCAGGAGTGTCAGTTGATCCCAAGAAGGTAGATGCAGTAGAGAACTGGCCAGTTCCGAAGACAGTAGCAGAAGTGTGTAGTTTCCTGGGCTTGGCAGGATACTACAGAAGATTTGTGTCAGATTTTGCTAAGATCTAGGAACCATTGACTCGGTTGACACACAAGGAAGTTAAATTTGTGTGGTCAGCGGAATGTCAGATAGCCTTTGAAGAGTTGAAGAAGAAGTTAATCTCTGCACCAATCCTTACTCTTCCAGCAGGCTCTGGAGGATTCACAGTGTATTATGATGCATCAGAAAAAGGACTTGGATGTGTTTTGATGCAACAAAGAAGAGTGATAGCGTATGCTTCTCGGTAGCCCAGAGATCACAAGAAGAACTATTCAACTCACGATTTGGAGCTAGCAGCAATAGTGTTTGAACTTAAGCTATGAAGGCACTACTTATATGGTGATCGAGTAAAAATATTCATAGATCATAAGAGTTTAAAGTATGTGTTCACGCAGAAGGACCTGAACATGAGGTAGAGAAGGTGGCTAGATTTATTGAAAGATTATGACGTAGAACTTCAGTACCATCCATATGGCAAAAAAATATACCAAGCGGAGTATTTTCTAGGACATAACTTATTGGATAGACAATCCCATAAGACATAATCTTGATAGCATGCATATCAAAGAGAGTTTGATAGAAAATTTGTGCCATAATTCAACAAATATGTAAACAACTAATTACACCTTATTGGATATTGGTGTGGTACATTATTAATGGTTACTAACAATTCAAATATCATTATATGATTACATGCTTTCTTACCAGAAACTTAAATCAAATCAATAGTGAAAGCCTTCGTTATTTAGCCTTTAGACTAATTAAGGAAAGTATCAACTTAGAGTGGCTACACCAATACTGGATACATGTTTAGAATAATGCAGAATCTAATATTTGTATCAGGGACACCATTTATGAAAATAAATCGTATTTTGATTATTATAATGTTCTTTGAGATATTGTAGCCCCTCCCCTTATGGCAAAAAAATTTGATGTTCAAATATGAGTGGTTTAATATAACGCAAAATAAAGGGTAGAAAATTAGAAAATAATTTGGATTTTTCGATATAAACTTTCGACAAAGATATAGAGAGTCCGACTCTTTTGTTATGGCAAGTCAAGTTGTTCAAGTGGATTATACAAGTTACCCGAAGCATCATAGAGATGAATTTGAGTTATGGTTTGTATGCAAGACTAAAGCTATAATTAGAAATACGTTCAATATTTGAGACCTAGCATACCAGAAGGACGAGGTCGAGGAGCCTCAACATATGGGTCAATAGTCAAATAAAGGCATCGGGGATAATATGAAGGTTGACGCTATTATAGAGAAAAATATATAGATGTGACGAAGAGGTTGATATACAAAACTTAGCTCACAACATGACTATGGGCTTTGGCCAAGTTCATATATAAAATTCTCGTTTTATACTAGCTTCATTTTCTCATATAATACTACTAAATATGCAGTTTTAAGTTCATGTTAATCAATCACAATTTAACATATTAACTTAAACACTTATCTTCTTCTTTTCTATTGCAGTTTATTGTCTCTTTATCCATTTGTCCGGTTTCTCTAAGAAAATTGTCAGTCTCTCTTCATCTCTACCTCTCACACACACCTCTTTTTTAATATATTTTTATTTTGTTCGAATTTAGTCCCCCAAGAACTTGCGAAGAATATTTTGGGGACTAGTTGCAGACAAGATTGTAATTTTAATCACTTCCAACAACTTAATATGTCATGTTGACTTATACAAAGAAATATATAGTACATACATAATAGTAAAGATATGGGAGAAAGATATCAATGTCCATGGTTTTAGAGATCACGATTTGTTAGTCTTTTGCTACTGTGGCCACAATAACGAAAGATTGATAAATCATAGTCTCTTAAGACATGCACACTAAGATATTTCGTCCATCCATTTCGTTCTATGTATGTGCCGTCTATATTTTCCTGTATAAATCAACGTGGTATCCTGTCATTAGAAGTCAATATAGTTACAACCTTGTCTGCTCTAGTCCACAAAAATATTCTTCGTAAGTTCTAGAACGACCAACTGCAAACAAAATGGACATATATTAAAATATAGAATAGGTGGGTACATCTATAAAACCGGCTCCAGGACGACGTAGTCATCGGTGTACTCAAGACCTCTATCTCTTTCTTCTCCACCGTCATGGCAGAATTATTTGTACTTACTAGTTTATTTATTATTTTTTAATATATGTTATTATTGTTTAAGATATTTTATGTTTGTTGATATGACTTATGTTTTGCGTCTAAACTTTTAACCTCTATACAATCTTTCTTTATAAATGATACCACAAAGGAAGCTTGAAGTGATATTAAAATTTCAAACACAAAACATAAGTCATATCAATAAACACATATCTAATAAAAATAGTATTTATTAAAATTTTGTTGTATTTGAACATTCTTCGGCTGGTTCTGTAGATTGGTTGTACAATTAGAATTTATTTGTTCTATTTATGAGTTTTCAGCAAGTGGTTTGTGTTGTTGAAGGTCCGATTATACGAGTATCTACGATGGGATACGTCAGGTATCATATATTATGTTATTACTATGTATCTAGATTTTCAACGAACGTTTTATGCCATTGAAGGTCCGATTAGACAGAAATTCTATGGTGGGTTGCGTCGGATCTCATATATATTGTTATGTATTTGTTCTTTGATTAGATTCAAAATATTTTATTTGAAATATGTTCAACTTAGCAACGAACAGGTGACGGACTAGCAACGATTCGCGACATTTGGGCGACGTTACATTACGTTGCAAACTGAGTATCAGGGCAGGTATCAGAAAATATTGTTCGTCGTTAGGACGTCGGCCCTTAGTCATCTCTTTGTCGATTGATCGTTGCTAAAGAAGTCGAATGATTGTCGACATCTTATGGAGGATCGTTTCAAGTGTCGTCGTACGTACGTTCGTCGCTGGTATGTTGCATGTTAGCTGTGTCGTGGAGCCGACGTCTACACGACGCCAATTATCGTTGGTTGTTCGTTGATAAGTAGTCGACTGACGACTAATAAACGAGGCCTTTTGGATAACGATTTGCCGACGACCCTTTTTGGTCATCCTGACGTTGGTATTTTTATTTAGCGATAGACAACAACGAATTGTTATGTCACTATCTGTATATATATTTTTGTTGTGAGCTAGACCGTTGTTCTTGGCAACGAATTTGGTATCCTTGGCGGTGAATGGACAGTCTCGGTCTACACAGCGAGCTCCTCAAAAATTAGCGATAGCCAATCTTAATACGGACAAGGAAAGTGTGTGTTGCGTGGGAAGGGATCTGATGTCCCTCAAATATGATATCCCAACTATGTCCTATCTCCTATGAATATGTAGGTCCCATCGGTTAAAAGTGTTATTTTTTTATAAAATCAGTGGGACCCATATATGTATACGAGAGGGATCGAAAAATTATTGTATGTGTCGGATGCAATGCATCATTCATATGCCAACCGTTGGATTACCATGGGGATGTGTGTATGCACACATCCTTATGCAATCCAACGGTTGGAGAGGGGTCGGGTGTACTGAGTCCGGTCCATACAATAATTTCTCAGAGGGGGCAGGGATGTGCGCTTAACCAAATTTTGTTTTCTTATAGAAATTTAAATGTATTCCTGCAAAATAAAAAAAATGATTTGTCTCTCTCTAAAATTATTACTTGCACTCCTCCTCTCCTCCTTAAAAAATAAAAAAGAAAAAAGAAAAAATTCTAGACTTCAGCTCCGCTAATGTCTGGGTGTTGCCTCAGCTTTTATTCCGGGACAGAAAACCTAGCCCCTGCAATTGAACAACTTTCTGGCATCGTCTGCTGTGTCGGCTAACTTATCGGCTACTTGGTCTGCTGTGTTTGTTGTCTACCTTATCCGCTACCAACTTCCACGCCTGTCGTTTTGCTATCTTGCGCTTGGGGGTCTCAAGGTTGCAGCTGTTCTGTCATTAGTGTACTTATTTGTCCTTCCCAGGGGACAAACCTTGTCGTCTGTAATTAGTTTTATCGAATAGAAAAAGTACCGAATTAAATAGAATTTTATTCAATATTCATATAAATCTGGTGGGACTCATATTTTGGCAGATATATGGTCCCAAGTGACCACGAAATCTTCAAATTCTACCGATTTTTCTATCGGAAATACTAAACTGACCGCAGGGACGGTGATTGCAGTTTGGTCAGCAGCCAACATGTCCTCCCCTCATTCACTACAGACCCCCTGCACGCATCGGGGGATCCACAGCGCGAAAAATCCAGCCCACCTCCAATGGTGATCCGACACGTGGCGTAACGCCTGAATCCGCAGTCCAAGCAGCAGCAGCCTTTTTCTATAGCGAGTCTCGGGTTGTTTTGTTGGAGCACAATGACAAATCCTACGTGTGATCCTTGCGGAGTTGGTGAGTCTGCTATTGGCATCATCTCCAATCCTTGGCTAAGGAACTGTGCGAGAAAATGCTGATTACAGCAGAGATTGTGCTTTGTCACTATTTTTACTTCTTTTACTTAAATTCTTGCTTCTTGTTTGCATCTGTGATCATCTTTCGTGGTTGTCAGTATCAAATCTGTGACCATTGGCAATGGCACATTAAAGTTTCATAAGATAACGGAGATTGTCTAGCTCCTAGGAAGTACGGATATTCCCAATATTTAAGCTGTGTCAATTCGGAAACTTTCAAACTACACATAAAAATAGATACTACCGTGTCAATACCGAATCCGTGTCATTATTATATCGTGCCGTATTCGTGTCCGTACAACATGCATCGTCTCAATGAGACATAGTAACAATTAACTGCACCTTACAAAATAATGGACAAAATAAATATTACTGAAATATGTTAATCAGACATGTCCAGGGAAAAGTCAGATAAGACTTCGATTTTGGACAACCCCCTCTGCTTAGAACAACCCTTCAGGCCCAGCGTAACCTATCCAGGGTCGTGGGTGACCCTCCAGGACATAAAAAAAAGAAAAGAAAAAAAACTCCTCACACGAGGGTGGGTCAGTGGACAACCAAAATCAGCTCCGAGACAACCCAACAGGGCCATTGTTTCGGAAGTGATGTTATGAGCATTTGACTATCCTTCCATCTCTTTCATGAAAATGTAATCTTCCCTGTTCCATACTTCACATTCAGATAAGATTGTTAGAATTATTAGCTTTTCTTTTCCCGCTACGTTGTGTTGGTTGCTGTCAACCGAAATCCAATAGAAAGTTCAAAAGGTGAGAAATGCCGAATTTGAGTGGTTGGTGCACTTTTGATGGATGAGCGGATTAGATTTGGATTGGTTGGACACAAACAGACACTGATGAAAGCAGATATCCCTTACAGTACCATGATAAGAAGATCCCCTAAGCTAGAAAAAGAAACAATGGGGACAGATTGTCGCATGATGACTAGTATCCTTTGCTTGTGGGTTTATGATGAGAATGTAAGTCTTTGTCACCACAACTTGCATAGGAGTGTGTCACTCTCTTTTGGTCCAGATCTTCTGTATCTAAGAGTATCAATCAGTACAGTAGTGGATGTCTTTGTAGAAGAGCTTTCATGTGTGAAATGAGAAAATCTTTTAGTTGTTCGTGCACCACAGCCTGCTAATGTTTGCCAAACACTGAAAATAGTAGGTTAACTACCTCTTTTCTCTTCTTCTTCTTCTTCTTCTTTTTTGGGTCTTGAGAAGATCCTAAACTATTTTTGAGGTAAATAGAAGGGGGGCCGGCAGGGCCATGTCTGAGTTTTTGTTTTTTTTTTTTGTTTTTTTTTTGTTTTTTTTTTTGTTTTTGATTTTCTTAGGTGTCTATATTCTATAAAATAAAAATAAAACACTTAATTTTAAGTTTTGTAATAAGAAATCAAAACAGAATCGAAGAAATGAAAATATATCTTCAATTGATAGAAGTATGAAAACATTTGAACTAACAAAATTCTAATGCAAGAAAATTAAAATTATAGTAATGAATATCTTTAAATATGTTAGGATGAGTCATGGTAATATTTTGTGTTTAGTACTTACCATATAGGAATACAAATATATATGGTAGTACTTGTATATGGTAGGAATATATTATAATAGTAACTATCATATAAGAATATAATTATATATATGTTAATACAAATCTCTTTATATAGCCTCCACCGTGAGAAAAATAAACATCCAAGATTTTTTTTCATAGAAAAATAGTATTATAATTATATATATGGTAGGAATATATTCTCCAAGGTCTATATTTGAATTGGTATCAGAGCAAATGATCCATGAGAATTTTGTCTCTTTCTTGTCAATTTGATCGTTTCATGGATAAGTTTATGGTCAATAACTTTTTTTTCTCAATTTGATTGTTTCTTATATATGTCAAGATTTTCTTCAATTTGATTGTTTCATAAATTAATTTCTGGTCAATAACTTCTATCTTAGATCAAAAAATATTGATTCGACCCATCGAAATTTGTTTATCTTATTTCGATGCAATTCTTTCAATGGGTGGCGTAAAAAAAAGGCTCTTTTAAGATCAATGAAGTCCAGAAGGGTGATGTCTCTATCAACTCCTCGGATTTAGGTTTTGGATCATTTGAAGGTACCAAGCTCAATCGTACTAATTTTCGGACATGAAAGAAAATTAATGTATGTATATCTCCGTGGAAAGCACAAGATGGGACGTATGGAGCAATCAAGGCTCTAGATGAAGCTATTAAGGAAGCATAGCAAAATGGGAAGATGCTAATGGGTATGTGATGACAGTCGTATTTAGAAACATGACTGATGAGGTGATGTAGATGGTGGAAGAGTGTGAGACTGTTAAGGCAATTTCGAAAATGTTGGGAGTCTTGTATACCAATTAATCTAATTTTATACATGTTCATGAGCTAATGTGAAAGGTTTCTAGTATGACATAAAGGGGGCAACCAGTGTCCATGTTTTATACAAAGCTAAAGAATGTTTGGGCTGAGATCGATCAGAAGCTTTCTTGCAAGATCAAGAACTAGGAGGATATTACATGATACCAAAAGAGAAAGAACTCGAATGGGCTCATGTTTTCTTGGAAGGGCTAGATGCTAAACATAGCAGTTTCCAAGGAATAGTTGCTCAGGATGACAGATCTTCCGAACTTAACTACAACTTTCACATACATCTGCAAGGATGAGTCTCAATAAGAGAGTCTACAGAAGGCACAAATAGAAGTTTCAAGCTTAGCTATTCAAGCTAAGTTTCCCATGCTTCCTCAAAAATAAACCTCATCCCCGTTATGCCAACAGGCCCCCCTACCAGATGTTTTTAAAAAAACCTCGTCGTTGTTCCTACTGTAATAGACTTGGTCATATCCAGGAAACTTGTTGGTAGTTGAATGGGTACCCCAGTAAGAAAGGTTATCGTCCAAAAGGGAAGGCGATTGTTGTCACGCCCCAGTCCCAAAATACGTAGGACTAGGAATACGTAAGCATGTAAGCCGTATGTATATGGAGACTCCAATATATGAAAACCATAATACATACATACGCTGTATTATGAACAATAATTCACAAGTGGTATATATTTATCACAAGTCACAGGGCATAACTAAATCTCATCCACAGAATCAAATATAAATGAATAACCAATCAACTATATAACTGAATCAAGTATAAGATGCTTGATAAGAACGAGTAGTTGGGTGGAGACAAATCCACTACCAAACTAGAATATAAAAGTAAACATAATAAGTATATCTACTGATCAATGAGGCTCGAAGGGAAGATCTCCTCGAAAGAGAATGGAGTAGTAAGTCCTGATCTATGCTCTTGTAATAGTCATGATCGTCTACACCTGAAAAGGGACCAGGTCCTCAGAGGGACGTAACAAGATACATAGAAGCATGCCAATAAAGTACTGAAAATAAACATCTAAAAGGGTCGTCTAACCGCCTATGTGAATGCACTTTGATAACAACTTTCTAACACGTGGACTATCTGGCTAAAATGGGATTGGCATGATTCTCTCGGAGAATCAGGGGCCTACAAAGCATGACATCTTTTGAACGTCAGAGGCCGTCTGATAATAATAATATATAGGGGTTATCATGACCGCGCATCTCCGGTGGAGCGTACGGATTACACAAAGAAAGTGCAAAGGAGCCCAAACGCCTTACTTGTTGTTCTCCCCACCCCATGCTCTAAGTATGTCATATTCATGACACGATGAGACCTCTAATAACTGCTAAGTCTTCTAATTATTCAAATTCTATCAGCAGTTATTCTCTATCGCACGTCTCACACGTACAGGTGGCCAACCCGTCACGCAAGTCCGTGTCCTACATGAGACTGACTCTCGTGTAACAGATGTGTCGCGGCCAATGAAACATAATGATGTCTCCAAATCATGTGGTGGTCTCGTAAAACTAGGTCGACATGCACAATATATAATAAAGATAAAATACGACGTCACCGTCGTTGCATCCAAGTTATTCTTGGACGCACAGTTTATATAACAGTTAAAATATATGAACTAAATAATAGAAATAAAATGCATGCACCATATAGAATATAAATCACAGTATAATGGCAAGGTATACTTGCCTGCTCTGAAAAAGAATGAAGTCTCAACTCAAGGCGTCGTCCGATCAACCCGTCACATAAATTAAACAAGTTAGGTAACAAAAGTGGGTGAATAGGTTCCTCCATTTTAATCTATTTTAATTCTGGATAAAATAACCTAAAATATTATTTGAATCTTATTATAATCTAATTTTATTTCTAAACTCTAATTTCGGTCCAAAGAAATTCAACTTTACGGATTTAGGATCCATGGCACGCAAATCGAGGCAATCCATTGACCAAAAAGTCAACCAACTCAAATCTTGAATTTGTGTATGGAATCCTATAGATTTTAATGCTACATGAATGTCGGAATCGATGGTTTCATAAAATCACAAGTCGGTAAAGAGTTATGGCCACAAGGGCGCACAGATGATAATTTTTGGTAATTTTTTATTTACGTCTACGTTGCACGAATTTTAAAGTAGATTAAACTTGCATATTAAATTTTGGAATTTCATCATGTCAAATTTTTGAAACTTTAAACGGCTCGTAATTCCAAGTTCAGGATCTCCCGAAATCTCGAAAATACGAAAACGCTTCTGATTTTGAACAGCTGGCACTTTTAGAATTTTTTAAAAAAATAGGTTCATAAATTATTAAAATTATTTATATATTCAGAAAACTAACCTTGATATGGTTTTAACAAAAAAAATTGGAGTGCGTTTGGAGTCGGAGCTAGGAGATATCGTCTTTTTAAGTCGTCAAAACTACTAGAAAATGAGGCTGAATTTATGACGAATTTTGACTGTTTTTGGACGAAAAAGAGAGGAGTTTGGGGAAGAAAAATATGAAAGAATAGTTTATTTCATAAGTCGAATAGGTATTTATAATGGTGGAGACTACTTAATTGAATACGACTATGATTGCTAATTTGGATATGATTATGATCAGTTTAAATAAGGATAGGATATGCATGAAGTTGCTTTCCTAGTAGGCTCAGGATTTAAATTAATTTAAAATAGAATTTGAATTTATCTCAATAATTTATAATCTTAAAAAGAATTAAATATAATACAAATAATTTATATATAATCTTATTAATATCTATTAACACTAAATTAGCATCTATCTAATATTAAGACTATATATATCCAAATAAATCCTAAATAATTTCAAAAATCTAAATAAATTTCTTAAAATTCTAAATAAATTACAGAAAAATATAATTAAATATTTTAACCTAAAATAAATATTTTGTAGGAACAATATGCAAGCATGTTCTTATAGTAAATCATGGAAGTCCTAAAAATTTACGTTTCCTATATTTTAATTACCTAAAAGTTCTAGAAAAATCTCCAAAAATCTAAAATAGCCTAAAAATGATTCTAAATAAATATTTATATAAGTAAATATATGAAGAAATTTATTTTTTAATTAACTAAGAGAATACTCTAAAGAAATTTAATATTTAAAATAATCTATAATAAATATAATAATATAAAATACACACAAAATACCTATTTTGGGTGAGAGGGTTTACAATCTACCCAACTTACAAAAATTTTGTCCTCGAAATTAAAAATAAGGAATGATTTGTTAAATCTTTCACATTCGTATTTAAGGGAAGTCAACCGCAATCTTCTTAAAAATTTAAATGACAAAATATATTCAAATCCATTATAATCTCTTCAAAATTAAAATAACCACTGTTGTCATGCCCCAGTCCCAAAATACCAAGGGACTAGACACGTGGCAATGGCCAGCAGCACGCACCGATGGACAAACCCAATACCCAATTTAATGGATCCATCGGGGCATACTTAAGCTGTAATATAGGTCTACAACAACAAGTCAAAACTAATCTCATCCACACACAAAATAATAAGATCAACAGCAAATAAGGAAAGTACATCAATGTCCAGTCTCAGCAAAATATGTCGGGGAACAACCCGATAAAAGTCTAAAATACTGGTTCATCAGACCAGTACAAAGGAGTCCAAAATAAAGTTTCTGATGAGTACACATAACATAAACTCAAGAAAAGTCTTCAGCCATCACCTCTGCTTCTAGGTTTGGTTCTGCTTCAGCAACAGCTTCTGGTACAACTTCAGCTCATGTCCCGTAAACCTCGGGATAATGCTCTTCTGCTAAACCTGGGGACATCATCCGGATCCAGGTCCTCAGGGGACATAGCAAGGTACAAATAATACAAGACAAAATAAATGCAGTGAAATAGTAAATGAAATAAGCAGGGTAACTACATAACCATCTATGTGAAAATGCAACTGAGAGCATCACTAGTACTCAGGCTGAGACCGCTACAAGCTCTGTGTCGGGGAGTCGGTAGCAGTAATAACAAGTAATAGGTCTAGCTCTGCTCGAGAGTCTACAACCTCACAATAGTAGTAGATATATATAGAACAACATGTAGCCGGTGTGTCTCTCCCCACCCAATGTAACCACACGTCTCATGTCCATAATGTCTCATGTCCATGTCAAGTGAGATCATAGCTAATGCAACAAGTCATAATCTAAGAATATAATGTCTATGTCCATCATGTATCCTACACAGAATCACCTTAAATATCTCAGAAAGATTCTGTCATATGTATGGTGTCAAGTGTCCTAGGTTATAATGTACTTGATAAAACAAGTACGAGAATGTAAAGGGTCACACATGTCCATCTCTAAATGACGTACCCAACTCCGCGTACGGGATTCGCACCCGACTATTAATCGGACGCTAAGTAGGTCATACGGTCCTAGGTTTAAGCATGTTCAACAATGTAAATAAGCAAAGAAATAAATATTAATACTACATACTTTGGCAAGGTACACTTGCCTGGGTTTGGAATACCAGTAGCGGTCCCTGTATCAGTGGTTTCAGTAAATACTCCTCCAAAAGCTGAAATGAACATTACCAACAGTCTCAGAATATATGAAATAGCTAGAAACACCTGTCCTTAAGTCCAGTTTGGACACAAGGGCAAAAACGACATTTCTGGGCCAAAGCGGGGTTCCTTATGTGGGCCGCTTTGCACCGAAAACCGGGTCAAGGTGTAAACTCCCAGAGATTTAGCTATTTTAATTTAATATAATATTTAAAAATAATAATTTTAATATTAATTTGGATTAAGTAAACAAAAGTATCCTTTAAAAATATTTTTCGTAACTTTAATTTTTAGGAGCACAACATTAGCCATTATCTCCAAATAAATTTTATATGCATGATCTAGACGAGCCCACCTTAATTTATGATTATCATATCCACACAAACATATCTTCTTGTGCTCTATTTTTAATGTAAAATATTCAGGTCAAAACTTAATTTCTAGCACCTACGGTGTAACCGTTGACCATTCCAATTTAAATTGGAGATTCAATTTCGACCAATTCTTTCGACCTAATATATGATCATGATCTATACTAGGTCTAAGATACACATGATACCTGTATCCCACTCTATTGAACCTCTATGTGCTACCTACCCTCAATAGTCACAAATGACCAATTTTCTAGTGAATCGGACCAACCTAGTCAAAATAAACCGCAACGACCCGAACCTGACCCAACTAGAAGTAGTTGGACTTAACCTAGGTTGACTAAGCTAGGTAGGACCATCCATATTAAACATAATTTCAGTTTTGGACAGCCATGGGTTTACTAAATCATTAGGATGGAATGTGAAAGGAAAGGGGTTATAACTTGTGACCTTTCCTTACCCCATTGGTAACTCCAAACCCTTCCCCTCCCCACTAGGCTGTCCATAACCCCCATCTCTTCACTTCCCCCATTCAAACCACCTGAAGAAAACTTCTTCCTAACTCTCTTCCTCACACTTTCTCTTCACAAACTATCTCCAAATTCCTTCTCTATCTCCCTCCACACCTTCATCCATCCAACCCTACCCAGGCTGAATCTTAATTCAGCAATACCCCCACCAATCCGGCCCTATCTCCCTCCACAGTAAGTATCTTTCTCTAAAATTTTGTATGATTCTTCCTCTCCCTGTCCTTATCACTTTCTCTTCACAAACCTTCCATCAAAATTGATTCTAAGTTTCTCAAAAATAGCCCTTCATCAGAGGTGTCCAGGCTGAATCCGAATTCAGTGTATCCTCTTCTCAGGCCACTCCACCACCTCCATAGCCTCCAAAACACCACTACAGCACCCAAATATCCTTCTCCTACCTCTCCTTAACAAGTTTCATTTATAACTAAGCACCTAAATCATCCTACAACTCTCCCAAACACCATTTACAAAATGAAGACACCCTGCTGAATCCGCCAGCAATAGCACCACTTAAACACTTTGTTGCCACCAATTCCAGCACTAAAACCCCTTCAACAACTACCCTATCTTCATCCTCTACCTTTCTCCTAATCTCTCTAATCCGCAAAGTACTTGGAGAAATGTTTTGAAGCCCCGGACAGTAGCTACGAGACGAAGTGTCCAAATCTGGACAGATTTGTGCAAGCAGTGCACAACCCTCTTTTGCCTTCCCATTTCACTTTGGTAAGAGCTCCAACTCCTCCTACTCAACCCTTTCTACATGTACTTAATATCCCTATTAAATTTCACTAACTTTGTATGATATTATACCAAGAATATTTATTACTTCTCATGTCTAGACTTGAATGTTATTTATGCACTTGTTGTCCTATTCACTTTGCCATGATCTAAAACCCAAGCAACCACTTGCAAAATATAATTTTTACTCTAATTATCACTAAATTTCAGAATGTATAAATTTTGTTTAGGGTGTTATATATAAATAAATGCATGGTTGAGACATGATTAAATATTGTGCAACTAGTAGTACATTTTGTCTAGGTTTTGTGATAGCTAGTTTTATTGTTTATAAACACTATGTTGGAATATAGAAGATGTCATGCTAAGGTTGTTCACTAGTTATAGTAGTGCTTGCACACATGTTTCATGACAAATACAAGAAAGAAATGAGGTATATGCCATGATCTTATTATAAATTCAGATTTGACTTGTCTATGTATACTTGATATTTTGTAGTAGAACGAGAGTTGTATATAGTTGGATGAATGGATATACTTGAGAAATATAGTATGTGATTGTTTGTGATGACCCTAACTTGATCCATTGTTAATGCTTATGTGCATATTTTAATAAGACAAAACTAACCCTAAGTTGGTTAACATAGTTTGACACTTAGTGAATACCAAGGTTGATGATATGTTGTATATGGAAATCTAGTGTGAGAACACCTAGTACCTAGATGAACCTTCGTTATAACGATGTTTATGAGACTTGATGATGTTATTTGACTAGTAGGCTTGGTGTTTACATACTTTCTTGGTCCTTGACTAGTGAACCTTAGCCAACCTACTTTGTTAGAACCCCTAATTATTTTAGACTCTAAATAATTGATGGCATTGTATAAGTTGTATCCTTGATTAAATTAGACCCTAATTGTCTAATAATTAATGACGTGGAGTAGTTGTACTCTTGTGCATGCTTAGTGAACCATGCCATAGTAACTAATTTTATGATATTATATATTTAGGCTCTTGGGATCGCACGAGCGTGAATTCGAGAGCAGGTTATTTGTATTATCAACTTGGAGTTCCAGGCAAGTGTACCTTGCCATAAATTGCAGTTTAATAGTTTATTTTGTTCTCTTGCTCTATTTTCTGTGACTAGTGTACATGATATAACCTAGGACCGTATGACATACTTAGTGTCCGATTACAGTCGGGTGCCAACTCCGTACGCGGAGTTGTGTATGTCATTTAGTGATGGACATTCGAGACCCTTTATATTTTTGTGCTTGTTTATCAAGTACACCATAACCTAGGACACTTGACACCATACATTGACAGAAGCTTTCTGAGATATTCAAGGTAATTCTGTATAGGATACAGGATGGACATAGTTATTATACTCTTAGATTATGACTGTTGTATTAGCTCTAATCTCACGTGACATGGACATGAGACGTGTGGTTACATTGGGTGGGAAGAGACAAACAGGCTACATGTTGTTCTATATATATACTACTATTGTGAGGTTGTAGACTCTCGAGCAGAGCTAGACCACTACTAGATATTGCTGCTACCGGCTTCCCGACACAGAGCTTGTAGCGGTCTCAGCCTGAGTACTAGTGATGCTCTCACTTGCATATCACATAGCTGGTTATATAGTTTGCCCTATTGTTATATTTTTATATACTGCATTTATTTTGGCATGTTGTTTCTTGTACCTTGTTACGTCCCTCTGAGGACCTGGTCCCTTGCCAGTTTTGCAGCATAGACCGTTGTGGAGCCTGCCTAGAGTTGTTGATGTGTGTTGCTTTGTCTTGCAGGAATTGGTGCCAGGTACTTATATCTTTCTTCCAGATTCATGGTTATTATTTATATTATTTATTCATCTGCTGATATAGCCTAGTTTTATAGACTCATATTTCTTTCTCGAGTCTATTCGAGCTTATGTGTTACTGGCGGCCGACTTTAGCACATGTAGCTCATTCTTGTATATTCTGATCAATGTGGATTGAGGTA
Source organism: Iris macrosiphon (assembly GCA_036927795.1). Taxonomy (NCBI): domain Eukaryota; kingdom Viridiplantae; phylum Streptophyta; class Magnoliopsida; order Asparagales; family Iridaceae; genus Iris; species Iris macrosiphon. Next base: position 150,090,909 of record JAYESA010000012.1, on the reverse strand, counting down.
TAGATATTTATATTTACTTGATTATATAGATAGTGACCATTTTAATACAGCTTAGACGTATTTGAGTCGGACCGGAGTCTGGTCGAATGCGTAGCTGGCATGTTACGTATTTCTAGTCCTACGTATTTTGGGACTGGGGCGTGACATATTTTTGTGGTGGCCCATGCAGGTCTTGATTAAATCGTTTCGGTTACTTTTCAATACCGAGCGAGCCTGTAATTAGGATTAATAGTATTAGTATCTCAATCCACAACTGATTTGAAAATTCTTTAGCATTTGATTATCGCCCTTGGACTTCATAATTGTACTCTTTTATTTCCCTCGGCATCCTTAATATTGTTTATCATCTCTCCTTATTTCAGAGAGATGAATGTTCGTGCATGGTGTTTCCTCCAAAAGCAGATCCTTGTCAAGGCGGAAGAAGACATACTAGATATAAATTTTTGAGAAGATGGTTACCGTTAATAGGATAGGTAGATAGGTTATTCCTATATGCTAGAGCTAGTATAGATTGTTAGCATGAGAATTAAATATAGTATTAGAGGCCTAGAAATAATAAAACCTTACCCTTGCTTAAGGTAGCCGTAATTTGGAAGTATTAGAAGTTAGCAAGATGATTTAGAATACTTTATGGAATACATAGCTATATGCTAGGGATCAAATGTGGCTCATGATGGTGATACAAGAAATTATATTATGACCTTAAGAAATTGGAACCTTACGTAACAGGCCATAGTGGTTAAATCTCTAATTGTCTTGTGACTTTTAGTATCAAAAATAGATCTTATGACCCCTTAAATTATTAATGACTATAGGTCTGGACTAAATAGATATGTAGATTGCTAGACCTAATGTTTGAGTAATTAGATAACTCAAGTACTAAAGTATAGCTTTCAAAATCAAATTAGATGTATTTGATTAACTGGGTTGTCAGTGTTAATTGAACAAGTGAGTACCACCCATTGACAAGCTAGTATCTGTGATAGAGAAAATAGGTTGAAGGATGAGAGTTTTATGTTATAGTCTTGAATTAGATATAGTGAATTGCCTATAATAGATGATAAGCTATAACAAGATGGTATCCATATAGTTTGGATGAAGGGTATACATGGAATGGACAAGGAGAAAATCTCATGTTCAAGGTGAAGAAAGTAGAATAGTAACAAGAAGAGTCACGAGAAGTACACGATCTTGAGCATTTTAAATTAAGAGAAATATTTAGGAAGGACTGAAGATTTATCACTCGACAGTTGCTTAGAAGATCTATACTACGAAGCAGAAAGTACTGGATCATGATTGACGAAGCTTATAATTAAAAACAAGATTAACATACAAAAAGGATATGAAGGTGAGTATGAAACAAATGATAAGGGAAAGATATTATGGTCGCATAATCCAAAGAGAAGGGATTGTGGTATGGACTTCAAGAATAATAATTTTAGCATTTATGAATTATAATGCTTTTAGAATTTTGAGAATTTAGTGCGAGTAAAAAATTGTTGATCAGTCTCGAAGTGATACGAATTTTAAGGAATTAAACACAGGTTCAGAATCACATACTGACTTGTTAGTCATTCTGTAGAGGATTATCACAAGACCCTTAGATTATAGATTTATATATGGTAGAAAAGTGTAAATGGAAGATAGAAGTCTTATATGAATGATAGCTGAATATTGTGAATTTACACATAAACTTATTAGGGTCAGGGATTTAGATTTTTGACTAATAGGGTATGATCTTGCTGGACCTATCCTCAGTAGTAGGTGATAAGAACCTATTTTTAATTTACCATAGCCGATGGAATTTTAGATTTTAGAAATCTTATTCTTTTTATTGTATTGATAATATTTTTATTTAGGGTATTTAGAATTATTGAATAGATATTTATTATATAAATTCTATATATATATTTTTGTACTACGTATTTGAATAGGGGCTTATGTCGTATTTTATTATATGTATTTCTCTTAGAAATCATTGAGTTGAGATTCTAGACTATGTATGACTGACTGACTAGATTAGACTTATTGTTGCTAAGAGCAATTATAAAAAGTTAGATTAGAGTATTTTATTGGGGATACTATAGGTTGATGACGTTGTACCAAGGAAAGAATAAAAATATAATAGCAGTCTTAGCTGTAGAATAAAGGATTTAGATACTACATAGGTAGCCTTGAATATTTTGTGCTTGTAAGATTTTAGTGCCTAACCCATGCACTCCTTTAAGAGTTAAGATATGGCATTATTTTTCTTGTAAATATTGAAAGATTCAAACTGAGTTTGTGTTGCGGCATCCTTGTGAAACCTAGGCCTATAGGTGGTAAATTTTTCTAGATGACGATTAGCATGATAACAATAATGAGATAGTACATGGTGGTAAAAATATATTTTGAGGACCAACAGCCTTAGACGATTAAATTATATGTATATGGAAGTTTAAGGTTTTAGAATGGGTATGAGTAAGTACCAAGATATATTTAGAGATATGATGAGTTGTGGTTGGAGAGATAGATTTTGAATTTCGAGGACGAAATTTTTCTAAGGTGGATAGATTGTAAACTCCCAGAGATTTAGCTATTTTAATTTAATATAATATTTAAAAATAATAATTTTAATATTAATTTGGATTAAGTAAACAAAAGTATCCTTTAAAAATATTTTCCGTAACTTTAATTTTTAGGAGCACAACATTAGCCATTATCTCCAAATAAATTTTATATGCATGATCTAGACGAGCCCACCTTAATTTATGATTATCATATCCACACAAACATATCTTCTTGTGCTCTATTTTTAATGTAAAATATTCAGGTCAAAACTTAATTTCTAGCACCTACGGTGTAACCGTTGACCATTCCAATTTAAATTGGAGATTCAATTTCGACCAATTCTTTCGACCTAATATATGATCATGATCTATACTAGGTCTAAGATACACATGATACCTGTATCCCACTCTATTGAACCTCTATGTGCTACCTACCCTCAATAGTCACAAATGACCAATTTTCTAGTGAATCGGACCAACCTAGTCAAAATAAACCGCAACGACCCGAACCTGACCCAACTAGAAGTAGTTGGACTTAACCTAGGTTGACTAAGCTAGGTAGGACCATCCATATTAAACATAATTTTAGTTTTGGACACCCATGGGTTTACTAAATCATTAGGATGGAATGTGAAAGGAAAGGGGTTATAACTTGTGACCTTTCCTTACCCCATTGGTAACTCCAAACCCTTCCCCTCCCCACTAGGCTGTCCATAACCCCCATCTCTTTACTTCCCCCATTCAAACCACCTGAAGAAAACTTCTTCCTAACTCTCTTCCTCACACTTTCTCTTCACAAACTATCTCCAAATTCCTTCTCTATCTCCCTCCACACCTTCATCCATCCAACCCTACCCAGGCTGAATCTTAATTCAAGAATACCCCCACCAATCCGGCCCTATCTCCCTCCACAGTAAGTATCTTTCTCTCAAATTTTGTATGATTCTTCCTCTCCCTGTCCTTATTACTTTCTCTTCACAAACCTTCCATCAAAATTGATTCTAATTTTCTCAAAAATAGCCCTTCATCAGAGGTGTCCAGGCTGAATCTGAATTCAGTGTATCCTCTTCTCAGGCCACTCCACCACCTCCATAGCCTCCAAACCACCACTACAGCACCCAAATATCCTTCTCCTACCTCTCCTTAACAAGTTTCATTTATAACTAAGCACCTAAATTATCCTACAACTCTCCCAAACACCATTTACAAAATGAAGACACCCTGCTGAATCCGCCAGCAATAGCACCACTTAAACACTTTGTTGCCACCAATTCCAGCACTAAAACCCCTTCAACAACTAACCTATCTTCATCCTCTACCTCTCTCCTAATCTCTCTAATCCGCAAAGTACTTGGAGAAATGTTTTGAAGCCCCGGACAGTAGCTACGAGACGAAGTGTCCAAATCTGGACAGATTTGTGCAAGCAGTGCACAACCCTCTTTTGCCTTCCCATTTTACTTTGGTAAGAGCTCCAACTCCTCCTACTCAACCCTTTCTACATGTACTTAATATCCCTATTAAATTTTACTAACTTTGTATGATATTATACCAAGAATATTTATTACTTCCCATGTCTAGACTTGAATGTTATTTATGCACTTGTTGTCCTATTCACTTTGCCATGATCTAAAACCCAAGCAACCACTTATAAAATATAATTTTTACTCTAATTATCACTAAATTTCAGAATGTATAAATTTTGTTTAGGGTGTTATATATAAATAAATGCATGGTTGAGACATGATTAAATATTGTGCAACTAGTAGTACATTTTGTCTAGGTTTTGTGATAGCTAGTTTTATTGTTTATAAACACTATGTTGGAATATAGAAGATGTCATGCTAAGGTTGTTCACTAGTTATAGTAGTGCTTGCACACATGTTTCATGACAAATACAAGAAAGAAATGAGGTATATGCCATGATCTTATTATAAATTCAGATTTGACTTGTCTATGTATACTTGATATTTTGTAGTAGAACGAGAGTTGTATATAGTTGGATGAATGGATATACTTGAGAAATATAGTATGTGATTGTTTGTGATGACCCTAACTTGATCCATTGTTAATGCTTATGTGCATATTTTAATAAGACAAAACTAACCCTAAGTTGGTTAACATAGTTTGACACTTAGTGAATACCAAGGTTGATGATATGTTGTATATGGAAATCTAGTGTGAGAACACCTAGTACCTAGATGAACCTTCGTTATAACGATGTTTATGAGGCTTGATGATGTTATTTGACTAGTAGGCTTGGTGTTTACATACTTTCTTGGTCCTTGACTAGTGAACCTTAGCCAACCTACTTTGTTAGAACCCCTAATTATTTTAGACTCTAAATAATTGATGGCATTGTATAAGTTGTATCCTTGATTAAATTAGACCCTAATTGTCTAATAATTAATGACGTGGAGTAGTTGTACTCTTGTGCATGCTTAGTGAACCATGCCATAGTAACTAATTTTATGATATTATATATTTAGGCTCTTGGGATCGCACGAGCGTGAATTCGAGAGCAGGTTATTTGTATTATCAACTTGGAGTTCCAGGCAAGTGTACCTTGCCATAAATTGTAGTTTAATAGTTTATTTTGTTCTCTTGCTCTATTTTCTGTGACTAGTGTACATGATATAACCTAGGACCGTATGACATACTTAGTGTCCGATTACAGTCGGGTGCCAACTCCGTACGCGGAGTTGTGTATGTCATTTAGTGATGGACATTCGAGACCCTTTATATTTTTGTGCTTGTTTATCAAGTACACCATAACCTAGGACACTTGACAGCATACATTGACAGAAGCTTCCTGAGATATTCAAGGTAATTCTGTATAGGATATAGGATGGACATAGTTATTATACTCTTAGATTATGACTGTTGCATTAGCTCTGATCTCACGTGACATGGACATGAGACGTGTGGTTACATTGGGTGGGAAGAGACACACAGGCTACATGCTGTTCTATATATATACTACTATTGTGAGGTTGTAGACTCTCGAGCAGAGCTAGACCACTACTAGATATTGCTGCTACCGGCTCCCCGACACAGAGCTTGTAGCGGTCTCAGCCTGAGTACTAGTGATGCTCTCACTTGCATATCACATAGCTGGTTATATAGTTTGCCCTATTGTTATATTTTTATATACTGCATTTATTTTGGCATGTTGTTTCTTGTACCTTGTTACGTCCCTCTGAGGACCTGGTCCCTTGCCAGTTTTGCAGCATAGACCGTTGTGGAGCCTGCCTGGAGTTGTTGATGTGTGTTGCTTTGTCTTGCAGGAATTGGTGCCAGGTACTTATATCTTTCTTCCAGATTCATGGTTATTATTTATATTATTTATTCATCTGCTGATATAGCCTAGTTTTATAGACTCATATTTCTTTCTCGAGTCTATTCGAGCTTATGTGTTACTGGCGGCCGACTTTAGCACATGTAGCTCATTCTTGTATATTCTGATCAATGTGGATTGAGGCATAGATATTTATATTTACTTGATTATATAGATAGTGACCATTTTAATACAGCTTAGACGTATTTGAGTCGGACCGGAGTCTGGTCGAATGCGTAGCTGGCATGTTACGTATCTCTAGTCCTACGTATTTTGGGACTGGGGCGTGACATATTTTTGTGGTGGCCCATGCAGGTCTTGATTAAATCGTTTCGGTTACTTTTCAATACCGAGCGAGCCTGTAATTAGGATTAATAGTATTAGTATCTCAATCCACAACTGATTTGAAAATTCTTTAGCATTTGATTATCGCCCTTGGACTTCATAATTGTACTCTTTTATTTCCCTCGGCATCCTTAATATTGTTTATCATCTCTCCTTATTTCAGAGAGATGAATGTTCGTGCATGGTGTTTCCTCCAAAAGCAGATCATTGTCAAGGCGGAAGAAGACATGCTAGATATAAATTTTTGAGAAGATGGTTACCGTTAATAGGATAGGTAGATAGGTTATTCCTATATGCTAGAGCTAGTATAGATTGTTAGCATGAGAATTAAATATAGTATTAGAGGCCTAGAAATAATAAAACCTTACCCTTGCTTAAGGTAGCCGTAATTTGGAAGTATTAGAAGTTAGCAAGATGATTTAGAATACTTTATGGAATACATAGCTATATGCTAGGGATCAAATGTGGCTCATGATGGTGATACAAGAAATTATATTATGACCTTAAGAAATTGGAACCTTACGTAACAGGCCATAGTGGTTAAATCTCTAATTGTCTTGTGACTTTTAGTATCAAAAATAGATCTTATGACCCCTTAAATTATTAATGACTATAGGTCTGGACTAAATAGATATGTAGATTGCTAGACCTAATGTTTGAGTAATTAGATAACTCAAGTACTAAAGTATAGCTTTCAAAATCAAATTAGATGTATTTGATTAACTGGGTTGTCAGTGTTAATTGAACAAGTGAGTACCACCCATTGACAAGCTAGTATCTGTGATAGAGAAAATAGGTTGAAGGATGAGAGTTTTATGTTATAGTCTTGAATTAGATATAGTGAATTGCCTATAATAGATGATAAGCTATAACAAGATGGTATCCATATAGTTTGGATGAAGGGTATACATGGAATGGACAAGGAGAAAATCTCATGTTCAAGGTGAAGAAAGTAGAATAGTAACAAGAAGAGTCACGAGAAGTACACGATCTTGAGCATTTTAAATTAAGAGAAAGATTTAGGAAGGACTGAAGATTTATCACTCGACAGTTGCTTAGAAGATCTATACTACGAAGCAGAAAGTACTGGATCATGATTGACGAAGCTTATAATTAAAAACAAGATTAACATACAAAAAGGATATGAAGGTGAGTATGAAACAAATGATAAGGGAAAGATATTATGGTCGCATAATCCAAAGAGAAGGGATTGTGGTATGGACTTCAAGAATAATAATTTTAGCATTTATGAATTATAATGCTTTTAGAATTTTGAGAATTTAGTGCGAGTAAAAAATTGTTGATCAGTCTCGAAGTGATACGAATTTTAAGGAATTAAACACAGGTTCAGAATCACATACTGACTTGTTAGTCATTCTGTAGAGGATTATCACAAGACCCTTAGATTATAGATTTATATATGGTAGAAAAGTGTAAATGGAAGATAGAAGTCTTATATGAATGATAGCTGAATATTGTGAATTTACACATAAACTTATTAGGGTCAGGGATTTAGATTTTTGACTAATAGGGTATGATCTTGCTGGACCTATCCTCAGTAGTAGGTGATAAGAACCTATTTTTAATTTACCATAGCCGATGGAATTTTAGATTTTAGAAATCTTATTCTTTTTATTGTATTGATTATATTTTTATTTAGGGTATTTAGAATTATTGAATAGATATTTATTATATAAATTCTATATATATATTTTTGTACTACGTATTTGAATAGGGGCTTATGTCATATTTTATTATATGTATTTCTCTTAGAAATCATTGAGTTGAGATTCTAGACTATGTATGACTGACTGACTAGATTAGACTTATTGTTGCTAAGAGCAATTATAAAAAGTTAGATTAGAGTATTTTATTGGGGATACTATAGGTTGATGACGTTGTACCAAGGAAAGAATAAAAATATAATAGCAGTCTTAGCTGTAGAATAAAGGATTTAGATACTACATAGGTAGCCTTGAATATTTTGTGCTTGTAAGATTTTAGTGCCTAACCCATGCACTCCTTTAAGAGTTAAGATATGGCATTATTTTTCTTGTAAATATTAAAAGATTCAAACTGAGTTTGTGTTGCGGCATCCTTGTGAAACCTAGGCCTATAGGTGGTAAATTTTTCTAGATGACGATTAGCATGATAACAATAATGAGATAGTACATGGTGGTAAAAATATATTTTGAGGACCAACAGCCTTAGACGATTAAATTGTATGTATATGGAAGTTTAAGGTTTTAGAATGGGTATGAGTAAGTACCAAGATATATTTAGAGATATGATGAGTTGTGGTTGGAGAGATAGATTTTGAATTTCGAGGACGAAATTTTTCTAAGGTGGATAGATTGTAAACTCCCAGAGATTTAGCTATTTTAATTTAATATAATATTTAAAAATAACAATTTTAATATTAATTTGGATTAAGTAAACAAAAGTATCCTTTAAAAATATTTTCCGTAACTTTAATTTTTAGGAGCACAACATTAGCCATTATCTCCAAATAAATTTTATATGCATGATCTAGACGAGCCCACCTTAATTTATGATTATCATATCCACACAAACATATCTTCTTGTGCTCTATTTTTAATGTAAAATATTCAGGTCAAAACTTAATTTCTAGCACCTACGGTGTAACCGTTGACCATTCCAATTTAAATTGGAGATTCAATTTCGACCAATTCTTTCGACCTAATATATGATCATGATCTATACTAGGTCTAAGATACACATGATACCTGTATCCCACTCTATTGAACCTCTATGTGCTACCTACCCTCAATAGTCACAAATGACCAATTTTCTAGTGAATCGGACCAACCTAGTCAAAATAAACCGCAACGACCCGAACCTGACCCAACTAGAAGTAGTTGGACTTAACCTAGGTTGACTAAGCTAGGTAGGACCATCCATATTAAACATAATTTCAGTTTTGGACACCCATGGGTTTACTAAATTATTAGGATGGAATGTGAAAGGAAAGGGGTTATAACTTGTGACCTTTCCTTACCCCATTGGTAACTCCAAACCCTTCCCCTCCCCACTCCATAACCCCCATCTCTTCACTTCCCCCATTCAAACCACCTGAAGAAAACTTCTTCCTAACTCTCTTCCTCACACTTTCTCTTCACAAACTATCTCCAAATTCCTTCTCTATCTCCCTCCACACCTTCATCCATCCAACCCTACCCAGGCTGAATCTTAATTCAGCAATACCCCCACCAATCCGGCCCTATCTCCCTCCACAGTAAGTATCTTTCTCTCAAATTTTGTATGATTCTTCCTCTCCCTGTCCTTATCACTTTCTCTTCACAAACCTTCCATCAAAATTGATTCTAAGTTTCTCAAAAATAGCCCTTCATCAGAGGTGTCCAGGCTGAATCCGAATTCAGTGTATCCTCTTCTCAGGCCACTCCACCACCTCCATAGCCTCCAAACCACCACTACAGCACCCAAATATCCTTCTCCTACCTCTCCTTAACAAGTTTCATTTATAACTAAGCACCTAAATCATCCTACAACTCTCCCAAACACCATTTACAAAATGAAGACACCCTGCTGAATCCGCCAGCAATAGCACCACTTAAACACTTTGTTGCCACCAATTCCAGCACTAAAACCCCTTCAACAACTACCCTATCTTCATCCTCTACCTCTCTCCTAATCTCTCTAATCCGCAAAGTACTTGGAGAAATGTTTTGAAGCCCCGGACAGTAGCTACGAGACGAAGTGTCCAAATCTGGACATATTTGTGCAAGCAGTGCACAACCCTCTTTTGCCTTCCCATTTCACTTTGGTAAGAGCTCCAACTCCTCCTACTCAACCCTTTCTACATGTACTTAATATCCCTATTAAATTTTACTAACTTTGTATGATATTATACCAAGAATATTTATTACTTCTCATGTCTAGACTTGAATGTTATTTATGCACTTGTTGTCCTATTCACTTTGCCATGATCTAAAACCCAAGCAACCACTTGCAAAATATAATTTTTACTCTAATTATCACTAAATTTCAGAATGTATAAATTTTGTTTAGGGTGTTATATATAAATAAATGCATGGTTGAGACATGATTAAATATTGTGCAACTAGTAGTACATTTTGTCTAGGTTTTGTGATAGCTAGTTTTATTGTTTATAAACACTATGTTGGAATATAGAAGATGTCATGCTAAGGTTGTTCACTAGTTATAGTAGTGCTTGCACACATGTTTCATGACAAATACAAGAAAGAAATGAGGTATATGCCATGATCTTATTATAAATTCAGATTTGACTTGTCTATGTATACTTGATATTTTGTAGTAGAACGAGAGTTGTATATAGTTGGATGAATGGATATACTTGAGAAATATAGTATGTGATTGTTTGTGATGACCCTAACTTGATCCATTGTTAATGCTTATGTGCATATTTTAATAAGACAAAACTAACCCTAAGTTGGTTAACATAGTTTGACACTTAGTGAATACCAAGGTTGATGATATGTTGTATATGGAAATCTAGTGTGAGAACACCTAGTACCTAGATGAACCTTCGTTATAACGATGTTTATGAGGCTTGATGATGTTATTTGACTAGTAGGCTTGGTGTTTACATACTTTCTTGGTCCTTGACTAGTGAACCTTAGCCAACCTACTTTGTTAGAACCCCTAATTATTTTAGACTCTAAATAATTGATGGCATTGTATAAGTTGTATCCTTGATTAAATTAGACCCTAATTGTCTAATAATTAATGACGTGGAGTAGTTGTACTCTTGTGCATGCTTAGTGAACCATGCCATAGTAACTAATTTTATGATATTATATATTTAGGCTCTTGGGATCGCACGAGCGTGAATTCGAGAGCAGGTTATTTGTATTATCAACTTGGAGTTCCAGGCAAGTGTACCTTGCCATAAATTGCAGTTTAATAGTTTATTTTGTTCTTTTGCTCTATTTTCTGTGACTAGTGTACATGATATAACCTAGGACCGTATGACATACTTAGTGTCCGATTACAGTCGGGTGCCAACTCCGTACGCGGAGTTGTGTATGTCATTTAGTGATGGACATTCGAGACCCTTTATATTTTTGTGCTTGTTTATCAAGTACACCATAACCTAGGACACTTGACACCATACATTGACAGAAGCTTCCTGAGATATTCAAGGTAATTCTGTATAGGATACAGGATGGACATAGTTATTATACTCTTAGATTATGACTGTTGCATTAGCTCTGATCTCACGTGACATGGACATGAGACGTGTGGTTACATTGGGTGGGAAGAGACACACAGGCTACATGCTGTTCTATATATATACTACTATTGTGAGGTTGTAGACTCTCGAGCAGAGCTAGACCACTACTAGATATTGCTGCTACCGGCTCCCCGACACAGAGCTTGTAGCGGTCTCAGCCTGAGTACTAGTGATGCTCTCACTTGCATATCACATAGCTGGTTATATAGTTTGCCCTATTGTTATATTTTTATATACTGCATTTATTTTGGCATGTTGTTTTTTGTACCTTGTTACGTCCCTCTGAGGACCTGGTCCCTTGCCAGTTTTGCAGCATAGACCGTTGTGGAGCCTGCCTGGAGTTGTTGATGTGTGTTGCTTTGTCTTGCAGGAATTGGTGCCAGGTACTTATATCTTTCTTCCAGATTCATGGTTATTATTTATATTATTTATTCATCTGCTGATATAGCCTAGTTTTATAGACTCATATTTCTTTCTCGAGTCTATTCGAGCTTATGTGTTACTGGCGGCCGACTTTAGCACATGTAGCTCATTCTTGTATATTCTGATCAATGTGGATTGAGGCATAGATATTTATATTTACTTGATTATATAGATAGTGACCATTTTAATACAGCTTAGACGTATTTGAGTCGGACCGGAGTCTGGTCGAATGCGTAGCTGGCATGTTACGTATTTCTAGTCCTATGTATTTTGGGACTGGGGCGTGACACAAGGTCAAAGGCCTCCAAAATCTTCCAACTTAGTGTCAACAAGTCAAGAACGTTGATACGAACCCAACGGAACTCCCAGAATTGGATTTTGATGAACCGTTCTCAAAATCGTCCGTCAAGTGGAGCCTGTGGGGCCCACGATACGCGATTTTGTCAACGTTCTCAGAATCGAACCAAACTTGGCTCACAGGACCAGCGTATTGCTACGAGTCCGATGGCACAAGTTTTGTCTCGATCTGACGTGTGTACACTAAGTTACAACGACATACAGAAAAGTCGGATACGGGACGTTGTCCGCAGATACGCACTGATTCCGGTGTGCACGCACATCCGAATCAGCTTCTGCGAAATCTCGTACGTCCGTATCAACAACGCACACGCATCGGTGAAGACCGCACGTGACCAAGTCGTCCCATTTGGCGGGGCGTACTCGGTTCCGGGGTGAAACAAGGCGTTAGTTTTCCTGTTTTTGGATCGCGGTTCGCGATCACCACAGGATACGATGCACCGAGCAGTTTGTACGGACACCGAGGGGGTCATTCAGGCTACGCTTCATAATTGACAGAAATAAAAACAGTGATACGAGGAGAAAGTTACAAGTACCTGAACAGGGCTCAAAAAGTCCGATTCACGCGTGTCCAATTCAAGTTTCTGTGTCCTGGACACAGTGTCCAAGCCGTGTCCTGGCTTGTACTCGGATTCTGGGTCGTGCCTGAGCTCACCGGAGTCGGCCTGAGTTGCGGGCGGGGACGACGCTGGGTACTGGAGTGGTCGGCGACAGTCTGGGCGGCAGGATCGGGTGCCGTCGGCGGCCGGACGTCGGCTGGACGGAGGGCAAAGGGGCTCGGGTTCGACTGAGACTTGGGTCGAGGTTCTGGGATCCGCTGGGTGGTCGCTGGAGGTACGGCGAAGAGTTCCGGGTGGTTTGGGTTGCGGCGCCGGTTGATCGGAGGCTTGAGGGAGGTCGCCGGAGTCACCAAGTTCACCGGAGAAGATGGGTTGGAAGGGATTTTTCGGCGGGTTAGCTAGGTTTAAATAGGGGTCGAATGGGAGAGGTAGGGCCGGAGGTTGGCCGAAATCCGAAGGGGAGAGGTCGGGGGTTCCGGGGAAGGTGAAAGGGGGGTCTGCCAGCGGCTACGGCGGCAGAAACGGCCGTCGGCAGTGGAAACGACCGGTCGGGTCGTTTGGGATTTTGGGGGTTAGGGTTTGCACCGGGTCGGGTCGGGTTCTGGCGGGTCGGGTCTGACCCGGATCCGACCCGCTAGCTGAGCGGTCCGGTTCGGGTAGACCGGCCGGTCCGGTCCGGTCTGGTTCAAGCTTTGGGTTCGGTTCGGTTTTATTTTATTGGTTTAATTAATTTAGTTAAATTAATCAATAGTTTTTAATGCTTTAAAAATTCATCCGGAATCCAATAAATTCCTGAAAAATTACCCCATGTCCGGTTTTTAATTTTACACTAGAAAATATAATTTTTATCACATTTTAATATTATATAATATCTTATAAAAAATTTATTTTAAATTAGACTACCTTAGTTTATTGGTTTAAAAATTACAGAAAAATGCTAATTAATTCCAGAAAATTTAATTTTAAAATACTAAAATTTTCAGGTGATTACAATCTACCCCCTTAAGAAAATTGCGTCCTCGCAATTAAAGATTAAGCTACTAATAGAACAGCACTATAGGATTTACAAAAATTACTTAGGATATACCTGCATCCTCGAATAAATGGGGATATCGCTGGCGCATGATATCCTCCCTTTCCCAGGTAGATTCACCAGGTGAGTGCTGCTTCCAAGCCACACGAACCAGTTTAATTGTCTGCCCTCGCAGTGTCTTCTCACTGGTGCCGAGTATACCCACTGGTTGTTCTTCATATCTCAGGCTTGGGCCTACTGCAATCTCAGAATGATCAACTATGTGACTTGGGTCTGTCACATACCTTCTCAACTGTGAGACATGGAATACATCATGCACTCCCTCTAAAGATGGAGGTAATACAAGACGATAAGCCACCTCACCAATGCGCTCTAGAATATCAAAGGGCCCAATGTACCTTGGACTCAACTTGCCTCTGCTCCCAAAGTGAATTATACCTCGAGTAGGTGAAATCCTCAAGAATACATGTTCTCCTTCCTTGAACTCCAGAGGACGTCGGTGTGTATCAGCCCAATACTTCTGTCTGTCCTGAGCTGCACGAAGATGATTCTGGATTTGTTTCACCTTCTCCACTGTTTGCATTACCAACTCTGGACACAAAATTTGTCGCTCTCCAACGTCACTCCAGCATATCGGCGATCTGCACTTCCTACCGTACAACGCCTCGAAAGGTGCCATCTGGATGCTTGCTTGATAACTGTTGTTGTATGAGAACTCTACCAAATGCAAATGATCTTCCCAAGACCCTCCAAAGTCTAACATACATGATCGCAGCATATCCTCCAAGATCTAGATTGTACGTTCTGATTGACCATCTGTCTGTGGATGATAGGCAGTGCTGAATTTGAGTCTGGTGCCAAGACTCTCTTGCATGCTTCGCCAGAAATGAGATGTGAATCTCGAGTCTCGATCTGATACAATACTAACCGGCACTCTATGCAATCTTACTATTTGTCGAATATACATGTCGGCTAGTATCTCTGTGGACTGTCCAACTCTAAACGGCAAGAAATGTGCCAATTTAGTGAGTCGATCCACGATAACCCATACCGCATCTCTTCCACTGGGGCTCCTTGGGAATCCTGTGACAAAATCTATAGTGATATGTTCCCACTTCCATTCTGGTATGGAAAGCAGCTGCAACATTCCAGCAGTCCTCTGATGCTCAGCTTTTACTTGTTGACAGACTAAACATTTAGCCACAAATCTTGCAATCTCCCTCTTCATTCCATGCCACCAATAATACTGCCTTAGATCTCGGTACATCTTTGTTCCTCCTGGATGAATAGAGTACATGGAGCTATGTGCTTCAGTCATTAACTCCTGTCTCAATTCTCCATTTCGAACATATAGGCTATCTCCGCACCTTAATGTCCCATCCTCATGTATGCGAAGTCCCGTCTGCATGCCTGCTTCTGTCTTCTCTTTGAGTCTTCAAAATCTAGCATCAGTAGGCAAAGCTTCTTTAATCCTCTCCATAAGCGATAACTTCACTTCCAAATTAGCCAGTAAGCCACTCTGTCCTGATAAAATAACCTCTATTTGGAGCTCCTGTAGATCTCTCAATAGCTCAGGCTGCATTGTCAAGAAATAAGTCGTAGGCTTCCTGCTGAGTGCGTCTGCTACTACATTCGTCTTCCCTGGGTGGTACTGTAGATCTATATCAAAGTCCACCATCAACTCAAGCCAGCGTCTTTACCTCATGTTAAGCTCCTTCTGAGTATATACATACTTCAGACTTTTGTGATCAGTGAAGATTTCCACCTTCTCTCCGTAAAGATAGTGCCTCCAAATCTTCAGTGCAAATATTACTGCAGCTAGCTCCAGATCATGCGTTGGGTAGTTCTTCTCATGGACCTTCAACTGTCTCGATGCATAAGCAATAACTTTGCCATGTTGCATCAAAACACATCCTAGGCCACTACCTGACGCATCGCTATAAACAAAAAAACCTCCTGACCCAGAAGGAAGAGTCAAGACTGGTGTTGTTGTTAGACGCCTCTTCAATTCTTCAAAGGCCTTCTGACATTCTTCTGTCCATGCAAACTCTTGATCTTTATGTGTCAACTTTGTCATCGGCTCCGCAATCCTTGAAAATTTTTCTACAAACCTTCTGTAATATCCAACAAGTCCTAGAAAATTTCTCACCTCAGCAACTGATGTTGGTGTAGGCCAAGTCTTAATGGCAGCAATCTTCTCTGGATCAACTGACAGTCCTTCTCCTGAGATAATATGTCCTAAGAAAGGCACCTTATCCATACAAAACTCACATTTACTGAGCTTAGCATATAGCTTCTCCTGTCTCAACATCTCTAGCACGATTCTGAGATGCTCCTCGTGCTCTTCGTGACTTTTGGAATATACCAGAATATCATCAATAAACACAACCACAAATTTATCCAAGTACTGATGGAAAACTCGGTTCATCAAGCTCATGAACACAGCAGGCGCATTGGTTAAACCAAACGGCATTACTAAGAACTCATAGTGTCCATACTTGGTCCTGAAGGCTGTCTTCGGTATATCTTCCTTCCTCACTCTAATCTGGTGATAACCGGATCTAAGGTCAATCTTAGAGAATATTCTAGCTCCACTCAATTGATCAAATAAGTCATCAATGCGTGGCAAAGGATACCGGTTCTTAATGGTCACAGCGTTTAACGCCCTGTAATCAATACACAGGCGAACTGTTCCATCCTTCTTCGGTACAAAAAGTATGGGTGCTCCCCAAGGTGAAATACTAGGCCGGATGAAACCTTTCTCCAGAAGATCATCAACTTGATTCTTCAACTCCACTAACTCCTTAGGTGCTAACCGATATACCGATGAAGTGATAGGCTCTGCTCCCAGAGTTAAGTCTATTGTGAATTCTATTTTCCGATCAGGTGGTAAACCTGGAAGATCATCAAGAAATACATCCACAAACTCTGATATGACTCTTGGGTAACCTGACTCCCCTTCTACAGATAATACCCTAAGAGTTGGCTGAACACCTTGCTCTACAGCTCCCCGAAGAAACTCAAACTCTGAATATCCAGGTGGTCTAAATATAACCTTTCCAAGCCGACAATCAAGAGTCGCATGATACTGACTTAACCAGTCCATACCAAGTACAACATCATAATCAGGCATAGAAAAGATCAAAAATTGGGCTCGTATCTCTCTTCCACAGACTACTACCGAACATGATCTACAGATATCACTATCCGGTATAATTCCACCTCCCGTAAGAATTCTCTTAGTCTTTGGAAGGGGTGCAGTAGCTACTCTATGGGTGGCTACGAAGCTAGCAGCTATGAATGAATGCGATGCTCCAGAATCAAATAAAGCTACAGCAGGAAATGAAGCTACTAAAATAGTACCTGCTATAACTTCTCCAGCAGTAGCTTCTTCCTGAACAGCCATTGCAAATGCCTGACCTCGTCCCTGAGCTGGACCCCTCTGCTGACGAGCCTGTTGGAATAGTGCTGCCTGAGGTGGCAATGGTGGTCTCTGCTGATATCCTCCTGGAGCTGGTGGTCTGACTCCTCCAACTCCTGTCTGCTGTGCTCCCACTGCTGGATAATCTGGCCTTGGTGCAGGTAAAGCTAGTCTTGGTGCTCCCTCTCTGCGTTCAGAGCAGACCCTGGATAGATGTTGGTTGGATCCACAAACCAGGCATAGTCCCAATTTGCGTCTGCACTCCTTTTCAATGTGACCTAACTTGCCGCAGAAATGACAAGTAGGTAGGGTTCTTGGTGCTGCTCTCTGAGGTAAATTCTTCTGGAGTCACTTTGCAGAATCCCCCTGTGATGCCTTGGATGGTAGTAAGGTAAATGGCCGCTTCAGACTTGACTCCCTCCTGGTGACGCGCTCCATGCGTCGTGCTGCAGCAAGAACGTCGGTGTACGATGTAGGTGCAATAGATCCGATCAACCTCTGAAGCTCGAACCTGAGTCCGTCAAAGAACTTCTCCGCCTTCTCTTCTTCGGTTGGAATTAAAGAAGGGGCGAAGCGACTCAAGCGAATGAATTTGGCATTGTACTCCTCCACCGACATATTGCCTTGGATGAGGCGGTTGAACTTGTCTCGGAGTTCTGACCTAGCAACGGCTGGGATATACATCTCTTAAAAGAGTCTGGAGAACTCCTCCCAAGTGACTCGGTCATGTCCGAGCCTCCTTTCTTCGGTTAGCCACCAATGGTGCGCATTGTCCGTTAGTTGTATCCGGACAGCAGTCATCCATCTCTCTCGCGGAAGTTCAGCTGCTTCCAACTGATGTTGTGTGTTTGTGAGCCACTCGTGCACTTCAGTTGGTCCTTCCTTGCTCGAAAAGGTACGGGGCTTGAGTTGACGGAAATCAGTGATAGATCCCGTCGCTGGTCGCCTAGCTTGCGGGTTCGCCTGCTCTAATGCATTTACTAGGCTGGTTCTCAGGTACTCTGTCTCCTGACGCTGTGCCTCCTGTTGAACTTGCTGTTGGGCTTGCATCATGGCGTAAAACATCTGGAACATCTGTTGCCCGTCCATTGCTTGCCCTGGTGGAAAGACAGGCATCTGTGGAGTGAACTGTGGCGGAGGTGGGATGTTGTCGCGCCTGAACCTTGAGTTATGCTGCTCAGCTTGAACACTTTAAGAGGATTGCCCTCTGTTCTCTGGTGTAACTCCATCTCCATAGGTAACCACAGCGTCTTGTGGTGTACTCAAAGGAATTTTATCTCTAATTCTTGGATCCATCTTTCTGCATCCAAAATAAACTTTATGAGAACGTTCAGCTGAATCAAAGCAGGATGCAAATCAAGTACTTAGTTCGAATTTGATATAGAGTTCAAAAACGATTCAACAAATGGATGAGATCCTATAACCTATCTTATCCTTTTACAGGCTTGTTCGGTCCCTAAGTTGAAACCAAACAATTTTGTCGTAGACCTGCATGGGCCACCACAAAAACCATGTCATGCCCCAGTCCCAAAATACCAAGGGACTAGACACGTGGCAATGGCCAGCAGCACGCACCGATGGACAAACCCAATTTAATGGATCAATCGGGGCATACTTAAGCTGTAATATAGGTCTACAACAACAAGTCAAAACTAATCTCATCCACACACAAAATAATAAGATCAACAGCAAATAAGGAAAGTACATCAATGTCCAGTCTCAGCAAAGTATGTCGGGGAACAACCCGATAAAAGTCTAAAACACTGGTTCATCAGACCAGTACAAAGGAGTCCAAAATAAAGTATCTGATGAGTACACATAACATAAACTCAAGAAAAGTCTTCAACCATCACCTCTGCTTCTAGGTTTGGTTCAGCTTCAGCAACAGCTTCTGGTACAACTTCAGCTCCTGTCCCGTAAACCTCGAGATAATGCTCTTCTGCTAAACCTGGGGACATCATCCGGATCCAGGTCCTCAGGGGACATAGCAAGGTACAAATAATACAAGCCAAAATAAATACAGTGAAATAGTAAATGAAATAAGCAGGGTAACTACATAACCATCTATGTGAAAATTTAACTGAGTGCATCACTAGTACTCAGGCTGAGACCGCTACAAGCTCTGTGTCGGGGAGCCGGTAGCAGTAATAACAACTAATGGGTCTAGCTCTGCTCGAGAGTCTACAACCTCACAATAGTAGTAGATATATATAGAACAACCTGTAGCCTGTGTGTCTCTCCCCACCCAATGTAACCACACGTCTCATGTCCATAACGTCTCATGTCCATGTCACGTGAGATCATAGCTAATGCAACAAGTCATAATCTAAGAATATAATGTCTATGTCCATCCTGTATCCTACAAAGAATCACCTTGAATATCTCAGGAAGATTCTGTCATATGTATGGTGTCAAGTGTCCTAGGTTATAATGTACTTGATAAAACAAGTACGAGAATGTAAAGGGTCACGCATGTCCATCTCTAAATGACGTACCCAACTCCGCGTACGGGGTTGGCACCCGACTATTAATCGGACGCTAAGTAGGTCATACGGTCCTAGGTTTAAGCATGTTCAACAATGTAAATAAGCAAGAAAATAAATATTAATACTACATACTTTGGCAAGGTACACTTGCTTGGGTTTGGAATACCAGTAGCGGTCCCTGTATCAGTGGTTTCAGTAAATACTCCTCCAAAAGCTGAAATGAACATTACCAACAGTCTCAGAACATATGAAATAGCTAGAAACGCTTGTCCTTAAGTCCAGTTTGGACACAAGGGCAAAAACAATATTTCTGGGCCAAAGCGGGGTCCCTATGTGGGCCGCTTTACACCGAAAACCGGATCAAGGTCAAAGGCCTCCAAAATCGTCCAACTTAGTGTCAATAAGTCAGGAACGTTGATACGAACCCAACGGAACTCCCAGAATTGGATTCCGATGAGCCGTTCTCAAAATCGCCGGTCAAGTGGAGCCTGTGGGGCCCACGATACGCGATTTTGTCAACGTTCTCAGAATCGAACCAAACTTGGCCCACAGGACCAGCGTATTGCTACGAGTCCGATGGCGCAAGTTTCGTCTCGATCCGACGTGTGTACACTAAGTTACAGCGACATACAGAAAAGTCGGATATGGGGCGTTGTCCGCGGATACGCATTGATTCCGGTGGGCACGCACATCCGAATCAACTTCTGCGAAATCTCGCACGTCCGTATCAACGACGCGCACGCATCAGTGAAAACCGCACGTGACCAAGTCGTCCCGTTTGGCGGGGCGTACTCGGTTCCGGGGTGAAACAGGGCGTTGGTTTTTCTGTTTTAGGATCGCGGTTCGCGATCACCACAGGACGCGATGCACCGAGCGGTTTACACGGACACCGAGGGGGTCATTCAGGCTACGCGTCACAACTGACGGAAACAAAAATAGAGATACGAGGAAAAAGTTAAGAGTACCTGAACAGGGCTCAAAAAGTCCGATTCACGCGTGTCCAATTCAAGTTTCTGTGTCCTAGACACAGTGTCCAAGCCGTATCCTGGCTTGTACTCAGATTCTGGGTCGTGCCTGAGCTCGCCGGAGTTGGCCTGGGTTGCGGGCGAGGACGGCGCCGGGTACTGGAGTGGTCGGCGACAGTCTGGGCGGCCGGATCGGGTGCCGTGGGCGGCCGGACGTCGGCTGGACAGAGGGGAATGGGGCTCGGGTTCGACTGAGACTTGGGTCGAGGTTCTGGGATCCGGCGGGTGGTCGCTGAAGGTACGGCGGAGAGTTCTGGGTGGTTTGGGTTGCGGCGCCAGTTGATCGGAGGCTTGAGGGAGGTCGCCGGAGTCACTAAGTTCACCGGAGAAGATGGGTTGGAAGGGATCTTTCGGCGGGTTAGCTAGGTTTAAATAGGGGTCGAATGGGAGAGGTAGGGCCGGAGGTTGGCCGAAATTCGAAGGAGAGAGGTCGGGGGTTCCGGGGAAGGTGAACGGGGGGTCTGCCGGCGGCCACGGCGGCGGAAACGGCCGCCGGCAGTGGAAACGACCGGTCGGGTCGTTTGGGATTTTGGGGGTTAGGGTTTGCACCGGGTCGGGTCGGGTTCTGGCGGGTCGGGTTCTGGCGGGTCGGGTCTGACCCGGATCCGACCCGCTAGCTGAGCGGTCCGGTTCGGGTAGACCGGCCGGTCCGGTCCGGTTCAAGCTTTGGGTTCGGTTCAGTTTTATTTTATTGGTTTAATTAATTTAGTTAAATTAATCAATAGTTTTTAATGCTTTAAAAATTCATCCGGAATCCAATAAATTCCCGAAAATTTACCCCATGTCCGATTTTTAATTTTACACTAGAAAATATAATTTTCATCACATTTTAATATTATATAATATCTTATAAAAAATTCATTTCAAATCAGACTACCTTAGTTTATTGGTTTAAAAATTACAGAAAAATGCTAATTAATTCCAGAAAATTTAATTTTAAAATACTAAAATTTTCAGGTGATTACAACTGTTTAAATCAAAATTTAACCTATCATAATCTCTTCTAGATTTTTAAATAATCAACACCAAATTTAATTCAAATCTATATGATATCTTGAAGATTTAAATAACCCACATTAAATTTTACATCATAATTTTCAACTATCATAATCTCCTATAAATTTTAAATAATTCTAATCAAATCTTATTCATATATTTTAACTTAAGAATTTTGTACTCTTCAAATTTTAAATTTAATTTTTATCCTCAATATTTCAAAGGGGTGATCCAACAATCAAAATTCAACTTTTAATTCAAATCATCAAATTATAAAATTTCAAATCTAATTCAACAATTGTTCAAGTCTAAAATTATATATTTATCCTCAAAATTTAAATCGATGATTCAACCTTCCATATTCAAAATTTAAATCTTGTGCTCAAATTATAAATATTTTGTTCGCAATATCAAGATATCAAAATTCATTAAATCCTCATCGTCTTAATCATTCTTCTAAAAATTTCTAAAATTAAAATGACTTAAATCTCTTAATCTAATCTTACTTGATCACAATCTAAAAAAAATTCACCTCAAGTTGATAATGCAATTTCTACCCAACTTAGAATTTATCCATCTATCACATAAGGCTATACATTTAAGAAAAATATTTCTCAAATTATTTAATCGTGTTATTCAATCCTCAAAATTTTAACACCAAATATATCACATGTGATATGACCTTAATTACAAAAGATAGTCATAAAGTAATATGATTGGCCTATGGGGTATGTCTAGTACTCTCCGTGTATCAAACCTATACTAAGCACGAACGTTCGTCTTTCCGAAATAGGGTAAGACGGAAAACAACAATAAAGAATCAAAGAAGGAGGTGATAGAATACAAGTACGGGGTTCAAGGCGTTTAAAGAATTCAAAAGGGAGTTGTCAAGGCAGTCGTGGATTAAAATCTTATTTTGGTAAATTTCTATTCGCGTGTTCATATCAGAACAGTTATGTACCTGACATGATATGCTCTGACATGTCTAGAGGACAAGTATATTCATCTAACAAGTTGAGTCAACTATACCACAATCCACGTAAAGTAGTCATGCGAAGAGCGAACCAAGCGCACTAAGGTTGATCAGACCATAATATACTGATTCTAAATAGACAATTGTGTTAGTGTGGTTGATCAGACCCCAATAACACATATGTCATGAACAAGCTCAGTAAAAGAATAAGCTTGCAAAATTAGGTTATAATAGCAGTATAAGTCGAGGTAGTCCAGAAAATATAAGTACGCTGGATTATGTTGAGCGAAAGGTACAAAATAATTCAGGTTCACAAAGAAGATAAGACTCGTCCGGTGTTGTGCCTCTACAGTTTCCATACTAACTCCTTGTCTAAGTCTCTAGTCGACCAAATGGGGGTATGGGCCTCTAAGTTCTATAGTCTGGATAAACACTAGCTTCTTATGAAAGTCTATAGTTGGAGTCATTCAATTACACTTCATTAATAGATCAAAAGGACTATGTAATACTAGGTTGTGAGGCATACTACCCAACTTAAAAGAATTAACTGATATTGTAACTGCCTTGTGGGGATAAAGTAGAAACTCTTGTTAGGGTATACGAGAAAAAGATCTTGGTACTTAATAGGGTATCCTATTGCATCATAAAACTCTATAGGTAATGGTCATCTTAAGTCTTAATCATAGTGCTTATAAAAATAAAGCGTTAATATTAAGAATGAAAACGTTACTGGCTCTCAAGTGAAAAAGGATATAACTTGTATAGAGATATGTGGAACAGATTACTTGATTTGAAACTAAAGAATAATCATCGCAATCTAAATGAACAACTCAAACTGTCAAGTTCTAACTACTAAGCACATAATTTCAAAATTCAAGATTACAACTATAATCCTACCAAACTATGTATCCTAACATAAAAAAAATTACTTGGCATACAATCAGAAGGGTTAGATGGCACGAATTGAAATATAAAAAAAAAATTTAGTCGTCGCACAAATAGCGAGCGTTAAGGTTTCGTAGGAATAAGATATAAAATTAAACAGAGAGACTCTTGATAATATCATGGTTTCCTAAGAAAAATGTGGTATGTTAATCTCTGTGTTCGAGGTATGATCAAAAAAAATATTCTATTCATTCCTCTTGGCTTCCTAAGGTACTGTATGCTAATATCAAGACAAGAATCTAAATTTATAGTTCTCTAATATTATCTCACTATGAAAGTTAGGTTTAGTCTTAATATTCAACCTTGGATTTCTACTGGCTCCTCAATACTAGGGTCAAACAATATGGTCAAATTTCTAACTAACCCTAGTAGTGTCTATACTACTCTCAAATCATTCATAAATATATCAAGGGATAATGGTAAATTAATCTACAGGTAAGGGATGCTAGGGTTCATTAGGTATTCTAAACTTAGTGATTTGTCAATATTCTAGTTGTATTCTTAGTAGGAATATTACCCTAATTATTATCCCAACAACAAGGATTCCTATATTCTATGAGAAGGCTATACTCAAAGAACTATTAGGGAAGTACATGAATCAAGCATGATGCAATTATTTAAATAGAATGGATTGGAAGGAAGGTGAGTCATAGTCAAATGTAGATGAGACCTAAAACTCTAATCCTAGGTGCAGGCCCGCTCAGTACAGTTACGTAAACGAAACGACTAACTCGACCGACATGGGCCACCACTAAAAATATGTCACGCCCCAGTCCCAAAATACGTAGGACTAGGAATACGTAAGCATGCCAGCCGTATGTATATGGAGACTCCAATATATGAAAATCATAACACATACATATGATGTATTATGAACAATAATTCACAAGTGGTATATATTTATCACAAGTTATAGGGCATAACTAAATCACATCCATAGAATCAAATATAAATGAATAACCAATCAACTATATAACTGAATCAAGTATAAGATGCTTGATAAGAACGAGTAGTTGGGTGGTGACAAATCCACTACCAAAGTAGAATATAAAAGTAAACATAATAAGTACATCTACTAATCAATGAGGCTCGAAGGGAAGATCTCCTCGAAAGAGAATGGAGTAGTAAGTCCCGATCCGTGCTCCTGTAATAGTCATGATCGTCTACACTTGGAAATGGACCAGGTCCTCAGAGGGACGTAACAAGATACATAGAAGCATGCCAATAAAGTCTTGAAAATAAATATTCAAAAGGGTCGTCAACCGCCTATGTGAATGCACTTTGAGAACAACTTTCCAACACGTGGGATATCTGGATAAAATAGGATTGGCATGATTCTCTCGGAGAATTAGGGGCCTACAAAGCATGACGTCTTCTGAACGTCAGAGGCCGCCTGATAATAATAATATATAGGGGTCATCATGACCGCACATCTCTGGCGGAGCGTACGAATTACACAAAAAAAGTGCAAAGGAGCCCAAACGCCTTACTTGTTGTCCTCCCTACGCCATGCTCTAAATATATCATATCCATGACACGATGAGACCTCTAATAACTGCTAAGTCTTCTAATTATGCAAATTCTCTCGGTAGTTATTCTCTATCGCACGTCCCACACGTACATGTGGCCAACCAGTCACGCAAGTCCGTGTCCTACATGAGACTCACTCTCATATAACAGATGTGTCACGGCCAATGGAACATAATGATGCCTCCAAATCATCTTGTGGTCTCGTAAAACTAGGTCGGCATGCATAATATATAATAAAGATAAAATACTACGCCACCGTCGTTGCACCCAAGTTATTCTTAGACGCGCAGTTTATATAGCAGTTAAAATATATGAACTAAATAACAGAAATAAAATGCATGCATCATATGGAATATAAATCACAGTATATTGGCAAGGTATACTTGCTTGCTCTGAAAAAGAATAAAGTCCCAACTCAAGTCGTCGTCCGATCTACCCGTCACATAAATCAAACAAGTTAGCTTACAAAAGTGGGTGAATAGGTTCCTCCATTTTAATCTATTTTAATTCTGGATAAAATAACCTAAAATAGTTTTTTAATCTTATTATAATATGATTTTATTGCTAAACTCTAATTTTGGTCCAAAAAAAGTCAACTTTACGGATTTGGGATCCATGGCACGCAAATCGAGGCGATCCGTTGACCAAAAAGTCAACCAACTCAAATCCTAAATTTGTGTATGAAATCCTATATATTTTAATACTATATGAATGTCGGAATTGACGGTTTCATAAAATCACAAGTATGTAAAAAGTTATGGCCACAAGGGCGCACAGATGACAGTTTTTGGTAATTTTCTATTTACATCTACGTTGCACAAATTTTACAGTAGATTAAACTTATATATTAAATTTTGGAAAAATAAATTTTTGGAAGTTCATCATGTCAGATTTTTGAAACTTTAATCGGCTCGTAATTCCGAGTTCGGGATCTCCCGAAATCTCGAAAACACAAAAACGCATCTGATTTTGAATAGCTGGCACTTTTAGAATTTTCTAAAAAAATTGGTTCATAAATTATTAAAATATTTTATATATTCAGAAAACTATCCTTGATATGGTTCTAACAAAAAAAACTTGAGCGCGTTTGGAGTCTGGAGCTAGGAGATATCGTCTTTTTAAGTCATCAAAACTACTAGAAAATGAGGCTGAATTTATGACGAATTTTGACTATTTTTTGATGAAAAAGTGGGGATTTTGGGAAAGAAAAATATGAAAAAAGATTTTATTCCATAAGTCTAATAGGTATTTATAATGATAGAGACTACTTAATTGAATACTACTATGATTGTTAATTTGGATATGATTATTATCAGGTTAAATAAGGATAGGATATGCATGAAGTTACTTTCCTAGTAGGCTCAGGATTTGAATTAATTTAAAATAGAGTTTGAATTTATCTCAATAATTTATAATCTTAAATATAATTAAAGATAATACAAATAATTTATATATAATCTTATTAATATCTATTAACACTAAATTAGCATCTATCTAATATTAAGACTGTATATATCCAAATAAATCCTAAATAATTTCAAAATTTTAAATAAATTTCTTAAAATTCTAAATAAATTTTAGAAAAATATAATTAAATAGTTTAACCTAAAATAAATATTTGGTAGGAACAATATGCAAGCATGTTCTCATAGTAAATCATGAAAGTCCTAAAAATTTACGTTTTCTATATTTTAATTACCTAAAAATTCTAAAAAAAAATCTCCAAAAATCTAAAATAGCCTAAAAATGATTCTAAATAAATATTTATATAAGTAAATATATAAAAAAAAATTATTTTTTAATTAACTAAGAGAATACTTTAAAGAAATTCAATATTTAAAATAATCTATAATAAAAATAATAATATAAAATACACACAAAATACCTATTTTGGGTGAGGGGGTTTACAATTGTTCAGTTGATACTGGATTCGAATTTCTATGAAGTAGCTGGCCAGGATCATAGTACAACAGTATTGTTCTCCAACTGCTCCTATGTGTATTTTTGTTAGCTATGGTAGCTATCAGAAAAGGTACATATGCTTCCATCCACCAAACCGTAAGTATTATTCTATGAGCTATTTTTCATCTACTAACACTATTTTTCATGGAAGAATTCATATTTTGAAGAGTTGTATTATGAAAAAGAAGAAGAAGTGTAGGATGAATGAGGAATGTCAGGTGAAGGTAATTGATGGGACATATGAAAGTTCTCTACCTGTCGAACCGAGACACAAAAGCTATAAGTGCGAATCTACCAGTTTTAACTTGTCAAACTGAGACATTCGACTCATCGCATATGGTACTCACCTTGTCGAATCCAGTTATATCTGAGAATGAAGTAAATTTTATTAATCGAATTGCTAGTCTTGAGAAATCGAATGTTGCTAAAGATACTATTGCCCCCTCATTGATCACTCTTACCCCCGAACCCCAGCTCCCTACTGAAGGTCATCCCTCTGAGGATGCATTGGGAGATCCAAAATAGTCAAAGGCGAAGGAGAAAAAGATAGAGCTAGGCATTGCAGAAAAGTAATACATGGGTACTTGTACCTCTTCCTTGGAGAAAGAAAGAATTTGGTTGTCGTTGGATGTTCACAGTAAAATATAATACTGATGGGTTAATAAAAAGGTATAAGGTGCAGCTTGCTACAAAGGAATTCACTCAAACGTATGACATAAGACTATGAGGAGACATTTGTATAGTTTACAAGTGAAGATGAGCACGACCCTCGGTCGCTGCTCCACTGTACAAAGCTCCAAAAGCTTCTGGAGCAGATAGTTTTTGAACTTGTTATTGAAGGACCGTAAATGAAAACTCTAGAGGGGGGTGAATAAAGTATAATGGAATAATCTATCCAATTAAAAATTTATCCAAAGTAAAGGCAGTTAACTACTAACACTAATAAGAAAGACAGATATGTAATGAGGTAAGGGTAAGAGAGAGCAAACGCAAACACCGAGATTTTATCATAGTTTTCCTCTGAGAGGACTAGTCCAGGCCCGAGAAATCTTGCTCAGAGTTGTATCCACTATAATCACCAATAGTGAATCACAAGCTTTGATCCGAAGGCTTGCCACTTCTTTACAACCACAAGCTTTGATACGAAGGCTTGCAACTTCATAGCTAGAGAGAGAAAACTTGCTGAGCCAAGCACTTACAACACTGATAGACTTTTAGACAGAGATCGCACTGGGCACTTAGAAGGCTAGGGAGTTGATCTTGGAGAAGAGAAGGTTTAGGCTCAGGGTATAGCTCATAGAAGATAGAAAGATGAAGAGAATAGAGTGAGTTGGGTGATTTGAAATGTGAAAATTCCATTCATATTTATAGGTTGTTTCCAACCCGAGTTCGACCAGAATTCGGTATGGAATATTCAAATTTTCGAACATTAGGGGACAAAAATTCAGGGATTTTTACAACTGTTCATATTTCCAAAATACACTGACCGAGTTCGGTCAGAATTCTGTCAGAGTTCGGTTGGTTTATTTTGGCAGGGTTTTGGGTTTATGTGTGGCTATTTAGGATTTGTATATGGTGGATAAGTTTAGGCTCATTTGAGTGGACTTTGAGTTATGCCAGTGCGACTCGATGTACATCAATTCTAGACTCAAATAAAGTGAAAGATTACATAGAAGAATTACAAAGAGACGCAGTACAACCACCAATCGTCGCAGCATTGTTTAGTCTTCAGTTGTATCATATTGCGACATATCAAAACATCATTTAGTTAACTATCAAAATCAAGTTGAATGTGACCGAATGGGCCAACAGTTATGGCAAGGTCAAATGCTAAGGCTAAGTACAGATGCATGGATCATGAAATTTGTGAGCTTTTGTGGTTGAGAAATCTCTTAGGTGATTTGGAATTTAAACTTAAAAGTGTAATAAAGTAGTATTGTGATAATCAAAGAGTTATTGAGATATCTCATAATTCAGTACAAAATGATCGCACTAAGAATGTGGGGTTTGATCATCATTTCATAAAGAAAAATTTTGATACGAAACTTATTAGCTTTCATTTTGTTCTACTGAAGAACATGTAGCAGATACTCTTACAAAATGTGCTTCTAAGAAAGCATTTTATAACTCATTGGACAAATTTGGCATGGTCGATGTTTATGCTCCAACTTAAGCTTTTTTTTTGGGGGGGGGGGGGGGGGGTTAGCGTGAGTCATGATAATATTTAGTGTTTAATACTTACCATATAGGAATACCATCATATATGATAGTACTTATTTACAATAGCAATATATTATATTTAATAATTAGCATATAAGAATATAATTATATGTGATAAAACAAACACCTTTATATAGCCTCCCCTGTAAGAAAAATAAACATCCAAGAATTTTTTCACTTAAATATGTTCCCAAGTTTTTTATTTGACTAAATAGTCAATATATACATAACCCATTAAAAAAAAATCGATCAACACCTTAAGTTGTTATGCACCACCTAAAAATATAGAATGAAATCTAGTAAGGAAAAAATTATTATAAAAAGTTAGTTCTACAATTTTTAGAAACAAACTCACTAATTAAATATTTGAATTTAAGTTTATCCAACATTAAAAATATATACATAAAATTACTATTTTATTTAATCGTTCATGTCACATAGTCATTCCCAAGTAACATTTTAATATTTTTTATTCGAAAAACATGTTTATACAGACAAGATAGTCACAAGAATATTAAATAATATTCTATAAGCAATAAATATATTTGAAAAATAGTCCATTCTTTTTATAAACTCAAGAATTTCAATGGCTTTCATGGATTTATTTTTGGTAAAATCATATGTAGGACTTTTAGTTGTCCATACAAATCATTCCCATCAAAATATAAAAACTTATTATGTTTTTAAAAAAATCAAGATTAACATAATATTCATTTAATTTAGAGTTATTTGTATTTATCCTCCATTACTAATCCTTAATTTAGTTACCCCCCCCCCCTATTCGGCTCAAGGGTCGTCTGAACTGAGCGAGTGATAACGTCACTCTGGCACTGATGTGTCACTATGAAGGCCCTCAGAACATCCATCAGTGTACGGACAACCTCTAGATGCTCTGGCTGAATTCAGTATTGCCGGCTGATTGGACTAAACATTCTACTCTGTCCCAGGATCCATGTCACCCCCACATTTTTAGATGAGGATATTTTTTTTTATTTTGTATTTTATTTTATTTTTAGTGATTAATATTAATTAGTGTGCTATTATTTAATATTGTGCTTTGTGTTATTTATTTTATAGTTAGTGGGCTAGCCTAGTATTTTGGACTTGACACTAGTGGACCAACTAAGACTTGGCATGACATATTGAACCCAATATTTGGGCTAGGCCCATTAGACTCATTATTTTCATTAATTAGGAGAATAGAATACGCCACCATTAGTGTTAGAAGCTTCCATAATTAACCCTTCTAGTTAAATACACTTCATGAACAATTAGTGGGGGATATATTGGACAAATTACATTGCTGGAAAAGGGGAGAACCTGGCCGGCCCTATTAGAGAGGTTATTTCTCTCTCTCTCTCTCTCTCTCTCTCTCTTCTTCATTCATTTACTTTATTTTAGATCCTCAATTTGGTAGATCTCCAATTTACTTCATTCCTCCACCAATTTACCCTAATTTTCCATTATTTCCCCCCATTCCCATTAACTGAAGAGCATTGGAGTTTGGATTTGTAAGGAGCACTTGAAGAAGAAGAATTGGCAAGGAGATCGTGTCCTAAACGTGTCTATTGTACATTTTATTGGAAATCCATCTCCTAATAGGTATAGATCTGAATTCTCCTTCATTTTATGTTTTAAATCATGCATTTAATCATTAGGAACCCTCCCACGACACAAGGCTACCTATAGGATGAAATTCTAAGCCTAATTGGTGTGATTTGACACTTTTATATAGATATTTTTGTATATTTTGGGGGAATTACGAGATTGAAATATCAAGTGTGTGTCATGGGACTAATTTAGGCTATTTGAACTTAGATCGGGGTTAGGATACTAGTTATGTGTCCATAATTAGACACGAGTAGGCCGTATCGCGGTACAGTATGATACGGGGCTCAATTTTGGGTGTTTATGCAATTACTCCTCATTTCTCATTGTAGCAAGTTGTATTAGTTATGTTATTGAGTATTTAATATATAGGAATATGTATTGTGGAATAATTGGGAATTTTGACACTTGGATTGGATGAATCACGAGTATTTCATATTTGACACCCTAGGTGTTTGAGTAATTGACACTAGTGTATATATATATATATATATATATATGAGTGTGAGTGTCTTATTTTAGAGGGGGAATGAGTATCAATGAACAAATGGGAAGTAGTATCAGTAGCAGCTAGTGCTTGAGGCACTGATGACTGATTCATTATAGTACAGTCGGGTAGTTATAAGGGAAATGATGTGAGGCTATGTGGGCAACAGTGCACCCTTGTGCACTGATTTGGGTAGGTAGTTGGTCTCAAGTGTTGGTTCAGTTAAGTGTGTGTGTGTAGTGTTTGAGTTGATGTTAAGTGTATATGAGTGATTAGTCGTATCAGTAAGGAGGGGATTTTACTGTATTCACATTAAGGCAACAGTTTTTAGGCACAGATCAGTGTATCTGTGTTTGAGATGAGGGTGTATCTTCAGTACAAGTATTCAGGGTTGGTGTACACAAGAGTATCTAGAAGTGTTCTGTATATGTATGGATGTGAGTGAAGTAGTTAAGTATAGCAAGGAATGAGTATACTAATATGAGTAGGTACCTTGATACATTTGAGTATCATATATATTATATATACATATTAGAGTGTGTACAGAGGTCGGGCACAAGACTGATGTGTGTGTGGTGTATTCTGGTGTGTATGCAGGTCTTTGTGTGTGTACTTTTGGCAGTGCAATGGGTTGGTAAGTGAAGATATTGGATTGTGTGTTACTGGTATAGAGAGTATTAGTGAATGTTTAGTTAGGGGAAAATGTTGTATCAGGTGTAAGGGTGAGCCTTGTACTGACTATTTAGCACTGTAACTGAGTTATAATTAGTGTATGTCTGATAAGTGTCTGCATATGATTGATGTTGTGAGTGTCTTATGTTGGGGGTGAGGTATGTTCAGATCTGAGAACATAACACAAACAACAGCAATATGTGGACCAGTAGGTTTGTGCATCTGATTGGGGGTGCAGTCTTGAACTGCAGGCAAGGCAGTTGGTTGCACGGGTTGTGTGCAGAATGACCCAGGTGTGTGTTATGTGGGAGGAAATAGGAGATTATGTGAGAAATCTCGGTTAGATGTAATGGCATTGCTACTACTGGGTTGACTTGCAGGGGTGTAGTGACAATAGGAGTAAGAGTATTAGTATTAGGAGAGTTGAGATGAGTGTTCAAAAATTATTAGTAGGGTAGCAATTGGGAGCTAAGTACCAAGATGAGATATCTTGTGTGAAGTGTAAGTGTGTGTGATACTTGAGATGTTAATACCCAAGTATCAGTGCATGGGATAATCAGGATTTATACTGATACTTGGGTATCAGTTGTGCTAAGGCAAGGGAGTGTGGAGTGATGTATGGTATTAGTGAGAAGGTTCAGGTTGAACTTAAGCAACAGATATTGCACACTGGCAGTACAATGATCTTGGTTCAGATGGGGTGATAGTTGGTGTTGCAGCTGTGTGAAATGAGTGAGTGTCAAGTATTTAAAGATGAGAGTGAGGGGTGTGTCCAGGCAACCATTGTTTAGTGTTAGTGAGTGTTCAGTTTCAGTTGAGATTAAGGGTATCAGTCCTAATATGGATTGCAGGTAGAGTATTAAATGTGGGTAAGTTAGTGACTTGTGTACTAGTGTGAATTGTGCCATTAAGAGTGTGTATATTAAGGTATCAGTAACTATAACTGATATGGTTAGACATTAGTTACTATTGTACCAGTTATCTTAGTTAGTGTGCTACTAGCAGTTAATATATGGAGTAGGTAATATAGTATCAGTTATTACCTAATATATGGTATCAATTAGCATATAGCTATTAACTTTTGGTATGGTTAGTTTAAGTATATTGGTGAGTTAAGTAACCGTGTATCATTGATAAGTTAATGATTAGTTATTGATATTAGTTAAGGAATTAAGTTATACTAGTTAGTGTAAGAATATAGCTAATGGTATTGACTAGTACTAATTAGCATTAACTTAGAAACTTAGGAATATCTTAGTATAGCTAATATAAATTAGTGTTAACTAGTTAGTGGCCAATTTAGACCAATTGACTAAGTGTGGACCTAGAAAGAATATTAGTGCATTATTTTACTCATTATTCATCCATTACACCTAGTGACATGATACTTCCTACATAGGATTGTGTGACACCAGCTCGGACATCGAGTGACATCATTAACTCCGGACCAGAGGCGAGTACATTCTCTGATAGTTTTTATTATTTGATAATTACTATAATACAAGTATTTAGAAATATTTTACTTGATTCTGGCACATTGGTTACACGGACTGATACTATATGGATCATGTCAGGAGATGTCATCACATTATCGTATACTTTAGATACTCTTTCACATGTACTTTATCGTGTGCATCGGATATTTCTTGTGCTTATGTTCATTCGTGTACATTCATGTTCTTCGTGTACTCATATTATATTCGTGTTCGTGATGTATCATGATCGGATTCATGAGTATTGGTTGGGGGCAGGGGAAGTGCTAGATAGATATATGATAAAAACCTTGAACCTTGTATTGCATCATGTAGACAACAGCCAGTCATACACCTTACGTGTGATTGTGTTACTCCGTAGACAATAACAATCTTAAATGATTGTGTTTTTATAGACAACAGTCAATCTTAAATAATTGTGTTCCTTGTATACAACAGCCAATAAAACTAATCATATAATTGTGTTATTGATCGTGTTAGTAGATCTTGATAATCCAAGACGATCATATATCTAACTAGTATTTCAAACACTTAGTATAGTTACAGTTCTTCTCTATATTTTAGTTCATTGTCTTTATTTATTTTTTATCGTGATCAGTTTATACTATATTGCTCTAGTTTACCTGTTTCTTCCCACCGTACTATGACATATTATTTTATTTTTTTCATGTCTTGTATTACATTCTCTATTTCTGTTTATAGTCATTATCAATTAACTTGGAACTGATATTGGGTTGTACTTCGCTCCAATCCTGACTGAATATATTTTTTAGATAATTGGTTAGAGTAGATGTGTCCCACCTACTACGGTCCACAGGATGGCAAGGCCGTAGAGCATGTTGAGTAGTATCACTAATTGGAGAGGTTTAGACATTTCATTATGAGATTGTATTTGACTCTAGTTAGACTTTATCGCATATATTGTTATTTAAGACCATTGTGTTGTGATTAGAGTTGGGCTTGGACTTGTGATGTATTTATGACTCTTTATTTCCTTTCTTCTATTTTATATCGTGTCATTATCTCCCTTTAGTTTTATTTTGATTGAGTATTGATTTCTATTTATCATATAAATTGTCCTCCAATTGGAGTTGAGATGGCGTGACAGGTACCTTGTATATATTGTGTGAGATATTTAGATACTATTGTTGACCTATACAGCGTTCTACCGTCGATGCTGCAGCGTAGGCTGGACCTACCCACGTACTCGTGCCCCTACACTGGGTGCGGATTGTGACAATCTATCATAGACTCTGCCTCTGAAGGCTGGGGCTGATCCCCAGGAATCTGCTGGCCTACAGGATGTTGCTCTGCCATCGACTAAGCTCGAATAATCTGATTAGAATGACCAAGAATAGTTTTCCTAAAAGTTAAAGGACACAAGGATCAAATCTGAAGGGCATAATAGATCAAAGATGAAAGCAGATGACAGGTCAAAGATCAAAGATATAGAATAGCACGAAAGAGATCAAGGAGTAATAAATAAGGATTGAGACATATATACAACAATAAACTCCACACATCTGAAAACCATACCTATATGGACCACCACTAAAACTAGAGAGCGGGGGCAAACAAAGCCATCTATGTATACCAGAGTACTCCAGCACCCCGAGATACGGTCACTATTATGAAACACATGTGGGATTAATACTACAAGCCAACAGTCCATCCTAGGTTAAGCGATCATAGGTGTCTCAATCAGAAGCAATCAACAAGATACTACCAAAATAATACATATTAGCGGCGCCAACAAACGACGCTAATAAAAAAAAATATCGCTAAAAATAATTAGCGACGTAATTTGTGACGTTTTGGTGTTGTCGGGTAAACCCTGGTAGCTGACAACAATTTTTTTGCTATGTGTCGCAATAACGACGTATATTTGCAACGCGGCCACGTCACAGATTATTTTGTTATTAGCGACGTCCAGCGACTCAACGTCGGTATATCAGCGACGGTGTATATTGTCGGATAACGTCGCTAAATCAACGACATTACCATGTCAACTATTTGGCGACGTGTAGCAATATTTTGACACAGGTTATCCACGTCACTGCTACCAATCAGCAATATTTTGACAGTTTAGCGACGCACTATCATATCGGTAGATGTCGGTAAACGTCGCAGGACGTCGCTATATTTTAAAAAAATACAGGAAAAAAGTATGCAGTTTCAAAAATATTTTCCAACGAAAGTCTGTCTGCAGTTATAAAATCACAGTTTAATAAATAGACCCAGAGCAACCCTCCGTTGAATTTCCTGGGTTCGTCGACCCCTTCGGTGGAACACTCAATACCGGTACATACACAAACACGTCAAGAATATCAAAATACGCAGGAATGTTCCAACAAATAAATATATAAATCTAAAATAATGTCACATCCGTCTCACCCAAATAATGTAGTTAAAAGTATGAAATAAGTACATCAAAGACCCAAGAATGGGCCAATACACACAAACATACTAAAAATGTCCCAATAAGAACTACTGCGGATCAAGAGAAGGAGGAACACTGTCGCGCATCTGGGATAAGAGGAAGCTATACTGCTCCTGTGAAAGCGTAACGGTCCCGATAGAGGAGGCAGTAGAATCGATGGAGTCAGTGTCGATGCCGGTGGACCAGGAGGACGTATATGCTCCAATGCTAGCAGTCGAGTATTGTATGAATCCATGACAGATACCACCCTCGAAGTATTCTCCGCCACCGATCGACTGAATAAATCCTGCGCCACATGTATCCTCGTAAGTGAGTCGCTCATGTCTGTAACTCCCATCCTACGTCGCATGTATTCCCGAATGATCCTCACAACCAGGATATAATAGGGTCCTTGCATTCTCCAATAACTCCATAAACTTTGCATCATCGGTATTTGATGCCTCCTCAACTGTATCATGATTATCCGGATTGAAACTAGGTCCGGCAGCGTCAAAAACTATGTTCACGCACCCGTCATCGTAATCAGTGTGGTCTTGGAAATCCATATATGGCTCCACATAAGGCTCCGGCTCCGATGCTAAAGATAAAAGTTCTCCGTGTGAGCTCCACTGATAGTAATTCGACGTGAAATTCTCGAGTACAAATGATATGTCACATCCACTTCTGAGTAATATTTTAAGTTGTGACATCTCACACACGGACACTTAATTTTGGTGTCATCCATGTACTAAGGGAACACCTTTGCGAACTGCAGGAACTTTTCCACCCCTGTATGAATTTATCCCGCACACTACACATGTCATCATGATGATGGTCGTACAACCACGAACGATGACGCAAGTAGTAAATCAGATCAATTTTTAGATAATTCTGCAAAGATGAATAGACATCGTTCAAGTATATTATCCATGTATCTTGGTATATTGACACATACTCAAGTATCTTAGGATACTAAATCAAAACTCAAATATCCTTAGATACTCAATCCTAATATACATACCCTTACTCAACACTTAAACACTTAACATGTACTAACTCACTAACACTCACCCACTAAACACACTAAGACACACATATGTATACAATGTGCACTCACTCCAAATATAGGTTACCTGACCCTTTGACTGAGGAAGGGGGTCATCGGGGTTGAGGGGAGCCGAGGGGGGTAATCGGGGCTGAGGGGGACATTGTGTCCTTGGTTATGCGATACATATACCAATGTCGTGCCACAACCACCCGAACACGAACTCTTGTGTCAAGGATAGGTTTGACACTGCTCTAACCCAAGTTTGATATGAGTTCTAGAAGAAGCCAATATCGTATCATGTCTCAACTTTGAAGAGTCATTCCTGTGTCCATGTATACGACTCTCCTTGAGTCAAGATCTGCATCGTATTGTATACGATGCCGATGTGCAAGTTTGTGTCTAAACTTAGACAAGTAACTAGAAGAGATATAGGGTTAGGGTTAGGGTCTGTGTCATGTTCTGTGTCGTGTCAGTGATTGTATTTTTATCGTTTCCTATGTCGTGTCTATGTCTGTGTCGTGCTCATGTCCGTGTGTCAGTGTTATATTATCTCTTGTCTATGTATATGTGTGTTCGTGTGTCCGCGTCCATATTAGGGTTAGTATCCGCGTGTGTTACTGTGTCCACGCGTGTGTGTGTGTGTCCAAGTTAGGGATTCGGTTAGGGTTAGTGTGTATCATGTCGTGTCGTGTCAGAGAGAGAGACAGAGAGAGGAGCTCACTGAGTGAGGAGGAGGAGGAGAGCTGGAGGGAGGAGGGGAGCTGGAGGGAGGAGGAGCCTACGGAGGAAGGAGGACGTCGGAGGGAGAAGGAGCCGACGGAGGGAGGAGCACGCCGGAGGGGGGAGACGCGGCCGGAGGGGGTTCGCCGCGGTGGGGCGCAGGGATGGGAGGCTAGGGTTTAAAATTTTGAAGATATCGAAGGAAATGGGGGAAAGAAAAATTTGTCAAACCCTATATGAAATAAATTAGCGACGTCTGTCCAAATGTCGCTAATTGTCGCAAAAATAATAATATACTACGATTTAAATACAAAAATGTCTGTAAACGTCGCTAAAATTAAAAAGGTAGCGATGTTTAGCGATATTTTTTTATTATTATAGTAATTGTAGTCGCTAAACGTCGCTCCACGTCGCTATCATCGATGTATTGCGACGTTTTATATGGACGTCGCTAAATACCTATAATTCAGCGACGTTTTATTTGGACATCGCTAAAACCCTCACTATTTGGACATTATTTGGTAGTGAGATACTAGATATATGATCAACAGACATAAAATAGTAAAGCATCATAAACTGTATATACATAGATGATCACGAAGTTAGTTGTACAAAATGAATAACTAGCAAGAGTATAAGTCATACATGATCAGTACTAGTTGAAGACTAGGTATAAAACAAAATCATGTTATGCCCGTAGGCAGGATGTCAAGTCCAAAACATGAGCTAAACACGTGCTCGGAGGCTAAACTCCGCAAAAGAATAATGTACATATACTAGTGGGTGAATGTATGAAAACCCACTCAGGTACTTTGGTGCTCCGGTTGGTCAGCATCCAGTAGAAGGTAAGAAAGATCATCTGATTCTGCCACGAGATCTGGCCATGCAAAACAAGTGGGGTTAGGCCCCAAATAGCAAGTAACAGAAAGAAAGCAAAAAACTATGAACTAAAACCAGCAATAACTAACACAACAACGGATAAGTAAATGCGGATCGAGACTCGTTCTCTACTACCTCGAGAATAGAAAAGACAATAAGCTAAATAACATGTGACATAAAGTATATATGGAACAAGTAAAATAAACATTAACATGTGATCATGTAATGTGCCGGAACAATAACTAAGAACATGTAAGATATTCCGGGACATGTGAACATGTACAGTGTAGGGGTCATGTTGCATATGAGTACAGGATCTGAAATATGGCATAAACACTAATCATGTAAAGGAACAATAACTGAATATATGGCTATAGAAAATGATAAGCTGGAAAGCGGCAAGAGAGCTTAAAAACTTCTCAAAATTGGAACTATAACCCTTAAACCAAATAAGGACCGAGATTATAGATTTTTTTTTGAGTCGAACCTAGCCTATGGCCACCCGCCGATACAATTTGTAACAATTTGTATTGTTATTTATAGATAAAGGTTACATGATTTGAAACTAAAAATATATTACAAAATCAGAATCTAAACTAAAAAGATAAACCCAAACTAAAAGAATAAACTAAACTTATCAAGATGTAACAAAAAAATCGGTATTTAAACTAAAAAGATAAACTAAATAAAAAATAATCCTATCCAGTGTTTGACTTGGTCTTCTGACTTGGTTTTGTATGGAGAACGTAATAAATGCGAACACTAAGAGCCTTTGATATCCTCTTTCACCATCAACAGAGAACCCACAATGTGGCAGAGCTCGTCGAGGGTGTGAGGGTTCGGACGGCGAAGAAAGCGTCGGCGGTGGGGCTTAACTCTGATGTTGTAGTTATCATTCGGCTGTCGTTGTAGTCCGACGATGATGACGTGGTCTTGGTTATGATAAAAATTCTCGATTGAGATAAAGTGAGAGAAGATGAGTTATAGAGGGAGAGGTTGATTGAGAAATGAGTGTTTGTACTAGTGACTTTGCCTTTGTAAAAAAATTGAATAAAAAAAATAAAATTAATAAAGCTACAAAATTTTGTGTGGGTTGGAGCCCAGCCCACCAATGGTTCTGTTATTGACCACGTAATTTGAATTAGGAGTTTCTTCTTTGAATCAGTGGAGGAATCTTTCCTTCCCTTCGAC
The DNA here is from genome assembly GCA_036927795.1 of Iris macrosiphon. Taxonomy (NCBI): domain Eukaryota; kingdom Viridiplantae; phylum Streptophyta; class Magnoliopsida; order Asparagales; family Iridaceae; genus Iris; species Iris macrosiphon. The sequence goes on along the minus strand of JAYESA010000012.1, from coordinate 150,050,976 downwards.
ATAACCAAAAACATCGTGGGTGCGAAAAAACATTCTTTCGAAGAACAAGCACTCGGTCTCCCTATAGCTTTTGAATGACTAGTGCAAGAGATGGTCGATCTAATCAAATTGTGAACGATGGTGTAACTAAGGAGGTGGTCGTCACATATAACATTATGGAAGCAAAGGATATGCATATAGCTTATCCCAAAAGTTTGGGATGGAACCTTTATTAATTGTAGTGGTGTTCCTACTTTTTGACTATTGAGTGCACAATGTATTCTTGATATCCGGTTTAAAGGAACCATCTTTATCTACATTCTGTAGTTTTTTTAGTACGATACATAATTTTTTGATACGCGATGCCATCAAAAAGTCAAGCAAATGCTTATATTAAAACATTGAAGTGTAAGTTCTAAACTAATGCGTGGGAACATGACTAGTTTAAATTATTTTCTTTTAGGACTAAATAGTCTTTAGATCCCCGATTTTATATCAGTTTAGAGTTTTAGTTTTAGCATATAAACTTGAAATGTTTGGACTCTTAATTTTTTTTTTATTATATCCTTATTTTCAACATGGGTTGATTGTTGCACTTGTACTCATATTGAGGATAAAATGATAATAATAAAAAATCAAGGTCCAAACTTTTCAATTGAATTTGTCAAGACTTAAATGCTAAATTGGTATAAAATCCAAATTCAGATACTAATTAGTCCTTTATTTTATTAAGTAAAGCATGTGCACAGTGCATATCTACTTTAACATATCTTCCATCTTCCATTATATAAAGCGGCTTCTAGACGGCTCAAAAGTGAGCCGTCTAAGCCGTTAGTAAATACTCAACCAATTAAATTTAAAAAAAAATATTTACGGTAAATAAATAAAATCTTAAACGAACTTCTATCTTATCTGTCTAAACCCTTAATAAATAATCAACCAATTTAATTAACAAAAAAATTAACGGAAGATTAAAAAAAATTCTAAAACCAACTTCCTTCTTATCATCCATAACCTACTATTTTCTTCTACCAAACATAAATACTAAACTTAAAATCGTTTAAATACTAAATTTAAAAATTAATTTTAAAAAATTTAAAAAAATAAAAAATTTTTAAAAATTAACAAATTTTATTTCAAATATATTTAAATATTTGAACAAAGTACATTGTATTATCTGACTTACATATCCAAAACTGTAAAAATATATCTATAACAAATTCTAATTAAAATATATTTAAAATATTTTAAAGTAATTTAAATTTTTATATAATTTTTTAATAATTTTGTTTTTACGTGCAAACGCACATGGAGGTAACACGTACTAGTAAATTCACGTCTGTTGCACGTAAAACAAAATTTTCTAATATTATTATAAAATATTTTTAATATTTTAATATATTTTAGTTAGTTATAACGTGGGTTACTAAAGGGTTGGATTTTTACTTTGTATTTTAGTCCCACATTGGTTAGAGATTAGTATTACGGATTCATTGGGTTGTATAAATAAGACATTTGCCTCTCACTATGCGATTACACGAATAAGAGATCTTCTCTCCTATTTTTTTCATCCTTTTTCTATGTTTATTCTAACACGTTATCAGCACGAAGCTCTAACGGGAGAAAATAAGCGAGAGCATCTCAGTGAACCCGCTATTTGCGGATTCTCCACTTTGGTAATAGATGTGGTTATTTATGTTTATTTGTTTCTGCATATGCATACCCTAAGCGCAGCTTGATATTGATGTTTATAAATCTCTTAGCATACCGCTAGGGCAAAAAGAATAATTTTTGTCCATTCATCTCATTTTTTTTAGTTAACTCTGATAGCACTCCGATGTTAATCGCATATAGATCTCTCGGAGAGAAAGCTGGATTTATTCTTTATTTCTTTCTTTCTTTCTTTTATATAGACAAAGACAATAGAATTGATTTTTGACGGATCAGATAATATGCTTAATTCTGATAGAAAATCCGATAAAAAAATGATTATTCATCGAATGACTATTCATCTATTATATTTTCATCAAATAAGGGACTGAGATTAGGACTGCAGGAAAGAGGATAGCCACTAGGCCAGCTACTAGAGACACACATACTTAAAGTGGGCGGTGTGCTGTCCCTATTGGGCAGGGCCCTACTACATAAGGCCCCACCGTCGGGGCATAAGCGCCCTTTTGCTACCCATATGCAAGGCGCCGTCTTAGCCTTCCCTGACCAGGATCGCTCCCACACTTGTAGCGTTCGTGATCGACCTCCTCAACTGTGTATCGATCGAAAGGCAGGGCGGCACAGCCCCCAACCGACGGGAGTTTTTACGTCCAGTATGTCCCCCGTCGATTCCCGACATGCTATGATACCCCGGGGGTGGGTAGGAGCGAGTCGAGTCTGTATCGCTGCGGAGCAACTGCAGCGTCTGGATCTGATCTATCTACTCGGCAATTCATCCGATGACTTTACGGTCGCCAAAGAAGCCCCAAGAAGTATCAAACATTTTCGATGAGATCCATGGAGCTATTCTGAGATAGCAAGCACTAGCTCCCGGTGCGACTTCATAAAAAGCAAGAAAAGAGAATAATCCCCTTCAACCGCTTTCAAACTGCTCTTCGTTCATTCTTAACCCAGCAGAAAGATTATCCCGACCGCCAAGAGAAGAAGAAAGAGGATGTGCTTTCAAGTCGAGGCGCTCAGCCCGCTACGCTCAGTCAAGGAACGAAGAAAAGATTCCTCCTTCCTTAGTAGGGGAGCACATCCTCTTCCAAGATAGCCAGTGATATTTAGTGAGATTGTTGTAGCTACGAAAAAGGTAAGGTCGTCTTTCTTTCCGGCGGGTTCGACCGAAAGGAGCTGTGTTCTATGGTTTGACGTTGTTCCGGTGCGGAGATGAGTACTGACATTGATCCGCAAGAAGAAAGTAGGCATCAGCGTAGGGGGGCCAACCGAGCGAAGCTCTTGACTGTATGTGTGATAGCATCTACTATACCAGGACATTAGACGAGAAAACTAAGACAGACGAGGAGGAACCTACTAGAAATAGAAAGAAATACGGAAGATGGGGGGGGGGCTTGCCTCCTCGTTCCCTTTGACCTATGCCATGATACTCATGGGCTGCTTATCTCTACCAATTGAGGCGAGCGACAGTGAGGTGACTGTGCCGGGAGTGTTAGTTAGTCTTTCTCTTTTAGCTTTGCCATCTGATTCTATAAAGCCCGTCTCTTGCAAAAGACGATTGGGGGAAAAGATCAGCCTCAGATCAAAACCATCAGAGATCTGATGACCATGAACATGAATTGTTTGGTCTATATATATAATACTTCTGGAACATCATTGTTCGAAGCATACAATATGTGGTATTTTTGAAAGACTTCTTGAACATAATCATTGTTCGAAGTATACCATGAACATCTAGTGTTTGGTATTTACCTACGACTTCTGGAACATCATTGTTCGAAGCATACCATGAACAAGATTTGTTTGGTATAAATAAACTTCTGAAACATCATTGTTTGAAGCATACACCATGAACATGAATTGTTTGGTGATTTACCAAGTTCGTATGTTAATTTGTTATTATTAATATTATACAGCAATATGTCGAGCCTCATAAAGCATAATTTCAAGCCTCCAAACTTAGAAGGCCAGAACTTTCTCAACTGGAGATTGGATGCTGAACTGCACCTTCAAGCCAAAAGCTTAGGTGACGCAATTGTGGCTAATAAGCTAATATCTGCACAATATAAAGCGAAGGCTTTAATTTTCCTAAGATATCATATTCATGATGATCTCAAAGCTGAGTACTTAACAGTCAAGGACCCCTTGGTGATATAGAATTCTCTAGCTGAGAGATATGATCACCAGAAAACGGTCATACTATCAGGTGCACTCCATGAATGGCTCAATCTACGTTTCCAAGATTATAAGACAGTTGCAGCCTATAATTCAGCTATGTTAAGGATTACTTCACAATTGAAGTTATGTGGTAAAGAAGTGACAGAGCATTTCATACTAGAGAAAACATTCACCATATTTCATGCGACTAATATGACCCTACAACATACGTATAGGGAGAGAAATTTTAAGAAGTATTCCGAACTCATTATTGTCTTACTCGTGGCCGAGAAAAAAAATGAGTTATTAATCAAAAACCACACTAGTAGACTAACTAGGTCTGCACCAATTCCAATTTGAAGTAAATGCGACTAGTGCTCAGAAAAATGTGACCAATACTAGAGGTCAAGAAAATCACAGAGGTAGAGGGCATGGACGTCGTGGAAGCCAAAGAAATGGATACAATCCGGATCCAAGGAACGATACACAGTTCAAAAATAAGAGATTTAATCCTCAAAGAAATAATGCCCAAATTTCCAATTCAGCTGCTCCAATTGATATTTCCAAACGTTGTGGAAGAGCTGGTCATTGAATGCGAAATTGTCGAACCTCACAAAAGAAAGTAGACGAGTATGAAGCCTCAAAGGGTGTGGAGACTAATCTCATGGATGGTACAACACAAATGAATTTTAATGATTTTTTCCAAGATAAGGATGGAAACACAATTTTGGAAGACCAGTTCAACGTCATGATAGCGAAGTCAATGAATAGTTACTGTATGCTTATCTAATTGGTTATTATATGATCAATAGTCTAGGTAGTTACTTTCTTTGAAGCAGTTTCATTTATATTTAGATCAAGTTATAATAATTGACAATATGCCAAGTTTAACCATTTAGTAGCATATTAATATATTATTAATTTTGGTTTTTGAAAGGTATGGACAATGATGATGGCATATGCTTGATAAATAGTGCAACAAATGACACTATATTGAAAACTAGAAAAAATTTCACAACATATGCCTCAAACAGTGCCAAGGTGACCACCATTGCTGGACCCGCGCAGATTATAGAAGATTATGGTAAGGCCGATGTTGTGTTGCCAAATGGAACACACTTAGTCATTCGAAATATATTTTTATCTAGTAAATCTAATAGAAATCTACTCAGCTTTAGAGATATTCGAATGAACGAATTTTATGTTAAAACCATGAACGATGATAGCAAAGAGTATCTTTCTATCACCTCTAATATTGGAAGCAATAAGCTCACATTAGAAAAGTGCAAGTTAATCTCCTCGGGGCTATATAAAACTACTCTAAAGGTAGTAGAATCTTACCCCATCACTAGCAAAATGCTAAAGGATCTAAGAAATTTAATCATTTGGCATAACAGACAGATTGGGTCATCCAAGATCGACTATGTTGAGAAATATCATCAACAATACCAATAGGCATAATTTATCATACTAAAGTCTTTTCTTTCCTACTGAACATTTGTGTGTAGCTTGTTCATAGGTTAAACTCATTACAAGATCTTCACTTCTCAAAATAGCTTCTGAATCACCACCATTCCTTCAGAGAATACAAGGTGATATTTGCGGACCAATTGATCCTGCTAGCGGACATTTCAGGTATTTTATGGTTCTAATAGATGCTTCTAGTCGATGGTCAAATATTTTCTTACTCTCATCTAGAAATTTTGCCTTCTCCAAGCTAGTTTCTCAGTTGATTAAGCTTAAGACTAATTTTCCTGACCAACATGTTAGAACGATTCGACTTGATAATGCAGCTGAGTTCACTTCCAGTACTTTTGATGATTATTGTTCTTCCGTAGGAATAGAAGTTGAACATTTTGTCCCTCATGTTCATACCCAAAATGGTTTAGCGGAGTCCTTGATTCAGCATTTTTAGCACATAGCAAGGCATTTACTCATGAAATCAAACTTACTCGTTTCAGCTTGGGGACATGCCATATTACATGCTGATAAATTGATCATTATTAGGCCAACTGCATATCATAAATTTTTACCATCACAACTTATGACAGGCCATCAACCTAACTTCTCTTATTTGCGTAAATTTGGTTATGCTATTTATGTTCCTATTCCCCCCTCCCTAGCGCTCTAAAATGGGACCTCAGTGTCATTTAGGAATTTATATTGGTTTTGATTCACCCTTATCATTAGATATTTGGAACCTTGAACTGGTGATGTTTTTACTACTAGATTCGTAGACTGCCATTTTAATGAGACTAAATTTTCGTCGTTAGGGGGAGATAAGAAAGAAAAGAATGTTCTCACAAAACCATTCGCCATAAATAAACGGCATGAATTATCGTATAATAATCCCACTCTGTCTCATCTAGATCCTCGTACTAATCAATGTGAAACTAAGGTATGAAGGATATTGCGTCTACAGAAGATTGCAAATCAAATGCCAGATGCATTTACTGATGCAGCTAAAATGATTAAATCACATATGTCCGCTGCAAATGCGCCAGCTCGAATTGATATCTCCGTAGAAAAAAATAGCAGAGTGTCTAATGAATCTAATATACGCCAGAAGCATGGTAGACCTATAGGTTCGAAGGACTTAGTCCCTAGAAAGAGAAAATGCCCAAGTAACGGTCTTAAGGAGGTTACACGTAACGCTGAAGAAGAGGTTATGAATGACAGATCCATACTCTCTAAAAACCCAGAAGAGGTTATTATCTTAGAAAAGACACAAGCACAAGAGGAGGCTCAGATACCTGAAAGCAAAGAGATCTCTATGTTTTATACATATACAAGAGAAGTATGAGATTGCAAAGATATAACAATAGATGAGATATTCTCATTCTCGGTAGCTACTGAAATATCCAAGGGCATTGATGACACTAAACCACGTAGCATCGATGAATGTCGACAAAAAAAAGATTGGCCAAAATGGAAGGATGTTATTCAAGTAGAATTGGATTACCTTAATAAACGTGGAGTGTTCGGACCTATAGTACAAATACCAAAAGACGTCAGACTGGTAGGGTACAAGTGGGTGTTTGTAAGAGAGCAAAATAAAAAGAATAAAATTGCTCAATTTAAGGCACGATTAGTGGCACAAGGGTTTTCTCAGAGACCCGGGATTGATTATGAAGAGACGTATTCTCCTGTAATGGATGAAACAACGTTCTGTTATTTAATAAGTCTAACAGTTGAGAAAAAGCTGGACATGAGACTTATGGACGTTGTAACAGCCTATTTATATGGTGATTTAAATAGCGATATCTATATGAAAATCCCAGATGGCTTTAACCTACCCAACTCAAAATCTAAGAACATGCATTCCATAAAGCTAAGACGTTCATTGAACGGTTTGAAATAATCCGGAAGGATGTGGTACAACCGTCTTAGTGAATATATGAAAGAAGGAAAATGAGAATAATCTTATATACCCATGTGTCTTCATAATGAAATATAAGGAGGGTTTCGCTATAGTTGCAGTATATGTCGATGACATAAACTTGATTGGGACAAGACATGAAATCAATGAGACTGCAAACTATCTAAAAAAGGAGTTCGGGATGAAAGATCTCGAAGACACGAAATATTGTCTCGGATTACAAATTGAGCATTACAATAATAAAATTTTAATACATCAATCCAAATACACAAAAATATATTGAAACAATTCAATATGGATAAAGCTCATCCCCTTAGTACTCCAATGGTTGTTCGATCTTTAGATATCAATAAAGATCAATATCGTCCTATGGACGGCAATAAAATGATGCTAGGACCTGAAGTACCGTACCTTAGTTCCATTGGGGCATTAATTTATCTATCATAATGTACAAGGCCAGAATTATCATTCTATGTCAAATTGTTGGCTAGATATAGCTCGGCGCCAACTCGTAGACATTGAAATGGCATTAAACATGTGAAAATATATCTTTGTGGAACTACCGACATGGGATTATTTTATACTTGTGTTTTATCTGACATCGCGAATCTAGTTGGCTTTGCATATTCAGGTTATTTATCTGATCCCCATAAAAGTCGTTCACAAAATGGATATGTATTTCTTATTAGCAATGTAGTTATTTCTTGGCATTCAATAAAACAGACAATGGTTGCTACCTCCTCAAATCACTCAGAAATATTGACTCTCCATGAAGCAAGTAGAGAATGTATTTGGTTGAGATCGTTGATTCAATACATTCGTAGCTTCTGTCACCTTTCTTCTACCACAGATACCCCAACTGTTATTCATGACGATAATGCAGCATGTATTGCACAAATTCAAGGTGGATTCATTAAAGGAGACAGGACCAAGCACATCTCACCGAAGTTTTTCTATACTCATGAGCTTCAGAAGAACTTTGATATTGACGTCCAACAATTTTGTTCAAGTGATAATCTTGCAGACTTATTTACCAAATCGTTGCCAAAGTCAACTTTTCAGAAAACTAGTTCATGGAATTAGAATGCGATGTCTTCATCAGCTGAGTGTTCAGAATCAACATCATCAGGGGGAGTGATTGTTTTCAGGGGGAGATACATTTTGTATGGACTATAACGCGTTGTACTCTTTCTCCTTAGTCATGAATTTTTTTTTATTGAATTTTTTCTGACAAGGTTTTAATGAGGCAACATTAAGCGTGTCCAACACCTATCTAAGTCAGCCTAAAGATTGTACTCTTTTCTTTCGCACGGGTTTTTTTTCTAATAAATTTTTCTGGCAAAGTTTTAACGAGGTAATAGGCTTAGAGATGGTGGTCATCCAAAGGGGGAGTGTTATAACGTGAGTTACTAAAGGGTTGGATTTTTACTTTGTATTTTAGTCCTACATTGGTTAAAGATTAGTATTACACCTTCATTATGTTGTATAAATAAGGTATTTGTCTCCCACTATGTGATTACACGAATAAGAGATCTTCTCTCATATTTTCTTCTTCCTTCTTCTACGTTTATTCTAACAAATTATAATTTGTTATGGATATATTTTTACTCTTTATAAAAAAAATCTTGAAAAGACTAGCCGTCTAAACTGTACGTATATCCTCACGTAATTAAAAAATTTAAAAATAAATAAATTTTAACTAATTGTTTAACTACATAATATTTTATAACTATAGTCAAACATCTCTTCTAGCTCATGTAGTTAAGGTTGGAGGCATTTCCTTGAATGGTCAAATTTGAATCCCTCTGGGGTTATTTATAACAAATTTAATTTTTTTTTCAAATATTAATTTTTAAAATAAATGATGAATGATTTACAAACGGCTTAGACGGCTCACTTTTGAGCCATTTTGAAGTCTCATTATAAAAGTAGAAAAGAGATAAAGTTAAGTATCAACAAAAACTAAGATATTTTTTCCCGTGCAAACTTAGAAAAATATATATCTTTGGTATTTTTTTTTTTGACTTCTCGGCATAACGCACGGGGCCCGACGTAACGTTCAAAATTTTTGTGCACACTGCGTTGCATGCCTTTGGACCCACTGTCCCCCAACTCCCACCATTTATAAATGAATTTATAAATGAAAAAAATAATACACCCTCGTGGTTCGATCTATTTATCTTCTGTCATCCAGCCGGGATCTTATACCTCTCCTCGGTAATCACAAGAGTCACTCGAATTCGATATATCTTTGGTTATCATTGTTGCAGAGTATGTTGGAGTGGGTGGGCTTCCCAATCTATGTGAAAAATATTATGGAGTAGGATTGGATTGAGTATTTCTACATATAATAGGAATACCTCAATTTATTTGGATTGGATATTCCTAAATATAATAGAAATATCTCAATGGATTTAGATTGGATATTCCTATATATAATAGGAATATGTCAATGGATTTGAATTTGGATTGGATATTCTTATCTATAATAGGAATGGTAGTTGTGGGTTTGAGACTATATATAGGTGAGGCAAGAGTACCATTGCAACATTGGAGAGGAGAAAGAATGATTGGAGGCCGTTTCGAAGAAGGAGATCAGTTTCGGGTATTTCTCGTTGTCTTTCTTCTTCGTTGTTATAATCTATTTTCTGTTCCAAAAGAGTTGTGGTGATCCAGAAAGAAGGATTGGAGACCGTTTCGAAAAAGGAGATCGGTTTCGGGTATTTACGTCAAAAATTTATGTGTCTACGATTTGTGTTTGACATTTTTGGTTTGTGCGTTTTGCTCGGTTCTCTCGCTGGTACTCTTTGATTTGGAAAATGGTTTTCGTACTTTCGTTTCCAGCAAAGTACACATATGGTTATAGCTACGTTTGCTGCTGAAGACCAAGTAAAACCTATCATCCTAAAATATTTTAAAAACTATAATTCCATCGTTCAATATCTTGTATTATTCGGTACAATTTAACAACAAAAGGGTGAGAATCGGTCATGAAAATACGCAATATCTTATATATAGTCTACTAGACATCAGAAAAAATTGGTCGCAGAAAATTTAAATCCATTGTATTCTATCATCCTAAAATATTCTAAAAATCTTAATAAACACTATACCAAACTTTGAAAGGTCAACATTTGTGATTGAACTGCGGACATAGGTTCTTCGTGGTACAGTCTCTACCATACTGTTTGGGAAGAAAAGAAGAAATTAAAAAAATTAAAATGTTGGATTCGTTTGGATATTCTTTCTAAATTTTTTGTTTGAAAATTATTTTCTGTGTTTGGTTATTTTCATTCGAAAAATAATTTTGAGAAACAGAAGTTAAAAATTATGTTTAGCAAAAAAAAAAAATCAGAAAATATTTTTTACTCAAATTTAATAAAATAATTGTGAATATCCTGTGTGAATAATTTTGTGTCCAATCGTATCCGACACTATTACGTAATTTTTTTAATGCTGACTGCCTCATTTTTGTGTCTGGTCTCTATGATTGTGTCCAGACCGTGTCCGGAGCTTGACAGCCTCCTGGAGGCCGAGGAGGACTCGACCGCCTGGACACGACGAGGACTCTATGACTGTGTCCAGACCGTGTTAACACCCGCCAGGACTCCAAGGAGGTCGTCGAGGTCGACCTACGATGAGGCGGTCGTTCCCCACCCTAGATCCACCGGGAAGGACGTGGTTGGAGCCGTTGCCGGGGACGTGGGGGTTTGGGTCCGCTGGAAGGGCGCGGGGTTCATGGCGCCGTCACCGAGAAGGGCGGGAACGGGACGAATCTGGTCGGGTCGGGAGCTTCGGAGATGGAAGCTGTGAAGCCGTCGTCGTCCTCCATGGACATTACCATGTTGGTTGGGAGGGGGGCCTGCAAACAGTGCAAAGAGCAAAAAAAATGCACTCAGAAAGCAGCTTTCAGCTGCCCTCCAAAAGTAGCGTTTAAAATTACATTTTAGAAGAAATAAATTTTCGAGTGAACATTCTGAATCATTTCCTCCCAAACGCTATCTATAGCAGTCCCTACGTTATAACTCAAAAAACTTAGTTATAACGCAAAACCAAATAGACCCTTAGTGTTTGGAAAGTAGGAGAAAAATGGATGAAAATAAATTTAAGGATAAAAATGATATGAATTCTATCATCCTAACATATTTTAAAATAGTCTTTCATGCAAAAATATTCTACCAATTTTGTTAACATATTAATAAATGTATATTTTATATTGATATACATCTTTCACTTTAAATATTTATTGATAAATATAAATTTTGGATCAATAAATATACTGATAAAAATATTAATATAAAATATATATTATTAATGTATTAGTATTAGTATATGTCTTTAAGATATATGTTAACCAGTGTATTAATAGGTATCTTGCCTCGTTAACAAGTGGGTTAAGTAGAATGCATAAGCTAAATTGAGAAACAAATTGAGACACGTGCGTGCGTGCGTGCATGCGTGCGTGCGATTGCATTAAATATATTTCTCCCGTGCAAATGTGACAAGCTGCTTATGAGACATTATTAAATGCATCTTGTAAACTAATGAACGGAAGACTCGACAAGTTGAGCTGATTTTATTGCGCCATCATGCGGACACCTACTCGCATATAATTGAAGTACAAGTACGACAACTAAGATATTTGTCTCCCTAACTTAAACAAATCCTTTCTTGATCTCCAAAGTCTTTCAAACACATGACATATATGCTAACATACTATTAATGTCTCGTCTAAAAGAAACTAGTGTTGTAGGGGTGACGTTCGGGTCCAGAGAGTTGCGAGTATATTAAAAGCAATAATGATATCGATTGACAACTCATACGCAATAGAATAATCAAGGGGGACCTTACGCCAAATCTACCTACTATTGTATAGCTATAGTCAAGAACCGGCGCAAGAATTAAAAAAAGAAGGTTAATCTCTGGACATCGTTTGGTTCACGAAAAAAAAAAAAAACACTCAATTTTTTAAGGTCTATTAGGATATATTTTCTAAAAAAAATTTCTATAAACAGTTTTCTGAAAATAAATTATAAAAATATTTTTTGAATATAGAGATTTTGAGTTTACGTTTGATTATTTTTATCAAAATTTAACTTTTGGAAAGTAAAGTTTAAAATTTTGTTTGACAAAAAACTCAAAAATTATTTTTTCAGATTTTATTGTCCCCGTGTTCGGAGTTTCCGTGTCGTGCTCGAGATTACTCGAGTCGTCGTCGTCCAGTCGAGACCACACCCCACCGACGTCGACGGCGCACCCCACGCCGCGGGAGTAGGACAACGGCGCACCCCACGTTGCGGGAGGGGGGCGACAGTGCACCCCCAAATCGAGGTCATCGACTTGGACGTCGGCTGCGCTCAGTTGGGGAGGAGCTATGAGGAGAGGAAATTAGGATAGAGAGTTGGAGGTTTGGGGAGGGTTGGGTTGGGGGTGGAGCCCGCAAACTCTGGAAAAATCTCTCAGAGAGCTTGTTTTCCTTGCGTTCAGAAATCTACTTTTAAACAAGGATTTTGGAATGTCCTTTTCTGAAAAAAATTCAAAAACTGCTGCATCCAAATACTTATTTTGACCGACTTAACTTTATAAAGCAAAAAACTACTTTATAAATGGTGACCAAACAATGCCTTGCTCTTTTATTTCTTTTGTGAAATTATAATTTTTATCATTTTTTTTTCAGTGTTTGAAAATATCAAGAAAATTGGAAGAAAAAGTAAATACTTAAGGTGGAAAAGTGAATCCTTTGTTGGATTGATGGAACCATTTTTTCCTATATACTTTTTTCCATTAAAAATCACTTTCCTTTCCTCCTCAATTCCTTTGGCATCCAAACTTTGGAAAGTAATGACTTTCTGAACCAAACGTGGCCCAAATATAAAGAAAGTTCAAAATTTTGTTAAATAAAGTTCGCTACATCAAAATTTTATTGTTCATATACCATGGTTTCTCTCTCTGTATCGAATCGTTAAAAAATAAAAATTAGGAAAGAAAAAGTAAAATCTAATGTAAACATGTATATAGAAATTGAAAATTACAATTTTTAGAGGGGAAGAAACATAAAATTGATAAAAAAAAAATTAAAGGCATGAAGCAAAAAAATTCAATGGAGGACAACTGTCCCCACTCGTCCCCATATATGTCTGCCCTTGGTATAGCCTTTTTTCGACGTTTGGACTAGTCAACGGTTCTTGATCTTTGTTCTTAAGAGTGAGTGAGCTGGCTGGAGGGGACACACGGCTTCGCTTCTGCATCGAATCGTCAAAAAATAAAAATTTGGAAGGAAAAAGTAAAAATCTATTGTAAATATGTATATAGAGGGTGTTGATCCCATGACTTCTCAACTGGACTCCATGTCTGTCGCCTCGCTATAAAGTTCCTGCTCCCCCATGCCACCGATCTCCGATCCCCCGAGTTGATTTGCATCTTCCTTCGTCTCCAGCTCCTCGACCGTCACGTCGATGCTAGCTGCCATGCGTAGCACCTTCTGTACTACTGGGATCCTGCCGACATCAATGACAAGACTGAGACCAAAGTCCCTAACTATCAGTCTCACCGTGAGTCTTGGCTTCCTTTCCCTGACTTCCGTCTTCCACCGAAACGTGTTAACGTTCCGACGAGCTTCTTCACACTTGGTTGGCCCAACCAAGCGGACGGTGCGATTCTCCCGAGATTCGAACCCCTGAGTCTGCCCACCTTCGTGTCCGAACTTGAAGCTTCCCCATACACATGCGTCCTCGAGCAGAACATCATGAACTGTGCATGTCGTCAATGACCCACAGCTCCCCCAGAACTGTGTGAATGGTGACACTCCAGCCTCATATTGAGTTTGCTGCAAACCTTGATCTCCTCCCTGGCCTCGAACTGCTAAAACCAATGTCGCTTCGTGAAGCTTTGGCAAACCACATGTCGCTAAAATCGGATCCGTGAAGCAACCCCCACTTGGAGACCGACCAGCTGTCATGGAGCGACATACTGACCCTCAATCGTTGGCTCATCACCATTTGTCGCTTTCTCTCGACGAACCGAATCCTCTGTAATCCTCAAAGTATCTCGAAGACCCTCTTCAGCAAGTTTTCGACGATCTAACTCCTGTCGAATACCCCTCGAGCCTCCATCCGATGTCTGGGACCTGCCTGTACAACTCAGCGGATTGAGCATGTACATGCTACAACATAAATCTCCTCGAGCCAGTTGTTGAAAACCCTTCGTAAGCATCCAACCTTTGTCCCCAAATAAACTGCGACAGCCATCATCCGCCAGCCTCCCTACTGAAACCAAGTTGTAGCGAAAACTCGGTATATGTCGTACATCCTTTAGAACGAGTTTCTCATCAAGCTCCGTTGTCAAGTACACATCACCGATGCCTACAACTGTAGTCGTCCCCTTATTGCTCATCTTCACACGTCTAAACATGCCTCCGTGGTATAACGTAAAGATCCTCCTATATGGAGTGGCGTGATACGATGCCCCCGTGTCCATGACCCAATCGTCATCATGTCATATGCCATAAGCTTCCTCTGCGTCAGTTGTTGCAATGATGAGATCTCTCATAGCCGTAAGATCCTTCTGATCATCCTTGCCTTTGGCCTTATCAGCTTTGAGCTTCATGCAGGTCCTCTTGATATGACCCATTTTGCCACAGTGATAGCACCCCTTCTTGCAGTCCACAGTCGCAAGATCCCGAGAACTCTCCCATGTCCTCGCTTGTGACTTGGGTCTTCCCTTCCCGTAGGAAGCCACCAGAGTAAACTTATGCGAAAATTCTACTTGTTTACGTCGGATCTCCTCGTTCAACAAGCTGCTTTTGACTGCCTCCATCGTGACAACTCCACCAGGCACAAAGTTTCTCACCGACACCACCAACGTCTCCCAGCTTTCTGGAAGAGAACTCAAAAGCAAAAGGGCCTGAAGCTCATCATCAATCACCATCTTCATCGCAGATAGTTGATTGATAATACCCTGAACCTCGTTCAGATATTGTGCCACTGGGGCACCCTCCGTGTACTTCAAGTTGAATCCAACGGCCTTCCGATCCATTCTTTTTCAGTCTTCAGCAGCTTTGTCTGATGGCTTAGCATTGTCACCCTCCAACGGACTATGCAAGTCCTTGCACCAGAGTAGATCCTCCATCATTGGCTTCCAAATTGCCCAATTCTCCCATCTGAGGGTGATCATACGAGTGTTCATCGGCTCCGTAGACATAGTTTCCAGAACCAAAACCAGTAGCTCTGATACCAGATGTTGGAAATCGGACACGTCCTACAAACGTTCCAACACCATATCTGAGAGTGCCCGCAGTGAAAACTTTAGGCCAACCCACCTGAGATAACCAACTCTGTCTAACGAACATCAAGCACAGATAAAGACAAGTATATGGCGGTGACTACGTCACCTGGACAAATTCTAACCTTTATAACTCGGGTAAAATTATAATTTTGACAAAATCAATGTTAAACCATTTGCCCTAATAGATTCAACCCCCTCACCACATTAAAAAAGAAAAGAAAGAGATTACAATTGAAATCACTTACCAACTCGTAGCAATCTCCCTGAGCGAAGGCGATGACTCCTCGATCAGATCTCTTTCTTCCTTCTGTCTTGGATGGCGAAGTCCTAAAAGCAAAACATTGACTTTCTCTTAGATTTTCTGTGGACGAGCACCCTGAATCTCCAACTTGTATTATCTTTGTGCCTCCACCCTCCTCCTAAAATAGCCCAACACCAATTATGGACGTCCAAAAATGGTCAAATTAAATATTTGATAATAATTTGAAATCTAATCAAATTATACATTTAATGTAGATTTCCAAATTATATCAAATTAAATCTTTGACCATATTTGGACTCCAAAATTTACCAAATTTAGACTGGACCCCAACACAAAGGAGCTCAAGGTGATAGACAAAATCTACCACAATATCATGCGTAGAAGTGACATAAATAATAAATATGAGTCAAGTCTTGTATGGTACCAATGTACTCGTCTCAAAAATAAAACTAAAGAACTGTAAATAACGAGCTATAGAGAAAATTAAGGCGACGAGCGGCAAGAGGGCATAAGGAGTACTCTGGATCGGGACCATAATCCTTAAACCAAATAAGGTCCGCAGACCGGAGCTGCGGACCTTCACCCGAGCAGAACTTAGCACCCTAACCACGCGTCAGAAGAATGAGAATAAAAGGACAAGCTTAACGAATAAAAAAAATGCATTGTATGGCCAGACATCTCTACGGCTTTCTATAATTAACTAACTAGGGTTATCACAAACATAGTTATTAAAAAATGCATGTTTTGAAGAATATCGCTATCACTGGCACTGAAGTCAACCCTGATGGCCAAGGGTACGCTTGTCTTGAAAAAAATACACATTACAACAAATGATAAATAAAACATAACTTACAACTTGTCACAGATAAACATAAACTTTGAAATCATAAATTTTGAAAACATAAGCTTGAAATCATAAGCTTGTCTATTGGCACAACTTGTATGTAAACTTGTCTTGTAAACATGAACTTGTATATAAACTTGTCTTGTAAGTGATGCATCACATATAACTTGGTAGGTCATGGGGCCCTTGCCTAGCAGGGTTGGTCCATGTCTCATAGGGCCCTTGGAAATCGGGGTAGCCGGTAGCGCCATATTCTTTCCTTCCAATAATCTAGGTAAATTATTATCTTGTTTAATCATTACCAAATTATTTCACATTCTCGAGTCGTGGATGTCACGCCCCGGTCCCGCAGGGCCGTTCGTCCTCACTTTGGTCCCTACGAAACCGATCGTTCTCGCACGGACGTGATGTCGTGCAAGCCTAAAATGCGCTTGCACAAGGCCAAAGCTTTGATACAAGGACAAGTAAGTTATTCAATACTGAAGCAGTGGTACACATAATTTGCAAAAAAGTAAAGAACACAATGGCATATGAAAACAAGCTCTTTTATTGATATTCAGAAGTGTTACAAGCGGCACATGGCCGAGGTTACAATTTACTCAAGCACTCTTTCTCTCGATTACAATGACACCGTTCCATACATTATGTCCCTCTATACAAAAGCAGCTCAAACTCGATACGGCTCAAGGCATCGACTCCAGATTTCTGGTTCCTTGGGATGAGGCACGGTTATCGCTTCCTCGGACGATCAAGCACCTGAGAACAAGCAAACTGTTGGTGGATCAGCACTTTTATAAGTACTGGTGAGTCTAAAACAACTGAACAGAAGCTATATCCCCTGAAACCCATACTAAGTAATCATGTGGCAAAATATTACATTACTAGTGATCTTGCTACTTTTACCTAAGTTCATTTCATGCAGCTCAGGTTTATAGTAAGTTTACATCTTTTCAAAAACATAGCTTTG
This sequence comes from Iris macrosiphon, assembly GCA_036927795.1. NCBI lineage: Eukaryota > Viridiplantae > Streptophyta > Magnoliopsida > Asparagales > Iridaceae > Iris > Iris macrosiphon. The sequence goes on along the minus strand of JAYESA010000012.1, from coordinate 150,033,434 downwards.
AAACAGTTTTGCATATTCAATACACACAAGCAAGCTTTAGAGGCAATGTTCTATCGTGCAGTGCACAGCATGTATTGTGCACTATGTTCTAACCCTTAGGGACAAGCAGCATTTAGGAACTATCATTCAATCAAGCACACAAGTTGAACCATCAATCAGAGGTCAGTCCCCAAGAAACTCAGGATCGGTAGCGGTAATCCAACTAACCAATGACTTACATTTTGATGCTATTAGCATCTGTGACACCTGGTTTCTTTTTACTAACAAGTAGCAGCCGGGACCAAGGTTCAGCTATGCACTAATAGCCATTGTCCGACCGATGCGAAATGCATGATGCACTGATAGATAAACTCTATGATGCAATTTCAATGAACAAGTAGGCTGATATGTATAAACTCTTTATGTTTCTTACCCCTTGCCGAACGGTTATCCTACAGCAAACATACAAGTTAGCAACAATTTGCATAAACATATATATACAAGGTTCTTTAGTTTTCTGTCCGTCTCTACATCAAACAGTTAGGTATGCAAGAAGGCTAGCCTAGCATACGCCCTAACTATATAATGGCCCCCTCCACGGGATTAGCAGTTGGGACGTACCAGCCCATCTCACTAATAGACGGGTCTACCCTCCCGTAAGTAAGGTGTTTTAAGCCTCAGGGTATATAGATCTCTCCTAGGCCGAACGATCCCAGTGCCCTAGGAAACGCTCGAGAGATGACCTTGTGCACAAGTTGTCCTGACCATATGCATGAATGCAAGCTCCTATCAGATAAATATGCTATCATGCAACTGATAGGGCCAAAGCTCTCAATACTCTTTGCCTAATAGTCACACCCTCCCGTAAGTAAGGTTTTTAGGCCTCAGGGCGGACTATTAGTCTAGATCACACAAGTTCAAGCAAGTCCTGAAGTTCTATCTCTTTTCAAGCAATCAAGAAACATGTTCAAGCAAAGCTAACTCTTTTAACAAGTAACAAGCAAGAACAGTTCTATAATTCTAGCATGCAATTCTATCTCTTGGACAAGCATTCAAGTATTCCAGTTTAAGAATGCGATATCAAGAATAAGTGCAAGCAATCTTTTACTCTTTCTTATTAGCATGGCAGCGGTTCGTTCGATAGCGGTGTCATGTAACTAAGCATGCAATATTTCTTATACTCTGGACTAGCATGGCAAGGTTCTATCTCATTCAGGCAAGCATTTCCAGTTCTCTAGTTAGGCAAGCAAGCAGATTCGTTTCAATGACAAACTATGTGAGTTCTCTTATTAAGCATGCTGAGGCAGGTTCTATCATTCTTCTTAAGAAACAATCTTCTTAAGCAACATGCATTCAAAAACTCAGATTCATTATTAAGTCATGCAAGAATCAGAGAATGTAGTTATGCCCACTCACATTAATCAATCGGTCGGAAACTCTCCGAGAAGACTTCCGTTCGAGCAAGCAAGGCGATATCACTTGTACATAGTGCCTACGCGGAGCGGAGAACTACATACTTACCCAACAACAAAGAGTTTCGTCCTCGAAACTCAAGGAGAAACTCACACAAGAATCCTGACCAGCGATAGTCCTCATCCCTTACCATCCCCAATCAAAACTCTAGCAATCATAAGTCAATAAAAACTCCAGCTAACAAATTCATAAATCACATCTCAAGCAACAAAATAAATCCAGAAAACTTTTGCCGGCAACTTTGAGAATATTTATTGACTTATTGTATGGAACGTTCATTGCAGCACAATCACAACTCAGAGTTGGAGGCAACGGAATGAGCAAAAAATCGAGTCGCTCTGATACCACTATGTCACGCCCCGGTCCCGCAGGGCCGTTCGTCCTCGCTTTGGTCCCTACGGAACCGATCGTCCTCTTACGGGCGTGATGCCGTGCAAGCCTAAAATGCGCTTGCATAAGGCCAAAGCTTTGATACAAGGGCAAGTAAGCTATTCAATACTGAAGCAGTGGCACACATAATTTGCAGAAAAGTAAAGAACACAATGGCATATGAAAACAAGCTCTTTTATTGATATTCAGATGTGTTACAAGCGGCGCATGGCCGAGGTTACAATTCACTCAAGCACTCTTTCTCTCGATTACAATGACATCGTTCCATACATTATATCCCTCTATACAAAAGCAGCTCAAACTCGATACGGCTCAAGGCATCGACTCCAGATTTCCGGTTCCTTGGGATGAGGCACGGCTATCGCTTCCTCGAATAATCAAGTACCTGAGAACAAGCAAACTGTTGGTGGGTCAGCACTTTTATAAGTACTGGTGAGTCTAAAATAACTGAACAGAAGCTACACCCCCCGAAACCCATACTAAGTAATCATGTGGCAAAATATTATATTACTAGTGATCTTGCTACTTTTACCTAAATTTATTTTATGCAGCTCAGGTTTATAGTCAGTTTACATCTTTTCAAAAATACAGCTTTGAAACAGTTTTGCATATTCAATACACACAAGCAAGCTATAGAGGCAATGTTCTATCGTGCAGTGCGCAGCATGTATTGTGCACCATCAATTAGAGGTCGGTCCCCGAGAAACTCAGGATCGGTAGCGGTAATCCAGCTAACCAATGACTCACTTTTTGATGTTATTAGCAGCTGTGACACATGGTTGCTTTTTACTAACAAGTAGCAGCCAGGACCAAAGTTCAGCTATGCACTAATAGCCATTGTTCGACCGATGCGAAATGTATGATGTACTGACAGATAAACTCTACGATACACATTTCAATGAACAAGCAGGCTTATATGTATAAACTCTTTATGTTTCTTATCCCTTGTCGAACGGTTATTCTGCAGCAAACATACAAGTTAGCAACAATTTGCATAAACATATATGTACAAGGTTCTTTAGTTTCCTGTTCATCTCTGCATCAAACAGTTAGGTATGCAAGAAGGCTAGCCTAGCATGCACCCTAACTATATGATGGCCCCCTCCACGGGATTAGCAATTGGGACGTACAAGCCCATCTCACTAATAGACGGGTCTACCCTCCCGTAAGTAAGGTGTTTTAAGCCTCAGAGTATCTAGATCTCTCCTAGGCCGAACGATCCCAGTGCCCCAGGAAACGCTTGTCACGCCCCACTCCCAAAATACGTAGGACCAGGAATACGTGACATGCCAGCTACGCATTCGACCAGACTCTGGTCTGACTCGAATACGTATAAGTTGTATAATATAAAGGGCACTATCTAGATATCCCATAAATGTAAACCTCTAGGTCTCAATCCACAAAGTATAACAATATACAAGAAAGAGCTATATGTGCTAAAGTCGGCCGTCCAATAACACACAAACTCGAATAGACTCGAGAAGAGATGAGTCTACAAAACTAGGCTACAACAGCAGATGAATAATCAATATGAATAAAGTAACCATAATGCCGGTAGAAATGATATGGGTACCTGGTACAATGCCCGCAAGACGTGCAACTCCATCAGTAACTCTAATGCTCCGTAATCATCTATGCTGCAAAACTGGCAGGGAACCAGGTCCTCAGAGGGACGTAACAAGGTACAGAAATATAGCAAGCCAAGTATAACAGAAAGTACAAGTGCAACGACGGGGTAATCTAGCATAACCAACTAAGTGTGACACAGTTTGAAGACAATGTTCGACGCGTGAGCTATCTAAAATAAAACCGTAGCTCCGAACACAGAGACACATGGGGCGTACCGTAGCTCCGAGCACAGAGTCACACGGGTGATACACTACTCTAGAATACAGGATCACTACATATACATATATAAGCGCGTGCAGAGGAGCCCAAACGTCTAGTAACTATCTTTCCCTTCCCAAGCGGTCAACAATGGTGCGCTGAACCTGAATCTCTATCTAACAGTCTCGACACACAGAAATAACTCAACAGACGCGACCCTAAGGTCGTCCCAGTCTCTGGTCATGATTTCAGTTTCAGGATACAGGAATCTGGCACAATCACAGTGTATGAGTGTATCCTGGGGTGTCGATATACTCAGGTACGTACATCGAGATGTTACGAACATCTAATAATTATTCTAAAACGTTATGACGAACGTCTGCACCCGGTTGTGATCCGGACGCGAAGTATCTAACGTAAACATAAATACGTGCACAATGTACATAAAGAAACAATAAATATTTGAAATCTGAAATACAGGGTGGCAAGGTACACTTGCCTGCGTCCGGCTGCTGATGATGGAGATCCGGTACCACGTCCAAGTCCTCAGGTCCCGTAGTACCTAGAGATGAGATACAAACCCAAATTAATAAACTATCATGTGGCAAACAGGGGTGTTACACACATCTATACATATACTTAATCTCAGCTATAACTCACAGGGGCAAGATGCTAGAAGGTTGACCACAGTTGACTATTGGTACGATACATCAAATCAACTAGTCATCTGTTCCACATCATCAAATCCAACCTCAATCACGATATTCAGTTAATTAAACCCTGATCCAATCCTCAGTTTCTCCTCAGTTTTCACAGATGTTAACATACACGTTGACGTCTCAAGCTCAATTAAATAATTATTATTCACTATCCTCAATCATGGTCTCATCATTTGATATCATACCTATTTTACGATTGAGCACCTGCTCCCAGTGTCCATCAATATTTTAATATCATTTTATTATTCAGTAATAATTTAAAACAGCTAAACAACAATAACCAGTGCGCATTTAATAATTAGGATTTTACCTTAACCGTCTCGTATGGCACTAACATCCAACCTCAATATATATCACCATTTCCATCCTCGCATGTAAATATATTTTATGTCCTCAACAACTTTATCAACAATTTCCAATATTTACCCAAGGGTCGATATCCCTCCACCATTTTATTAAATTAAATCTGCTCCTTGGTTTAAATCAATGAGTCACTATCACCATCACTTCTCAGCGTTTAAATGCATGCACAACAACAATATTCAATAATGCATATATTAATTGAAAACCCTAACATCTCAACCTAGCATTTTTTTAAGCCTTATTTATTAACCTTGTAATTTATCCTCTGATATTTCCAATACGAATATAACCCCAAACGAAGATCCAATTATCCTCAAATCCCTACTTAATGTATATCCATAATTCCATTTCAAAACTTATGAAAATAAACCCTAACCACATATCAATAACACAACCCTAACTAACTACATCAACCCTAATCACACCTCCTTAACCACAAGATTCATATGTACTACACTAATATTACACATAAACAATTATATGAATGTAAAGAGAGAGGGGGGAGATGTGTTTCACCTCGGCGAGGTGGCGTCGACCAGGGGTTGGCCGAAGAATCAAGCTGGTCAGCAGGGTGGTGGTGGTTGTGGGGGTACAATGGTGGTGGTGGTGATGGTGGGTGCAATGGTGGTGGTGGTGGTGATGGTGCAATGGTGGTGGAAGAGATGGAGGAGTGAAGATGGAGGTGGCCGAGAGGGGTGACTGCACCAGACTGGTAGCCCACCGGAGTAAGCCGAGGGAGGTAGTAGGGCGGATTGCACAGCAGGCCGGAGCTCGGCCGGATGTGAGCTCGTCGGGCTGGCAGTGCCGGAGCCGCGGCTGTCGGTTGAATGCAGGGTCAACAGCCAATTGGCCGGAGCAGTGGCGGATGCGGGGAGCTCGGTCGTGGCGAGTGCTGGAGGTGGTGGTGGTAACGTGCGGGTGAGGTGTAATTATGGTGGAGCTGCGGTGGATGGGTAGCAGGCCGGACTAGTAGAGCTGCGGTGGAGGCAGCAGGCCGGACTGGCAGAGCTGCGGTGGGGCAGCAGGTCGGTAGGGTAGTGCAGGCTCGTGGGGTGGCCGTCCTGAAGACTGGAGGAGGAGCGGGGAGTATCGGCCGGAGGGTGGCTGGCCGGAGTAGGATGAGGGGTTCGAATGGAGAAGGAGATGTGGAGAGGAAGAAGAAGAAAGGAAGAAGAAAAGAAGAAAGAAAAAATAAGCTACGGTTAGAGAAGGAGGGAGGAGAGAGAGAGAGAGAGGGGGTGGGGTTCTCCATGTGTTGGGATTACGGCCGGCCTTGGGGGAAGAGTGTGATGGTGAGATTTTATAGGGAGGTATGATGTAGGTTGTGTGGTGAGGATGCTTCCAAATTTGAATAGGTGGTGGAGATTACATATGAAGAAATTATTTCTTCATCCAATTGAAAGGGAGATGGAGGCTTGACTTGGTCAAAGGAGAGGGCTTCTCCATTTGGCCTAGACCAATGAGGCATTGACACGTGTCAACATGTGCAAATTAGCCCCTTAAGTTTGGGTATTTGCACAAACACATAAAATAATGGGAAAATTTTAGGGGAATTTGTGTTTGGTGTTTTGTAGGATGAGAGGGTGTTGTGGGTTTGGCATGGGCTTAATTAAATGGGCATTGGGATTAAATGGGGATTAAAATAGGATTAGTCAAAATTGGTATCCCCGATTTAATTAGAATAAAAGTGTCCCGCGCTTTTAAATTAAATGGGGCACTTGGGGTCAAAATTTGGAAATGACGCAAAGTTCAAAAATGGTGGGGGCTTGGAGTCAGTCTTGGACCCTTTAGTTGGTCCGGCTCAACGGGTTAAGTTGGTATCTCAAAATTGAGGGTAACGACACAGGTGTCCGACACGGAATTAAATATGGGATTTAGGATATTGGAAGTTGTGCAATTAATTTAAGGCACAACAGATTTGATTTTTGTGTGACAGAAAAGTCCAGTGCCTAAATTGGCGAGTCAAGTCAGAAGTACAATAGTCTGATAGAATTTATGGGCTGATATTGGGCTCCGAATAATTTAGCAATGGTAGGGCGCGCCAAGGGTTTAATTAATAAATAACAGCCAAATGCAACTCTACTCTAAACCTCAAACATATGCTACTAATCCAAAATTTTCCCAATCCATCCCTGACTATCTATAGAATTAATTGAGGGGGTTTACAACGCTCGAGAGATGACCTTGTGCACAAGTTGTCCTGACCATATGCATTAATGCAAGCTCCTATCAGATAAATATGCTATCATGCAACTGATGAACCACGAACAAGCACGCAAGCAATGCACATCAATCAAGTGATAGGGCCGAAGCTCTCAATACTCTTTGCCTAATAGTCACACCCTCCCGTAAGTAAGGTTTTTAGGCCTCAGGGCGGACTATTAGTCTAGATCACACAAGTTCAAGCAAGTCCTGAAGTTCTATCTCTTTTCAAGCAATCAAGAAACATGTTCAAGCAAAGCTAACTCTTTTAACAAGTAACAAGCAAGAACAATTCTAGCATTCTAGCATTCAATTCTATCTCTTGGACAAGCATTCAAGTATTCCAGTTTAAGCATGCGATATCAAGAATAAGTGCAAGCAATCTTTTACTCTTTCTTATTAGCATGGCAGCGGTTCGTTCGATAGCGGTATCGTGTAACTAAGCATGCAATATTTCTTATACTCTGGACTAGCATGGCAACGGTCTATCTTATTGAGGCAAGCATTTCCAGTTCTCTAGTTAGGCAAGCAAGCAGATTCGTTTCAATGACAAGCTATGTGAGTTCTCTTATTAAGCATGCTGAGGCAGGTTCTATCATTCTTCTTATGAAACAATCTTTTTAAGCAACAAGCATTCAAAAACTCAGATTCGTTATTAAGTCGTACAAGAATCAGAAAATACAGTTCTGCCCACTCACATTGATCAATCTGTCGGAAACTCTCCGAGAAGACTTCCGTTCGAGCAAGCAAGGTGATATCACTTATACATAGTGCCTACGCGGAGCGGGGCACTATCGCCTGTCCCGCGGGTGCGAGGAAAGGAATATGGCCCGTTCGATACTACCGGGACGTGATACCATACAAGCCTGGGATTGTGCCCGCGCAAGGCTTCATCGTTTAAGTTGTGTTTGGCTATCATCGCATCAATCGAGTAAGTAGCGGAAAGGGGCAATGTTGCAATGCAATGCATTTAGCCAACTGAGTATTCGGGACAAATCGAGGGACTTGGGTGCTCTTTGCAAAGGCATTCGTTCCATACATTATGCCCCTTTATACGATAGCAACTCGGGGCACAATCGAAACCAGGATTCCGGATCTTAGGGACTGAGGCACACCTATCGCTCCCTCGGACGATCCAGTACCTGCAAGCAAGTAAATTATTGGTGGGTCAGCACTTTTATAAGTACTGGTGAGATAAAACAACTGAACAAAAATAAACATTCACTAAAACCAACACTAAGTAATCATGTTATAAAATATTACATTACTAGTGATCTTTCTAATTTTACCTATGTTCATTTCATGCAGTTCATAGCAGAGTCATATTACATTGTTTTGGAAACATCTTTGGAAACAGAGTTTCATATGCAATAAGCAAGACAAGCCGTTGTTCTTTTTCAGGGTGTGCGCAGCGTGTCTCGTGAGACTCGAGGGACAAATGCATAGCTAGACACACATGCACATCTTAGGGGCAATACATCTATCCAAGCCAACACAATGAGCTAGCTATATGCAGGGCGGTCCCCAAGTATCTCAGGATCGGCAGCTGGTTGTACAACATACCAATGACTCATTCATCTGATACTATGGCAGCTGTGACCCATGGTAGCTAATGACGCATGCAGTTCATCTCTCCACCAATAGACATTGTTCGACCGATGCGAATGCATGGAACACTATCAAATAAACTCTAGTATGCAGACGAGATGAACCATCAGAACAGTTATCGATGTTGCGGGGCAATCCGACTTATCACTTGAACACATTCAGAAATAATATGGTTCTCTCGAAGCATAGACAATAGTGAACATGTTCATGCACTCTTAGACAAGCATTTCAGGATTCTCGTTAAGCAGACTTATCATTTCAAAGACAAGCTAGGTGAGTTCTTTCATTAACATGCAAGGCAGGTTCTATCATTCTCTTATGAAAACATTACAAGCAAAAACTCAGATTATTATTAAGGCGTGCAAGAATCAGAGAACGAAGTTCTGCCCATTCACCTGATACATAATGCCGGCGCGGAGCGGGGCATTACAGTAGACACTCGAGGAACTTTCTATAATGACGAGTTACAGGTACGAGCTTTTCATGAGTTATCAATAACGAACTTATCGTATCTGCAACACACAATACGTAGACAATACTCACACTCGATTGTCGATGCCAAATGCAATAGATTATCATATACAAGCAAAGTCCACGGTGTCGTAAGAAATAATAAAAATTTGTGTAATTCATAGGAAAAGGATAGCATCCAACATGATTTAAATATAAAACCAAGCTAGTGATTATAGACTACAAACAATCAACAAAAAATAAGCAAAAAGGAAAAAAATTAGCACATAAATCAATAACATGAGAATAAATCTACAACATTGCTAAGAAAAGGCTATAATAGATCATATGTGTAGTGTCCCACTCTGCGTTGGCACTATGTACAAGAGATATCGGTTTGCTGACTCAAAAAAAACCTTCTTGAAGAGCTCCTTGTTGAACCGGAAGATGACTAATCTAGGTGAGTGGGCAGAACTTTATTCTCTGGTTCTTGCATGCCTTAATAATGAATCTGAGTTTTTGTATTGCTTGTTTGCTAAATAGATAATATTCACATAAGAATGATAGAACAAGAACATGCATGCTTAATAGAGAACTTGTATGCTGTAGACGCATGAAAAATACGCTGGATAGTTCTACGCAGCATATTGATGCAAAGCAGCGTAAACAGAGGACTTCAGAGCCTTCAACATACGAACATAGCTTCTCCGCCGAGCACAGCGTGAAATATAGGCTCGAAGACCATCCGCGTAGGACAGTATGTCCAGGCTGCTTCAGCGTAAACAGGGTGCTTCATCGCCTTTATGGCGTAAAACTCATCCTCTTTCAATGCAGCATTAAAGTGTACGAGGGACGCTTCGTATTCTCCGAAATGAACCTGACGTCTGGACTTCTGACAAAGGGATACCGCTCGACTACCCAGGCGACGGCTATAATGATGGCGCGGCACTGCAACCCAGGCTGTCATTTACTAAACCGCTTTTACGTACACAGAGGAACACGCTGCCTAGTTTTACACAGGCAGATGAGAGCTCCTTACGCTCTGCAGAATACAAATCGCCTGCCACGTCAAGAGCTGCACTCCGTACGGGACCCGAGGCGCGTCCCTGCATTTAATGCACAGGGTGGTGACAGGCCCTCAAGGCACGTCTCTGCAATTAATGCCTCGAATACTGACAGATGCCTGAGGCACGTCTCTGCGTTTGATGCACAGAAGGGTGGAAGACCTTCAAAATACGCCTCTGTATTTAATGCACAGGATGATGGCAGATCTCCACATTTAATACAAGAGATTTGATTAAATGTCACCGAACCGTCGTTTAGTGACATTCCCTTTGCGAGAGCTGCTCCTACGCATACAAGAGAATATGCTGCCTAGTTTTACACAGGCAAACGTGAGCTCCTTATGCTCCGCAGAAGACGAACAGGCTGCCACGACAGCGGTTACTCTTCGCACAGGATTCAAGGTGCGTATCTGCATTTAATGCGCAGAATGATGGCAAATCTTAAAGACAAGCATCTGCATTTAATACACAGGATGGGGGCAGATCTCTGCATTTAATGCAAGAGATCTGATTGTCTCCAAGAGCCATAATTCCAGCTAAGACGTCCACATCATCACTCTGGCACGTTACGCAGCGGCTTCTACGCCTATTCAGCTTCGGTGCCTGCTCGGCTTCTACGCCCATTCGGCCTTCTGTTCCTGCTCGGCTTCTATGCCTACTCGGCCTCTATGACCACTCGGCTTCTACGCCCACTCGGCTTCTACGCCTACTCGGCTTCTACGCCTATTCGGCTTCTATGCCGGTTTGATAACTATTTGGCTTTTATGCCATGGTGACAGACATTATGTCACGACCCAATTCCGTAGAATCACTTGAGGCGTCCCCCGAATCGTGACCACCGTGCGGGCCTGGAGTTGCGCCCGCACAAGGCTTTAATGATTTGCATAGCAAGCACATATTCAGAGTACGCAGATAAATTAAAACACAGATTTGAAACATAAAAAAATTCTCTTTATTGATAATGAACATCTATTACAAACTCCTGAATGAGTTAGCTAATATGCCGAACGGCTTACAAAAGAGTTGACTCAAAATGAGATAGCAGTCCTGTACATTACATCCCTTTATAAACTCAAAATGATAAAGACCTCCTGGCTGGAGGATCGCTTTGCCACGGAGCTGCATTTGTGTATGAAGAGTTGCAGCTTCTGGCTTCAAAAGGCTTCGAGGCGCGGTGAAGATGCGCCAACAGCTTGGACTGGATCGAGTAGACGACTTCGGCTCCTCGCTCGGTTCGCCTTGGTGCGGAGAACCTGTTTCAACGAGGGTCAGCATATCGAAATATGCTGGTAAAGGCGAGCTGGCCTGACTATACCAATCAACACGTTGTTTAGTGAAGCATGCATATTTTGTGGGTTTCTATCTTGCCTTAGTTCATTTACAAGTAAGCAGCATATAGAATTTACTGAAATAAACTAGCCACCGTTCGGTGGATTTACCTGCCCGTCTGAATAACCTGCACAATACTTACCTTGCCTTCCCTGCCACGAAGACACAAGTTAGTTGCAACAGGTTTAAATATACACGTTGGGATCACTGGCTAGGAGCCATAATGGACCATTTAGTCTTTGAACAAAGATGGTGTGCAACGAAGCACGTGAGGCGCTGCACGCCATCCCGTTCGCACGTGAGACTATCGTGAAGTTCCGCCCGGACCGGATCGGTGCCAGTGCCCCAGCGACCGTCCGCGGAACCCGTTACCTTGTGCACAAGTTGTCCGTGATCAATCGTTCGTGGCACGTTAACGTTAATGCAGTTGAGGCACGTGAACAAGATAAGCAACATTGCATGATTCGTTTACATTGCAACTACGTTATATTCATGCATCAGGATATACGTTTAAACTTGTATCTATGCATTTGATGAACATTACGAACGAACAAGCATGCAAAGATATAACCGTTCACAAGTTTATTGACAAGCATAATGAACCCAGTCTATTCTCTTTTATCTTGGTTTCTTTTATTATTACTTGGTATCGTTTGATCGGGGCGAAAGAGTGAAGCTTGGAAGCAGGACTAGCTAATCGGGTTGGTAGCCACTCACTTAGATTTTGGAAAGAAGAAGGAAAGAGGCGCTTTACGACTCCGCTCGCAAGCCACCTACTGCTCGTTCACCTGCACACGAACAGCTCGATTAATACTTCTTCCTCTCTTTCCAATCTCGGAATAGAAGTGCAAGTCAATGAACGAAAACAATAAAAACCATCGAAACCGTTCAAGAAAAACAAGCAAAATTCCAAAACCAACTCAAAGCACGAAAGCAACAAGCGACATCGAAAACCGAGGCAATAAAAGATAGCAGCGGAGAGGTCCCTCCTGACTCTGCCGCTAAGCCGATCCTTGGGGCGCAGTCCACTGAATATGGGAATCGATTCCGAAGAAACAAATCCATAACGAGGACGAGTTCTTAATTCAATCTATCCCGATCGAACGATACCGTTTGTGTTTCTTAGCCGCGCTCCCCGCACCGGGGGAACGGGGCGCTACACATTGGGTTCTATGCCAACCTCTTCTACACGAGGGATACCTACCTACGTGGCTTCTACGCCGTGATCTTCGTAGCAGTTATACGCATTTTGTCCCTTAGTTGGACCCGCGTCACACGCTCATTCAAAAGATCATCTATACGCAGGCATTGGTTATTTTAACCGTCGTGTAAAAGGGTGCTATACTTTCCACTATTCGGTTTCTACGCCGACTGTGTGGTCACTGTCACTAAAAACTCTATAAATAGAGACCTCTATTAACGAGAAAAAAGGCCAAAAAAAAGGTCGAACGATCAGAAGTAGGTCGACAAATTAAAAGGAGAAATAGAGGAGAGAGAGAGAGGAGAATCCAGAGCTCAGGCAAAGAGAAGGGATCGACGACTTTGGCATCGGGCTTCCACCCTCTTTAGCAACCTTCGAAGCTGCTACCTGTCTTCCACGGTACTTCTTCAACATCGTGTGGTCCAAGGGCTAAAGTGATCGACTGCAGATCAGACACCTATAGCAACATTCACCCAGATTAAATAAATTTTACTTAGACATCCTCGTGTAGGATCAAATTTGTACAATCTTGTTTGTAAACATAAAAGAAGGGCGGGTCTTCGTACAAGACCTCGTTTTCTGCATTCATCGAATCTTTTCTCGTTTACTATCCTAAACAAGATGGCGACTCTGCTGGGGACATCTTTTTCTTCTGATGAGGAAGCTATTGCTCAACACGATGCGGTATCCATAGAATCCGTGAAGAAGACACTAGTCGTCCAGTTCGACCAGTCTGTCTACGAAGATATGCTCCGAACAAGGGATAGCTCTCACTCTCTCTCTATCCAAAACAACAGGAAGCTGCGCAAGGTCTGGATGCCCAAGACATCCTCTACCATTCCTGTGGACTCTCCGATCTCTCCGATCTCTCCGACCAATGAGGTTGTAGCATTGCTCCCTCCGCGCCCTGCGCGTAAAATTCAGTCGCCTGTCTCTGACAGAACCGACAAAACTTCTGGCAATGCCTCAGCGCTAACCCAGAAGTATACTCCGCGCTCTGCGCGTGAAATTCATTCTCCCGTCCCTGGCGGAATAGACAGAACTTCTGATAAAGCCTCAGCGCCAAATCAGAAGTACACGACACGCTCCGCGCGTAAAACAATATCTGACCTCTACGGAGAACCAGATGATCCCTGTGATCTCCGCAAGGGAAAGCAAGCGGTGGACTACTCAACTTCTTGGCCTTTACGCCAGCAAGGGAATAATCTGCACGCCCTCCGAATTATGCGAGACGCTGATGGCCGCCTGAGGACATTCTCAGCTTTACGCCAACCAGAGCGAAGCTCCAAATTACGCCAGGCGAAGTCCCTAAGCGTAAAGAAGGCTCCAGTTGCGGAAAGACACCCTCCTCGGAGATTATCTGCCACCCAGATGGCCAACCTGTTGTATACGGGTGGCACAGAAAAGACCATGGTTCCCATCATCCGCATGCCCACCGATGGGAACAGAAGGAACAAGCCATCATCTTCTTCTTCTGCAACTCCTCCTGACCTGCGCAAGTATCTAATCCAGAAACACAAGGAGAGGGGATCTTCAAGCGTGGCCATTATGCCTCCTAGCGAGCACTGTTGTAATAGTCACAGGATTGTAATTAATTGTTGATGTTCTAAAGCAAAATGGCCAGTTTTTGATCGGCTGAGCTACTCTCCATCTTTCCTAGAAGAAGAGCCTACGCACGCGTCTGTGAACATGGCTTCACATATACCTGGAGGAAGCTCAGGCTCAAGACATCCGTCCTCTAGAACTCTGAGCCAAAGAAAATTCAATATGCTCCTTAGGGACACGGAAGCTGGGGTATTCCAGAACACTCGTTCAAGGTCACGACAACTGACTTCGTGCTCTTCTGATCCTGATGCTGGGGGTCGCCAGTCTCCCGAATCAGATACTGAGAGTATAGAGTCAACTTCTGCAGCGACCTATACTCATCCTTCAATGACGCCCAGGGAGATGGGAGTTTATGCCATTGGAGATGAACATGAGGAAGCCTCGCCATCAGGGAACGCTGAGCAACGCATTACTACACTAGAGACATCTCTGAAACAAATGCAATCCATGATGGAGGACATGCACCAAATGATGCTAACTCAACAGATGACTGCTATGGCTCGAACATCGGTCCCGCCTACTCAGATACGTGTGGGGGTGGACCTACCACCATCCAACACGATTCAGGAACCTTCTCTAGATCAAGAGTCAGCTGTTCCTTCACTTCCTCACTCTGAGAATGTACTACCTCCTGCGGGAGTCACGATACAACCGACTCCGCACCATTCCGTGGTTTCGCTACCAGCTGAAAATCTGATGCAAATAGTGCAGGATTTGAAAGCCCAATTTGATGCCTTGAAGCACAAAGATCAGCTCAAGAAATTGGGAATCAACCAGCCATACCCAGCTATCTGGGAAGAGGTCCCTTTTCCTTCGAGGTACAAACCTCAGACTATGGCCCTGTTCGAGGGAAAAATATCACCAAGTCAGTACATGAACTATTTCAGTATGATGACGGTGTTGCTACAAGGGAATGACATCCTCCTCACCCGGGTGTTTAAGGGCTGTCTCTCAGGAGTAGCTTACCAGTGGTACCGCAGCCTGGCGGACAACTGCATTACTTCCTTCGAAGACTTCAAGGCTTTATTCTTCACACGATTCTATGAGGGAGGAATGGACATGTCTATGTCCTCTCTCATCAAAGTCAAGCAAAGGGAGAAGGAGGACGTTCGCACCTTCGTCGAACGTTTTCGCCAAGCCACTTTACAGATGCCTCCAGGAGTTCCAGACTCAGCATTGGTAGACATTTGCAGGAAGAACCTTCTTTCCGTGATCTCGGTGTTTACAGGACCATATCAGTTTCATGATTGGCCCTCGTTCATCATCTCAGCAGTAGCCGCCAAGGACAACAGTCGCAAGGTGCGTGACAATGGCATCATGATCTCTACCTCTGACAGAGGCAAGAGGTCATCCCCCAATGGTGACCATCCTCGCAATTCCAAAGGAAAAGAAGCTCTAGCGATCAATACGTCCAGACAGAAGACCGCGGCAACCACGCAGACGAAACCTGGGACTTCCAGGCCCGTCGAAGTATACTCTTTTGACGACGACAATATTCTGAGTATATTCGAGTATCTCGTCAAAAGTGGCAAGATCACCCTTTCGGAGGAGAGGCGGCCCAGTAAAGTCGGCAGTGCCAACAACCCCAAGTACTGTATCTTCCATAGATATGTACACCACCCAACAAAGACGTGTTACATATTGAAAAGGAAGATCCAAGAGCTGATCGATGCTAAAGCCATCACTCTGCGCAATAGCGAGAAGACGGTCACGGCCAACATGATCTCTCTGCAATTTGGCAATCTGCCTCCCCAAGAAGTACCGGACGGTATTATACCTATTTCCCGGACAACGATGAACATCGTTAATCTCCCTCCGACGAGGGGTCAAAATCATGACCTGTTACCCCTAACTACCCAGAGAGGCGAGATTATGTGGGTTTACCCAGACTTGGTGTCGGAGCTCAAAAAAGAGACTAATGCTACTAAAGCTAAGTCCAGGAAGAACTCTAAATGCAAGCCATGCCATATGGTTACAACTTCTTCGACATCAGACGAAGACGAAGTTTTGGCCACAGTAACCCGTTCAGGGAAGGCTTACCTCAAGGACTACGGAGCAAGTCAGGAATATGCACCTGCAGACGCTTCAGCTGCCAAGCCTTCAGAACCAGAGCCCGCAGTACCAGAGGTCGGTCCTTCGAGACCAACTTCGGCTGACAAAGGGAAGCAAAAAGAAGTGCGCTTCGATAAACCTGTGAAAAATATTCAAAACAAAGGTTTAGAGAAGCCGTACAACTTCGACATCCTGGCCCAACTGGCTAATACACCGGCCAGGTTGTCCATCTTCGAGCTACTCAGGCTCTCCCAAGACACTTGTCTAGCCCTGAGTGAAGCATTGATGCAGGCGGATACATACTTGACCCAACTCAAGTCCCCCGATGAAGAACCCGCAGCGTGTCCTCGATGCCACAGTGTGATGGAGGTGGTCCCAAACATCACTTTCACTCAAGACGACATGCTGTTAAAACATAATAGGCATGACAGACCCCTCTACCACACCGGGTACGTCGGTTCCATGGAGGTCAACCGGATTCACATAGATCCGGGATCCTCAATCAGTATCATTCCTCATAGTCTGCTCAGACCGCTGAGGATTCCTACCAGCGAACTGGCTTACACCACCACTACTATCGTGGGTTTCAACGCCGGAAGAAGTAAGCCGTTGGGAAAAATTTGCCTGAGGATCCAGATTGACAACCTCAGATCGGTGGCTACATGCTACGTCATCGATTCAGAAGTGTCCTACAATATCCTGCTGGGAAGACCATGGATCCACGACCACAATATCGTTCCTTCGACTCTACATCAATGCTTCAAATATGTAGACGTCCAAGGGACAGTACAAACGGAGGTTGCTGACCTAAACCCGTTTAAAGGAGTAGAATCCTATTACTCTGACGCCGTGTTATACTCTCAAGACTACACGGAAGAGGTGGCAGCACAAGCAGAGAAGGAATCCCACCGGGAGCCTAGAGAGCCTTCTGCCAAGCAACCTCTGTCAATCAAGGTGAAAGGATGGACTACCCGTCCGAAAGCCACAGAGCCTATGGCTATCCACCTGAACAAGACCAGGTCAGGAAAAGGGGGTGAACCTCTAGTGATCACTCTAAACCAGAAGCCTCCGTCCTTAATCATCAACCTTCGACGCAACGAGCAGCCAAGTGATGTAAATGCAACCAAGAATGCGGTTTCTGATAATAACAATGGACCTCTTTTCCAGTATATCGACGTTCGGATTCCAAATCAGGAACCCTCTCCCCATGACGATATAGAGCCTATAGCACAAAAATTCTTGGCAGCTATAGATTCCTATCATTCATACATATGGGAAGTGGCATCATCATCCAATGTTACCACAACATATGGACCATATGAGGATTCTATCTTCATTGTTCCACCTGCCCGCAACGGTCAGCGTTCAATAGTCTTCGGCCGCATGCACAACGAACAAACTATACAAGAGGATTCCTTCGATGACGACTCTGGTGAAATGCAAGTTCACAGGTACAGCCCGCAAGCCTTGAAGATCATGCAAAATATGGGTTACAACTTGAGGATGGAACCAGGTCTCAACTACGGGAAAGGCAGACGAATACCGCTGCTCGGCAATCCCCACTATCAACAAACCCGTTTCGGGTTAGGGTATGCCACCTCCCTTACGACTTCCAAGTCGAACGAGGATATCTTTTCCACTTTTCAAGATGGCTCATCGCCCTCCGACTCATCTCACGCTCTCGAGCAAACATTATCAGCAAATATGGTAGTGACAGATTCCTTCGAATCAGACGAACAAGAATCTGAACTGTTTGAAAATGACGCTTGGGCTCAGTAGATAGATACACAATGGGAGTTTTGCTTCGAGCAGAGAGAACCTCCCACTGAAGATGAAGTTATCCAGATTGACGTTGGGGATGAACTTTCACCAAGACCGATATTTATCAGTAACAACCTTTCCGAAGAAGGAAGGGAAATAATTATCCAACTGATAAAAGAATATATCGACGTCTTTGCGTGGAATTATGAGGATATGCCAGGTCTTGATCCAAAGGTAGCTACTCATAAACTTAATATACTGCCCGATTCAAAGCCTGTGAAGCAGCACCAACGCCGGTTCCGCCCGGACATGATGGACGCCATTGAAGCTGAAGTCAAGAAGCTGATAGCCTGCGGCTTCATCCGTGAGGAACAACAACCCGACTGGGTCGCCAAAGTTGTCCCGGTCATGAAGAAGAATGGGAAAGTACGTATCTGCATCGATTACCGAGATTTGAACGCAGCCTGCCCCAAGGATGAGTTCCCTATTCCCATCACAGACGTCATGATCGACAATACATGCGGTTTTGAACGTATGTCTTTCATGGACGGATTCTCAGGATACAATCAGATCAAGATGCATCCTGAAGACGAGAAGCATACCGCCTTCCGGACACCACTGGGGGTATATTGCTATACGGTCATGCCCTTCGGATTAAAGAATGCCGGGGCCACGTACCAACGGGCTATCAGCAACATATTCCATAAGTATTTACGCAAGACAGTGGAGTGTTACGTGGACGATATAGCTGTCAAAAGCCGTCTCAGGGATAATCACATCCAAGACTTGAAGACAGTATTTGAATTGATACGCCAACATCAACTCAAAATGAACCCTACAAAGTCCTTTCTGGGGGTATCTAGCGGCAAATTTCTGGGATTTGTCATCACCGCCAAAGGCATTCAAGTGGACCCGGATAAAGTCAAGGCCATCTTAGAAATGCGATCGCCCCGCAATCTTAGGGAACTCAGGGGATTTCAAGGTCGTCTGGCTTATATCCGAAGATTCATATCCAACCTCTCCGGGAGATGCCAGCCCTTTTCTCATCTCATGAAGAAAGGTGTATCCTTCGTATGGGACGAAGCCTGTCAGCAAGCGTTCGAAGATATCAAGCGCTACCTCACTAGCCCGCCAGTTCTGGTACCTCCAGTCATAGGAAGACCATTCGTACTATATGTTCGTGTCACGCCCCAGTCCCAAAAATACGTAGGACTAGGACACGTAAGCATGCCAGCCGCATGGATATGGCAACTCCAATATATGGAAACCAAATCCACACGTACGCTGTAATATGAATATCAAATCCACAAGTGGTATAACTGTAATACAAGTCACAGGGTAAAATCTAAATCTCATCCACCAAAATCATATAGAAATAAATAAACAGTATCGATGAAACTAGATCTCAATAAGAAGTATCTAGGATGATAGTTGGATGGAAACAAATCCACTACCAACTCGAATAGGAAAGGTAAATACAATATAAGTACAACACAATCAAACCCAATATAAGTATACCAGCTATCGATCACGGCTCGAAGAGAAGACATCCACTAAGCATATACAACCATCCAAATCTGCGCTCCTGCAAATACTCAAGAACAGATACACCTGGCAGCGGACCATGTCCTCAGAGGGACGTAACAAGATACAAAAAATACGAGCCAACTTGAATACAGTAAACATGCATATAATTTAAAAATAAATAAGTACGTTGTACAAGACAATCTATATGAATGCAAATGAGGACAACTTTTTGACGTATGGGCAAGGGTAGTCTACTCGATCTAAGCCTCACAACTCACACACCCGTCTAGAATATCAGAAATTGACATACCTCTGGGGTAGCGACCAGCGCGACACACGCCCGTAGTGCGAACTATATACTACGGTTTACCAGAGTGGTTAAAAGCCCATACGCCTAATGATTGTCCTCCCATGATACTAGGTGCCATGTGTGTGTCAACATATCTAATACATAGTAATGACTGGAGAAAAACTACACATGCAAGAACTATACAGAAATGAAATAAATAAATAAAATATAAATAGCATATAAAGTACTGTAAACAATTTGGCAAGATATCTTGTCTGGGGTCCTGCTGCTGGTATGAATCAGAGTCCAAGTCACAGTCCAAATAGCCTATGTATTACAAATTTATCACGTCAAAAGATAATTTATTTTAATTTATTTAATTCTGGAATAATTACTCTAAAATCCTATTTAAATCTTATTATTCTGATTTTTATGTTAATTCCTAAATTTTGTCCAAAGAAACTAAATTTTATCAACTCGAGACTCATGACACGCAAATCGAGGCGATCTGTTGACCGAAAAGTCAACCGACACAAACTCAATTTTCATGCATGATTTTCTATAGATTTCAGCATCAAAAATATGCTAGAATTTATGGCTCATCCGAATTCAAATTCGTTTGGGAATTATGGCACATACAAATTTTGTATTATACACCGATGGTTAAATTCTAACCTAGAAGTTCTATAGAATTAAAAGTATGTAAATACTTCGAATTAAATTCTGGGAAAAATATATGTCGATGATCTCGACATTAGCTTTCCGAAACTTTAAACGGTTCGTGATTCGGATTCCGGGTTCTCCCGAAATTGCGAAAACATCAAAATACGTCTATTTTCGGATATGCTATGCTCTACGAATTTTCCAGAATTTAATACTAATAATTTAGAAAAACAATTTATATAATCAGAAATCTAACCTCATTATCGTTCTAACAAAAAAACTAGGTCTCATTTGGAGTCCGGAGCTATGCGCAATGGCTTCTGGAAGATGAAGGAACCCTAGATGACAATTCTTCAAAAATCGGCTGAAGAAAAACCCTAGAAATTAATATCTAAACTATTATATATATATATAGGAGAGAGAAAGTGCAGCCGCGGCTCACAGCGCGCCACGTGGCAGCCATCCGTGCAGCCCCGCCCAGATCGAACGGTCGCAGTTCGATGCGGCTCGGCTCAGCTGAGTCCGAGTCGAACTCGGTCTCGGCTCGGCTCGAGGTCGGCTCGGCTCGGCTCGCACCCACTCAGCGGTCACTGACAGGCGGGCCTAGCACTGTTCATGCTGGAGGCTGACATGTGGGCCCCCTGTTTGCTGACTGGGCAGAATTAATTACTTTTTGGGTTTTCTTTTTCAGAAATTAGTTTTTAATTCAGTTTTTCATAATTAACTCGAAATAAATGCTAAAAATAATCGAAAAATTCCCAAAAAATTCTAGAAAATATATTTTATTATTTAGAACCTAAAATAAAATTTTGGAATATTTTTAATTAACTTTGAACATAAAATAAATTCTTTAAAGTCCTCAAAAATTAGTGTTACTAGTTTTTAATTAACTAAAAATTATGGAAAAATCTCAATAATCTAAAATAGCCTAAAAATAATTCTAAATAAATATTTATATAAGTAAATATACTAAAAAAAATTATTTTCTAATTAACTAAGATAATACTCTAAATAAATTCAACATCTATAATAAATATAATAATATAAAATATACACAAATACCTATTTTGGGTGAGGGAGTTTACAGTTCGAGCAATGGATCATTCTCTGGGAGCCCTTCTCGCACAAAAGAACGATATGGGCCATGAGCAGGCTATCTACTACCTCAGCAGGATGATGGTCGGAGCCGAACACCGGTACAACCCTGTGGAGAAAGAATGTTTGGCTCTGATGTTCGCTATTCAGAAAATGCGACACTACGTCACGGGCCAAACCATTCATATCATCTCCAGGATCAATCCTCTTCGGGTGCTGATGAGCAAGCCAAGTGTCCTTAATTCCCGACTCGTGACTTGGACGATGTTATTAACGCTATATGACATGGTGTACGTCCCTCAGAAGTCCGTCAAAGGCCAAGCATTGGCTGACTTTTTAGCTGCTCATCCGATCCCGAAGTCCTCCAAACTGTACGAGGACATTCCCGACGAAGTTGCAGAGTGTAATTCTGCAATGGAAGACGATGCATGGCAACTGTTCTTCGATGGCGCCTCCAAGACTGGTCCCAGGGGAAACGTGGTTTCAGGAGTAGGGATCATCCTAGTCACTCCTGATAAACTCGTTATCTATCGAGCATATTCTCTTAGCGAGCCCTGTTCTAACAATGTGGCAGAGTACAACGCTCTACTAATCGTGCTCCAAGTCGCTAAAGAGCTGGGGGTCGTGTCACAACCCGCACCCAAAAATTGGGCATGAGCCGTGGGTACGTCCAGCCTACGCTACAGAATCGACGGTAGAACGCTGTAAAGGTCCGTTCTAGGTCAACCAACTATCTAGATAACTCACAGAAAAATCCCATGACCTCTCCAAAAAGGAGGGCAACCACGCAATATATATATCAATAATCCTCTCCAAAAGGAGGACAACCACGCAATATATATATGAACTCTCAATCACAAAATCTAGGGGAAGAATATAAGCACGATATGATAGCAAAAGAAAACCAGAACCAAAGAGAGCAAGACAATATCCAAAATATACAGTCAAAGGCCAAAATAGCTACAATATCTCACAGCATCAAAAGAATAAGTACAATCATCCAAAACAAACCACTGGAAACAACCCAGGAAACCCACCTAGCTAACTAGGGCGCTATAGGCTTCTCCTCGGCGCACTCCTCCTCAGACTCGGGGTCACAACATCGTCAACACCCGGCCTGTAGAACGTCGGGCAATAGTCCTCAGGATCCTCTGGAAAAAATATGCCCAGTCAGGACTGGAGCAAGGTACATAACTCTGAAAGCAACTCCAAATATATGGTAAGGTGTATATGACGAGCAATAGAAAAGTATACAAGATGCACAGGAAATAAATATATGCTGGAGCACAATAAGTAGCTGCAATGTAAACTGAAGAACAATACAAGTAGTAGAAAAGTAACTGCAGGTGAGAAACATGAATACTAGCTAAGTGCCTTGAGCACAAGTTTAATATGTGATCGGCTTAGGTTACACATAAAAAACACTACGATAACTCTGTTATGCGTAAGTTGCATAACCGACATACACATGAATACTGTTTGGCTTTGATCACATAACCAACTTCTACTCCCCTCCCCCACTAATAGCATTGGATCCAACCATAACACGCTACATACATGATAATAGCTCGCGCATATGAAGGCGAGAGCACAAGAAGTACATGATAGCACATGAGAAAATACCCGAAGCACATGATGAAATACACGTGATAGAGTACCCGCTGAACACGGTAAGGGGGATAGCATCTCATGACGGGATCCACTAGTACCAGCTCGTGTAATAATGTGTCAGAATCAAGTATCACAGTTCTAGAACAGGTGATATAAACGCTATCATGAAATGGAAACTATCAGAGGTAGGTACTCGCCTAATGTCCTGAGCAACTGATGAGGATCGAGATCCGGACCGGTGTCGCAAGGACCTAATACGAAAAGCAGAATTAAACAGGGTTCTAAGCATTTAAACTAATATAAAATAATTAAAAATAGGCTTCTAGGGCTATTCTAGGTCGAACGGGTCAAACCGATGAAAATCGGGTCAAAAAGTCAACCCGGGGTCCAAAAAGTCAACTCTAGGTCAAAACTAGGTCAAACGTTGACTTTATAGTCAACAAGGACAATTATGGTCAAAGCTAGGTCAAACTAGGGTGCCCCTGAAATTCTAGGTCAAACCGAGCTCATTAAGCTACTAAACTCACAAACTCGCCTAATCGAGATACCGGGATACCCTCGGTATCCGATACCTCGTCCTAGACCACGCACCCCGTCTAAACCCGCTAAAACCTATGCTAGCACGCGTAAATATATATATATAAACATATAAAAATCACTCCAATACATTTCCTAGGCTAATGCTCAAATACCCCGCTCGAAACTCAATACCTTGGATATCTCAAGGTATTGAGATACCTCGGTATCTCAAGGTATTGAGATACCGCTCTCAAACCCCTCTAACTAGCTATCTAACTAATAATTATATACCTAGTTATTAATCTAGACTAGAAAATATACATATCTATCATATATTTATATATCTAAGTATTTATATACATATATATATAGGTATCCACACACATATACATATACCCCTATATACCTTACCCAATACATAAATATATATTACTATAGGTATATAGATGTCTATATCTTAGGTAGATATATATATCTAAGTATCTAACTATCTACCTATCTAGTATCTATAAATCTAACTATCTACCTATTTATCTAGGTAACTATATATCTATCTATGTAACTATCTATCATACTATCTATTTATCTAACTATCTAATCTACCTAGTTATCTATCTATCTAACAATATATATATATATATATATATATATATATATATATATATATATATATATATATATATATATAACACTCTCTCTCTCCCTCACTAGCTACGCCAATCCTCGCTGCGAATGCTGGAGCTTGCTACTGCTGCTGCTGGCTTCTTGTACTGCTGCTCCTTATGCTGCTAATGCTGTTGCTCTACCTGCTGCTGCTGTGCTGCTGCTGCAGTGCAGCAGCAGCTGCTGCTGTTGCTGGCAGTTTGGTCCCCCCCCCCCCATCTCACAAACACACACACACTCACTCCTATATACTTATATACATATCACCCTATATATATATATATATATATATATATATATATATATATATATACACATACATCTCTAGATATATACTACTAGATATATATATATATATACACACACTCTAAACACACTCTAACACACACACCTACACACTCACAAACACACTAATACACACACACTCTTAAACACACATCAACACGCACACACACATAAATATACATAGCTATATATATATATATATATATATATATATATATATATATATATATATATATATATATATATATATATATAGAACCTATTTATATATATACACACACACACTCATCAAATATATATATATCCATACACCTATATATATATATATACATATACACACACAAGCACACTTATACATATACATATATATATATATATATATATATATATATATATATATATATATATATATATATACATAGACATATACACACACAAGCATATAGATATAAATATACATATATATAAATATAAATATATATACATAAACACACATACATATATATATAAATATATCTATATATAGACACATATAAATATATATATATAGAAAGACATAACACCACAACCACCACACACAACAACACGCCCCACTCACGCCCAACGACCCCGACACTCACCAACACCCTAAAATATATAAAATATAACTCAAAAACTCTAGCACACACTCTCCGATACTAACCTAACGTGCGCACAAGCCCGAAACGAGGAAACCAAGTCGAAATGGCCGTTCGGTTATTTCGACGAACACGTGGTGCGCGGCTCAAAAAACCTCCTGAAACGCACACCAAACGAACTCGAAATCGGCCCAAAATTTATCTACGCATTCTAAAAGATGTCTAGATCCTAGAAAAAGTACTCCCACGTTGATTCTAGGCCCGTGGCGGAAACGCACATGCACTTAGAATCGGCGACAACGAAAAACCTCAATTTTATCCGAAACGCCCGTTTCTCTGCGACACGGCTTCCCGTGTCCGAACGGAGACACGCTCTCACCCTCAAGACACCCGACAACATCTACCTAGGTCCGTCTAACCTAGGTCATCACCCAAAATTGGGCCAATTTTGGATTCCACCCGAAATTGACACAAAATCTAATGTCAAAGTCTCTAAACTCAACCTAACTAGTTCCAACTTCCTCCCACGGGTAGTCTTAGGGTCTAGGAAGGTTCTACAACACTAATTACACTACATAAAATTAATTAGCAAGGAAAAAGTTAGGGTTTACCTCTTGGGAGTTGAAATCCCAAGGCCAAAGTCTCCGATCTACGTGGAACCACCTCCCTCAAGCTCCAAGTCTCCAATTCTAGCCTCCATACTAAATCTAGGCTCCACACACCTAGGTTAGGGAAAAAGCAAGGTTAGGACTAGCATAAAGAAGAAGGAATGGAAGAAAGAAGGAAGAAAAGTGGAAGAAGAACTTACTTTGAAGAAGAAGGAAGAAGAAAGAAGAAGTGGAGAAGAAGAAGAAGAAGAAGAAGAAGAAGAATATGAAGAAGAGGGGGAAGGGCTGCTCTTGCTGGTTCTCACGGTCTGGGAACGGGTAGGTAGGGGCCGGCCACCTAAAAATAAATGGGGTTTACATGAAGGAAAGTCCAAAATGCCCTCCACACTCTTGGTTTTGGGTTCCGGGTTCCAAAAACACTCAAACTAACTCCAAACTCTCCCACTAATACACTAAAAATATAATAAATATTTCTAAGCCCCAAAATAATTCTCACAAGGGTGTGGGCTGGGTCGGACATGGGTCCACTAGGGTCTGACATGGGTCCAGGCTAGCCAAAACCCTAAAATAATCATTAAAAAAATAATATAATCACTAAATAAATATAAATATAATTTAATTAAATACAATACACAATTTACCAAATAAAAAAACCCTATTTTCTAGAATTGGGTAGTGACAGGTCGAATCTCTGGAAGCCTTCGGTGATTCTCTGCTGATCGTCAATCAAGTCAGAGGAATATATGAAGTCCGGAATCCCGACCTCATCCCCTATCACCAAGCAATGGTCGAGATAGCCATGATATTTAAGGGATTCTTCCTTGAGCATGTACCTCGATCTCAGAATCTGGAAGCTGATGCCCTAGCAAGTCTAGCTGCAGATTTAGCTACTCCTATAAGAAGGCATAATTCGGTAATCCTTCTTAACAAAGATTTATTCTGTGTAAAAAATAACTTCCACATCGAACGCAGCCACGGAGTGGACACAGATCCTCCCAGGAGAGACTGGAGAAGTTCCTTTATAGATTTTGTAGCATACGGAATCTTGCCGGAGGACCCTAAAGAAGCAATATCTGTCAAAAGACGATCACTACGCTTCTACTTCGACGCATCGTCACAATGCCTATATCGCCGGTCTTATGACGGGCTATTATTACGATGTCTCTCCGGTGATGAAGCACAGCGGATTATCCGTGAAGCTCACGACGGCGTATGCGGGACGCATCAACCCGGTCCTAAGCTACAGGATCGTATCAGGAGAATGGGCTATTACTGGCCCACTATGATCGCAGACGTAATCAAGTATGCCAGACGATGCAGAGCCTGTCAGGTGCATGCAGACTTCATACATCAACCGTCCAAACATCTACATCCTACGGTTGTATCCTGGCCTTTCGAAGCATGGGATATGGATATTATTGGTCCTATTCACCCGTCTTCTTCCAGAGGTCACCGGTTCATACTGGCCATCACAGATTACTTCTCCAAATGGGCAGAGGCGATCGCTCTTGCTGAGGTAAAGACATCTAACGTGACCAGCTTCATCAAGCATCACGTCATTTACCGCTTTGGGGTTCCCCGAAGGATAATCCATGACAATGGACCTCAGTTCATCAGCTATGCGTTCCACCGATTTTGCGATAAAAATCGAATACAAAATGTGGCCTCTACGGCATATTATCCGGCTGCTAATGGTTTGGCGGAAGCCTTCAACAAAACCATTATCAAGCTCTTAAAGAAGTTCATCTCTTTGAACAAGAGAGATTGGAACGAGAGGCTGGGAGAATGTCTCTTGGCATACCGCACAATGGTCCGAGCACCGACAGGTTGCACACCATTCTCATTTGTCTACGGGAGTGAAGCAGTTCTTCCTATCGAAATTCAAATTCTGTCACTCAGGATAGCCATGGCTAATGGGTTAACTCAAGAAAAGAATGACCTGTTAAGGCTTCAAGAGCTAGAAGGATTAGATGAGAAACGCCTCCAAGCTCAGCAGCGCATCGCGCTCTACCAAGCACGCATTTCCAGAGCTTTTAATCAAAAAGTAAAGGAAAGGGTGTTCAAAATCGGCGAGCTAGTCTTAGCCGTGAGAAGGTCGATGATCCTTACTCACAGGAGTAAAGGCAAATTCCAGCCCAAATGGGAAGGCTCTTACGTGATCGAGACAACGTTCTCAAACGGCGCTTACAGGTTAGCCCAGCCTAATGGAGACCTGCTAATGGCTCCTATCAATGACAAATTCCTGAAAAGGTACTATGCTTAAACCTCCTCTGCTCAAGTGGAATAAGGTGATCTCATTCTGACAAAACTACTTCCAAAACAAAATTAGTTGGATCATATTCTATCATGTGCATATGACCTCTGAATAGATATGCTCTGCTAAAACTTACCAAAAGTATATCACGTCCATACCACCTCTGATATCACTTTCACCCAAACCTGTCATTTACATTCCGAAATGATGGGTCCACAAAGTCAGATGAAAAGCCTCTTTATTATTCTCAGGAAAGAGCAAAAGTATATCATGAAGGGGGAGCGGTTAGGTCGCGAAGCTGCTGCGCCAGTACGACCATCCTCTCAGCCCTGGAATCCAAGACATCAGCGCGGACCCGCTCCAACCATGCCTCGTCATCTATCAGGAGGGACAGTTCGGCTCTAGCCCGAAGGAAACCAGCACGGGTGACTCCTGTACTCGCCAAGTTCTGTTGTGCTGCGACCAGTCGGCCATTCACCACATCTAGACCTTTCGACGACTGAGAAGCCCACTCCTTTGCCTGAGCAAGCTTTGTCTCCAGTTTGCGGACCCTCGCTACATTGCCGTCATGCTCGGCCTGGCACCTCGTTTGAAGGGCGATAGCCTCCTCCAAAATGACTTTTTCTTTGTCCATCTCCTGCTGGTTAGTCTCGATGAATTTATTCAGACCTTCCTTCTTTTCAACAAGATATGCAGTCAAGGAGTCGTATCTGGCCTGGACCAGAGCTTCAATGTTGCTTCGAGCTAGCTGCAGGTATTCGTTAATGGGTTGCTCCAAACCATAACCATCGCCTCCAGCGTGTCAGCTACCACGGTATCATCGAATTCCCTGATCGCCTCTATCGAGAATCGAGAGGATCTCTTCAGCGACGCAAAGTCCAGCTTCTTCGCCAACACCATTGACATTAGCGTTCTCAAAGTGGTGTAGAAGATACCGGTGTACTGCTCGGTCAGCGCAACTAGGTTCGCATGAACGCGGGGAGTGTCCGCGATCGTGGCGACTTTCCCTCCAGGAATAACTACAGACGATGTCGCCACGGCCGTCGCCTCAACAGGAGGTACGACGAAAGAAGAATCGCCAACACCGGACGAAGTGACCGGCGTACTCAAAGGAGGCACTGTCGCAATGACAGGCTCATCCTCCTCTTGAGATATCTCAAGAGTCTCCTCGACAGGCAAGCCAGCACCCGAAGATGTCACCTCTTCAAAATCAGGTACCTCCGTGTCACCACTAGGACCTGACACAGAGCCAAAAGGCGCGTCTACATCACCCTCTCCGAAGAGATCTTCCTCTGAAAAGAAGACAAAAGGAAGTTAATATCAACATAATATTAATTTTTCCAAAGAAGAGGCATAAAAGATGACATTTACCCATGGCCGGCGGCATATACGTCGCATCTGCAGCCTGTACAGCTAAATTATTTCTTAATAATGATAGGCGAGCTGTCATACCTGGAGAAAGGGGTCTGCGAACTGACACTGGCAAGTAGTCTTCCAGGTCCTCCTCAAAATCCAACCTAGGCTCATCAACTGGAATCTCGCTAGGTGCGCTCACAGGCGCGGCAGAAGTCCCTCCCGATGCCGATTCGGCTAGAGGTATATGGAACTTTATTATACTCAGCCCCGAAGGCGACCTCGTTCCACTACCTGAAGCAGTAGCGGCGACGGCGGCGTCCAGCTGAGATTCTTCGGCACCACCAGCCGGAACTGTAGAAGGTCCCTCTCTAAAAAACGAGGAACCTCCAATCGAAGGATCATCCCCAACACGGGGAGATGCAAGCTCACCTCCAGGAGCCTCAATGCCCGGAATTCGAAGAGGACGATTTACCATCTTCTTCTTTCTCTTACGGGGGGAAGTCTCCTTGGGAGCAGGAGCCCTTCGTTTCCCAGAAACTACCAAAGCCCCCGCAGACGGAGGTACTTCACCCCTAGGAACTGATACCAGAGGCTCATCCGGGGTAACGGACTCCTCACCCTCGTCGGAAGAAACCAAGGGGACTTTAACTCTTCCCCCAGGCTTGGAAGAGGGCACCCTAAAGCTTCCATGCATATCAAAAACACGATGGAAGGTGTTCGTTGCCACATAGATCTGGGCATACGAATGCAGAATGCGCAGCTCCGTGGAGAGTGTAATGACGGGCACAGTAAAAATTGCCACAGTGCAGCCCATGATAAAATATCGCCATCCCCTCGCTCCATCAATGAGTCCACCTCTGGACCTGAAGCTGGTGACGGCATTGCCCACGTACAACTGATCATACCCAAACTGCCGGACAAACCGACTGGGCAAGTAGGGCTCCAAGAAGCAATGATCTTCGCTTCTGTACAACAGATGGGATGGTCTAATACAGACCAACCAATTAAAAGCTTCGGGAGAAAGAATGGTCTTCTCTCTACCCGAATCCTCGAGCCTAATCCCCGATTGATTGAGATGTACAGAAGGGACGGTGCAGAAAAGCTTCCAACTGTGACTGAAGCCTAGCGCTCGTCGACAGTCTATAACTGTGTTCATGTTCCAGGAAGACTTTCGGTAGTCCAACAAGAAACTACCCCCCGAACTACTGCCAAAACCGGGAGACATCACCCGGGGGTTATGGAGAATTAACCACCCCATCAAATACAAGTATGGTAATTCTACCCTGGGGAAGCTATCACGCCAAATTTCATCGACGAGCAGCCCGTCAGTCATGGCCCTTAGGCCAGCTTGTATACGGCACACCATGGCAGGGAGCAAGCCCAGTCTTGCCCCAAACACCAGACGCACTACAGGCCACAGCGTGTTGCGGTGAATGCGGTCCATAGATGCGACGCCAGACACTACTACTCGGCGCAGCCATATGGAAAGGAAGCCAGCCAGTTGAGCCTCCCTGGACAGAGGCCTGCGACAGCGCCTCAAGTAACTATAGGCCTTATGCCTTCAGGATACTTTCCCGTCCCTTCGTCGAGGAACCGGTCCGGAGCACCAGCATCCACCATAAGATCCTCAACTACCTGAGCATTAAGCGCACTCAGGGGATTCACAGACAAATCCTTGTCCTCCAATACCTTCTCCGGCTTAGCAGTCCTGGACCGGTGGAAGAAAAGATAGGACGTCCATTTGGTGATATGAGCCAAATCTGAAGGCTCGCCATAAAAAGTGGTGCAAGCGAGGTAGTGGCACATCAGCTCTTGATATACTTCCACTACCCGAGGGTCTGAATCCCCCAGCTCCCGGTTCATGGGAACATACTCTTCATATGGAGTGTCCCCCATTGGCAGTCTTGAGATCTCTGCCATCTCATGAAGGGCCAATCCCAACTCCCCCAGTGGAGTGGCGAAAGTCCCGGTGAGCAAAATTTATCGCTCCATCAGGGCCAGAAACAGGTTAGGGTTAGGAGATAACCCAACACTGGTAGCACTCACAGCGGCAAACAGGCCAATGCTCTCCAACTCGGTCTGGAAATGCTTCAGGGCCCAATCAACTAAACGAGCCAATCGAAGATTTGTGGGGGTGATCCACCCGCCACACCGAGGGTTCACCTTAGGGTATACTCCCCCACGCCCCATAAAATCATTACAGAAAGTTGGTAACTGGACCTGCTGGATCACCAAACTGTCTTCGCTCGGGACATTGCCCGGGTACAGCCCCCTAAACAGCGTCACAGAGCCAGAAGGGCGGCTGACAAACGACCCCTGGTCAGCTCCTCTCAGATGAAAGATCTTCCCTGGCTTGCCGTGAAGATCGGGGGTCAGCGTCCACGACATCCTCCTGGGATGCGTAGCATGGAAGAAGGCCGAGATGGGGTAGTCTCTCGGCATATTGGGCAGATACAAGACCAAACCCTCGGTAGGAAAAATCCAGAGTTCTCTCTTGGGCTTTGTCTGGGACCGCTTGTCAATCATGTCCCCGAAGAGGAAAGCCGGCTTCAGGTATTGCTCCCCGTCTACGTACGTTAGGGGCTCCCCGTTGATCAAGTTCAGCAGCGTTCGCTCGCCCTGAGCCGATATCAGAATTGCCCTTCCTTCGGGATACTGGGGCCCGAAGATAGGAAATATCACGTGCGACAGATCCTCCAGATAGTTGGAGTACAGCATCCCGGCGGCAGAGCCCATCACCTCAGCTAGCGGAGACTCATGCAAGTTGACTGCAAAAGTACAAAGAGAAACACGTCAGTTCCTATAACTAGACATTACAGGACTTGCAGCATCCGCAAAAAAATCAACAGTCCGTGCTCTACGCCGAGACTGTAAAACTTGAGCTTTTACGATGGAATCCATTTCCTAAACGTAAAATTCAAGATTGCCAGTATACGGTCCGTGCTCTACGCTGGACTGATTAAATTGAGTTGTTACGCCGGAACTCTCATCCACAAGCATAAAACTCAAATTTTAATAGTATACACCAATTTTTCGGCGGTCAAAGCTTTTACGCTCGACTGCGGAAAAAATAGAGTTTTTACGCTGATACATTAGAAATGTGGACGTAAAAAGATGAAACGTCTCCGTACGTCATCTTCCTAGAAGAGGCTATCAGCACAGAAGACGACCTAGCGCGGTCACGTTCAACGTGTGCGAAGGATTTTCAGTCATTCTCTTTTTCCCAAAAGCTCTACCTTCCAGGCCGGGTGCACTACTCGTCGGCGGGATGCTCCGCTCAGAATGAAGTTTGCCTTGTCCAACCAGAGACGCTCTCGCTTGAGCGGAAGAACGTGAAGAAGAACCAACCTTCTTTCGCTTAGTGGAGGAAGCTTGCTTCGAGGCCATTGCTGGAAACTTTGAAGACTCGAAGAAGAAACGGAGAAGAACTCGAACAGTCGAAAGCTTTCTCTCGCAGAAGACGGATGGAAAGTTTTTCTCTCAGAAACTTGGGATATATATATAGTTTGGATGGACTCCTCGGACCCCGAACCAAATCTCCTAATTAATATTCGGTTATGATTGGGTCCTACGTCAGCCTATTTATTCAGAGAAGGC
Organism: Iris macrosiphon; assembly: GCA_036927795.1. Lineage (NCBI taxonomy): Eukaryota > Viridiplantae > Streptophyta > Magnoliopsida > Asparagales > Iridaceae > Iris > Iris macrosiphon. The sequence continues at coordinate 150,000,327 of JAYESA010000012.1, read as the reverse complement.
GGACAGTCGGCAAATTTGAAAAGTTTTTCGCGCAAAGCAGGTTCATGGTTTCTACGCTAAGGAGCTTCCTACGCTCGACAGCTACAGATCTTCGGTTTTACGCTCGCAGGCTATAAGTCTATGGTTTTACGCTCGGATGCCTTTGTGCTCGGTAGCTTTTATGCTCGAGAGGCTACAAACCTACGACTTCACGCTCAGCAGATACCAAATCGATGATCTCACCCTCGATGGCGCTTAGTTTACGCTCAGAGGCGACGGATCCACAACTTCACGCTCGGAAATTTTTCTTTTCGGAAGCAACAAATCTACAGTTCTACGCTAAGGAGCTTTCTACGCTCGACAGCTATGAATCTACGGCTCTACATTCGACAGCTACAAGTCGGGTTTTACGCCCGGATGCCTTTGTGCTCGGTAGCTTTTATGCTCGAGAGGCTACAAACCTACGACTTCACGCTCAGGAACTATAAGTCTATGATTTCACGCTCGATGGTGTTTAGTTTATGCTCAGAGGCTGCCAACTTATGATTTTGTGCTCCATGACTTCCCGTACATCTGAAAGATACGCCGGCCAGTGTACGCGTACATCTGAACGGTTCTCAAAGGGGTCAATTACAAAGAGTTCACACAGAAGATACTCCCTCTTGACCTCAAGATATCCCAAGTACCTGAAGCATACATAGTTCAACATTAAAAAATTACTCTTCTTCATGGGTCGATTCAAAGTTCATCCAGACTCCAGTCTGAATATTTCATCTACCAAGATGGCAAATCAGTTTGACAGCCATTTCTCGCCCTGCCCCAAAGGGATTTTCGAGAAATCATTCTTGAAGACGATGTTTGAACAAAGAAATTCTGTTTATCAGAAGTAACAACTCATAATTCTACGCGGTTCCTCACTCCTAAACAGCAGGATAGTTCGAACACTCGAATGCTAAAGCAGCTTTCTACGCATCCCTAGTTATGCGTAAAAGATAGGACATGACCTAGCACTCTTTTAAACAGAGTTGGCGTAAAGAATCAGACGTGTCGAAGCTACATATATTTAGACTTCACAGCAAAGTATGGTAACATGATCATATGCACGGAAGAAAGACGATTTTATTAAAGATTAACGTCATGATTACATATGAGGGAAATCCAATCTACAAGGGTTTTTCTTCATTTTCATGATTACATATAAGGGAAATCCCATCTACAAAGGATTTTCTCGTCGTCGACAGAAGGCCACCCCCCAGAATCTGTTCTGCCAGGTTCTTGCATGGGCGCCAATTCTTCATCTCTCCTCCAGCAGTTGGTCGGTTTTCGCAACCGACTAAAATGATAAATTGAGGGAGAATACGAAACTGGGCCTGCCTAAATTATGCAGATCCCATGCTCCGTGCACCGTGACAGATTGAGTTGAGGTATTTTACCCAACTCAATACCCGAGGTCAGAGCTAGTTGCTGCTCTCGTCCCCGGAGGTAACGGGAGAAGGTGCCACTTGCAAGCAGCGTGGTGAAATACGATTCTTCTTCTCTCCCGAAGAACCACCATACAAAGTTGCTGATTATCCCGAGCAAAGGAGGCTATGATATCCTTCCATGATCCATCGTTGAAGAGGATATTTGCTCGAAGATGCCATCTTTTTTGGCTCCTTACATGCTGGAAGAGCATGATCTCCTTCTTCCTCAAGTCGACCCGACAAACTCCGGCCATCATCTCTATATGATGAAGGAAGTGTGGGAAGAACAGGAGAACTCCTCAGCCTTTTTATAGGCGAGAGAGAGCACCGATCCCCAATAAATCCTCTATAAAGTCAGCCTCGACCATTTTAAAACTCCATTCAGAAATGTTTTGAGTTACGAGGAGCAGTTCATGCTTCGTTCAAAGCGTTTCAAATTACGAGGAATTTAAAAGCTTTGAAGGGGGTCTTATAGAAGCATGAAAAATATGCTGGATAGCTCTACGCATCATATTGATGCAAAGCAGCATAAACAGAGGACTTCAGAGCCTTCAACATATGAACAGAGCTTCTACGTCGAGCACAGCGTGAAATATAGGCTCGAGGACCATCCGCGTAGGGCAGTATGTCCAGGCTGCTTCAGCGTAAACAGGGTGCTTCATCGCCTTTATGGCGTAAAACTCATCCTCTTTCAATGCAGCATTAAAGTGTACGAGGGACGCTTCATATTCTCCGAAATGAACCTGTCAGATCCTGCAATAAACCTGACATCTGGACTTCTGACAATGGGATACCGCTCGACTACCCAGGCGACGGCTATAATGATGGCGCGTCACTGCAACCCAGGCTGTCATTTACTGCCATTTCCCTTGCGTAAACCGCTTTTACGTACACAGAGGAACACGCTGCCTAGTTTTACACAGGCAGATGAGAGCTCCTTACGCTCCGCGGAAGACAAACTGCCTGCCACGTCAAGAGCTGCACTCCGTACGGGACCCGAGGCACGTCCCTGCATTTAATGCACAGGGTGATGACAGGCCCTCAAGGCACGTCTCTGCAATTAATGCATCGAATACTGACAGATGCCTGAGGCACGTCTCAGCGTTTGATGCACAGAAGGGTGGCAGACCTTCAAAACACGCCTCTGCATTTAATGTGCAGGATGATGGCGGATCTCCACATTTAATGCAGGAGATTTGATTAAATATCACCAAACCGTCGTTTAGTGACATCCCATTTGCGAGAGCTGCTCCTACGCATACAAGGGAATACGCTGCCTAGTTTTACACAGGAAAACATGAGCTCCTTACGCTCCGCAGAAGACGAACAGACTGCCACGACAACGGTTACTCTTCGCACAGATTCAAGGTGCGTATCTGCATTTAATGCGCAGAATGATGGCAAATCTTAAAGACAAGCATCTGCATTTAATGCACAGGATGGGAGCAGATCTCTGCATTTAATGCAAGAGATCTGATTATCTCCAAGAGCCATAATTCCGGCTAAGACGTCCACATCATCACTCTGGCACGTTACGCAGCGGCTTCTACGCCTATTCAGCTTCGGTGCCTGCTCGGCTTCTACGCCCATTCGGCCTTCTGTGCCTGCTCGGCTTCTTCGCCTACTCGGCCTCTATGACCACTCGGCTTCTACGCCCACTCGGCTTCTACGCCTACTCGGCTTCTACGCCTATTCGGCTTCTATGCCGGTTTGATAACTATTTGGCTTCTATGCCATGGTGACAGACATTGGCTTCTATGCCAACCTCTTCTACACGAGGGATACCTACCTACGTGGCTTCTACGCCGTGATCTTTGTAGCAGTTATATGCGTTTTGTCCCTTAGTTGGACCCGCGTCATACGCTCATTCAAAAGATCATCTATACGCAGGCATTGGTTATTTTAACCGTCGTGTAAAAGGGTGCTGTACTTTCCACTACTCGGTTTCTATGTCGACTGTGTGGTCACTGTCACTAAAAACTCTATAAATAGAGACCTCTATCAACGAGGAAAAAGGTCAAAAAAAAGGTCGAACGATCAGAAGTAGGTCGACAAATTAAAAGGAGAAATAGAGGAGAGAGAGAGAGAGAGGGAGAGAGAGAGAGAGAGAGAGAGAGGAGAATCCAGAGCTCAGGCAAAGAGAAGGGATCGACGACTTTGGCATCGGGTATCCACCCTCTTTAGCAACCTTCGAAGCTGCTACCTGTCTTCCACGGCACTTCTTCAACATCGTGTGGTCCAAGGGCTAAAGTGATCGACTGCAGATCAGACACCTATAGCAATATTCATCCAGGTTAAATAAATTGTACTTAGACATCCTCGTGTAGGATCAAATTTGTACAATCTTGTTTGTAAACATAAAAGAAGGGTGGGTCTTCGTACAAGACCTCATTTTCCGCATTCATCGAATCTTTTCTCGTTTACTATCCTAAACATATGCTTGTCATTGAAAAGAACCTAGCCATGCTAAGTTAAATAATATAATATTGCTTGCTTAGTGCACGGACACCGCTATCGATTGAACCCTTGCCATTTTAATAAGACGAGTAAAAGATGCTTGAATAAGTTCCTTCATTATGCTAAAGAAAGAGTAGAACTGCATGCTTAGCTAAAAGAGATAGAGAACTAATTTCATGCTTGCTTAAATATAGACTGTTATATGTTTCCTTTATATCATATTGTAAAGATAGAACGGTTTGAAATGCTTGAACGGTATCAGAGAGATGGCGGCCAGTCCGCATAGAGATAGAGATGGATGCATGTCCGCACAGAGATGAGAAGAGAATAGATTGATAATATGCTTATTTATTGAACTGCTGCATCCATATAGAGTTTATCTGATAGAGTTGCATTCATGCATTGGTCTTTAGACAACTTGTGCACAAGGATAATCCCACGACCGGTTCCCATGGAACTGGGGACCGTTCGTCCTAGCGGGGATCAGAGAGAATATCCTGAGGCAAAGAAGTCATCGCGATCAGGGGGTATTCATGTCTATTAGATAGCTGGTTCACGCGTCAAAGCATCTAGTATATGAGCGAGTATATTAGTGTAGTGCTGGACCGTGATAACACCGCTACTAATCTTGATGAAGTAGACTCATGGGCCATCATATATTTAGGTCGCATGCTAGGATTCAACCTTCTTGCTCACCTAATTGTTTGATGTAGAGACGGACATGGAATAAAATATATATGCCTATCTAAATTTTTGCTAACTTGTATGTCTGCTGCAGGGATAATCGTTCGACGAACGGTAAGAATCACTGAATAAGTGATATATATATATATATATATATATATATATATATATATATATATATATATATATATATATATATATATATATATGCTATCGAACATGCGCTCTTATATTAACTGCTTTTATCAAGAAATATTATTTTCGTATATGTTTCTATCTCGTTCACACAATAAGATGATAATTGTTAATGAGAGAGAGAGAGAGAGAGAGAGAGAGAGAGATGATAACAAGATAGTCCACTATATGCATGCTAGAGTCTTTAAATAAATGAATATGGATCACGAGATACGCTGCGCACCAGAGTTATTAAATGAACCTGCATATCGTGCATGAACTGCTTGCCTTGCTTGCTTATATTTCGAATATGAAACGTGGCTTTCAAAGATATTTTCCAAAAGAAGTAATATGACTCTGCTCCTGTACTACATGAAATAAAACTAGGTAAAACTAGAAAGATCACTAGTAATGTAATATTTTATAACATAATTACTTAGTGTTGGTTTTAGTGAATGTTGCTTCTGTTTGTTGATTTTATACTCACCAGTACTTTCTCCAAAGTGCTGATCCACCAACGTTTTGCTTGTTCATAAGTGCTGGATCATCCGAGAAAGCGATAGCCGTGCCTCATCCTCATGACCCAAAAATCTGGTGTTGGTGCCTTGAGCTGCATCGAGATTTTTTGAGCTGCTTTTCTATAGAGGGACATAATGTATGGAACGATGCCATTGTATTCAGAGAACGTCGTGCCTTGAGCTTTGCCTCGTTTACTCAGAAGGATTATTGTTTGCAACACCGTCCCTCCGCTACGTACTTGATCGGTTCGATGATAGCCAACTTTAACAATGTTGCCTTGTACGAGCGCAACCCCAGGCTCGTACGGCATCATGCCTCGATGGCAAATGTATACGTCCCACGGGAGCGTCGAGGCGTGGTGATTCGTGTCCGGCGGGGGCCTAGTCGGGACCTTTGGGACCGAGATGTGACAGAATGGTATCAAAGCAACTCGATCCTCTGGTCTTATGCCCATTTCGATGTTGTTCTTAGATGACAATTTCTTGTCCATTGATATCGTTGCTGAGTTGATGTTCCATACAATAGGTCCATAAATATTCTCAAAGATGTACACAAAAGTTTTTTGGATTTGATTTATTGTTTGAGATTTATGATTTCTTGCTTCTTGATTGCTAGTGTTTTCGATTGAGGATGGTGAGGGATTAGGACTATCGCTGCTCTGGATATCGAAAGTTTCTCCTTGAGTTTCGAGGACAAAACTTCTTTTTGGTGGATAAGTATGTAGTGTCCCGCTCCACGTTGGCACTATGTACAAGTGATATCGGTTTGCTGACTCAAAAAGAAAACTTTCTTGAAGAGCTCCTTATTGAACCAGAAGATGACTGATTTAGGTGAGTGGGCAGAACTTCATTCTCTAATTCTTGCACGTCTTAATAATGAATTCGAGTTTTTGTATTGCTTGTTTTCTAAATAGATAATGTTCACATGAGAATGATAGAACAAGAACCTGCATGCTTAATAGAGAACTTGTATGCTTGTCATTGAAAAGAACCTAGCCATGCTAAGTTAAAGAATAGAATATTGCATGCTTAGAGCACGGACACCGCTATCGATCGAACCCTTGTCATGCTAATAAGAAGAGTAAAAGATACTTGAACATGTTCCTTCATTATGCTAAAGAAATAGTAGAACTGCATGCTTAGCTAAAAGAGATAGAGAACTACTTCTATGCTTGCTTAAATATAGACTGTTACATGTTTCCCTTATATCATGTTGTAAAGATAGAACTGTTTGAAATGCTTGAACAGTATCAGAAAGATGGCGGCCAGTCCGCATAGAGACAGAGATGGCGGCCTATCCGCACAGAGATGAGAAGAAAAGATATTGATAATATGCTTGTTTATTGAACTGCTGCATCCATATAGAGTTTATCTGATATAGTTGCATTCATGCATTGGTCTTTAGACAACTTGTGCACAAGGATAATTCCACGACCGGTTCCCGGGGCACTGGGGACCATTCTCCCTAGGGGGATCAAAGAGAATACCCTGAGGCAAAAAAGTCATCGCAATCAGGGGGTATTCATGTCTATTAGATAGCTGGTTCATGCGTCAAAGCAGCTAGTATATGAGCGAGTATATTAGTGTAGTGCTGGGCCGTGATAACACCACTACTAATCATGAGAAAGTAGACTCATGGGTCATCATATAGTTAGGTCGCATGCTAGGATTCAGCCTTCTTGCTTACCTAACTGTTTGATGTAGAGACGGACAGAAAATAGAACATATGTGCTTATGTAAATTATTGCTAACTTGTATGTCTGCTGCAGGGATAACTGTTCGACGAAGGATAAGAATCACTGAATAAGTGATACATATATGCTATCGAACATGCGCTCTTGTATTAATTGCTTTTATAGAGAAGTCTTGTTTTCGTATATACTTCTATCTCATTCACACGATAAGACGATAATTGTTGATAAGAGAGAGAGAGAGAGAGAGAGAGAGAGAGAGAGAGATGATAAGAAGATAGTCCACTAGATGCATTCTAGAGTCTTTAAAGAAATGAATATGGCTCACGAGACACGCTGCGCACCAGAGTTATTAAATGAACCTGCATATCGTGCATGAACTGCTTGCCTTGCCTAGTTGCTTGTATTTCGAATATGAAACGTGGCTTTCAAAGATGTTTTCCAAAAGAAGTAATATTACTTTGCTCCTGTACTGCATGAAATGAAACTAGGTAAAACTAGAAAGATCACTAGTAATGTAATATTTTATAACATAATTACTTAGTATTGGTTTTAGTGAATGTTGCTTCTGTTCATTGATTTTATACTCATCAGTACTTTCTCCAAAGTGCTGACCCACCAACAGTTTGCTTGTTCGTAGGTGTTGGATTGTCCGAGGAAGCGATAGCCATGCCTCATCCTCAGGACCCAGAAATCTAGTGTCGGTGCCTTGAGTTGTATCGAGATATTTTGAGCTGCTTTTCTATAGAGGGACATAATGTATAGAACGATGCCATTGTATTCAGAGAACCTCGTGCCTCGAGCTTTATCTCGTATACTCAGAAGGATTATTGTTTGTAACATCGTCCCTCCGCTGCGTACTTGATCGGTTCGATGATAGCCAACTTTAATGATGTTGCCTTGTGCGAGCGTAATTCCGGGCTCGCACGGCATCATAGCTCGATGGCAAACGATATACTTCCAGCGGGAGCGTCGGGACGCTTTGCTTCGCGTCCGGCGGGGACGTAGTCGGGACTTTCGGGACCGGGGCGCGACAATATGCGCACTCGGCTAAAAAGTGGATTGGCGCACTTTGGCTAAAAATGAATTCTGGCGCACTTTTGGCTGAAAAGTGGTTGGTACACTTTTGGCTAAAAAGTGTATTGACGCACTTTTGGCTAAAAATTGTATTATGGCGCACTTTTGGCTAAAAAGTGGATTGTCGCACTTTTGTACGCAGAACATTGTTCTTCTTCCCCAGCCAACGAGAAAAATCTGAAAACTTGTTTTGACCATAAAAATTTCTATTTAACTCCAAATTAAGTGAAACAAAAGTCAAAATCGCACGAAATTTAATTCTCCATCACATGGAACAATTATTTTTCAAAAAAAAAATAAGTTTTAATAGATCAAAACCAAGAAAACTCATGGAACCCATAAAAATTTTAAATCTTGAAACTCAGATCTACTCTAAATCATCCATCAAAACCCAAAACTCCAATAACTAAATTAGATGAGAACATCAATGATAACATTTTCTATCAAACACATTTTTAAATAACACATATATAAAAAAATCCCAAAAAATTCATAGATTCACCATTTGAGCAAGATGTACTTGCTTGGAGTGGCTTCTTAGCCTCTACCTCTCACGGTCCAAGTGATCAAAACCACCTCTTCTAAGGTTAGGGTTCGGTGCAAGGGAGAGGGGAAGAAAAAGAGGAAAAGAAAAGTAGAAGTGAAGAAGAATGAGGGAGGAGAGAGAAAACTATCATATATATATACAAAAGGAGAGGGGGAGATGGTATAGGCATGGGTTCAACCAAAATGAACCAAACCAAGTGTCCAGTCTACATGCGGGTCCTAAATCGGGTACATGACAATGCCAATGGGTATTCTATTGGTCTCGGATAGTCTCTCCAGACAACAAAAAAATTAAATACACAGCATAAGAACTTGAACCATCATGAAGATACATCAGAAATACATTATCAGAAAAAATTTCAAATCTCAAAAATTCAAGAAATACCAAATCAGGAAACGGATGCGACAACAAATTTCGGAGGAGACAAAACATAAAATTGATTTTTTTTTTTTTTAAATAAAACAGACAGGAAACGAAAATGCAATGGGGGCAACTGCCCCCACTCGTCCACATATAGGTTCGTCCCTTGGTATAGTCTTTTATTTTTTTTCCAACGTTTGGACTAGTCAACGATTCTTGTTCTTTATTCTTGAGAGTGAACGAGCTAACTGGAGGGGCCACCGGCTTTTCTCTCTGTATTGAATCGTCAAAAAATAAAAATTAGGACGGAAAAATTATAATCAAATGTAAATATGTATATAAAATTAAAAATTTAAAATTTAAAATTTAAAATTAAAAATTTCAGAAAAGACAAAATATAAAATTAAAAAATTAAAAAATACAGACAGATAACAAAAATTCAATGGAGACAATTGTATCCGTTCGTCTCCGAATAGATCCGTCCTTCGGTATAGCTTATTTATTTGTTTGTTTGTTTTTTCGATCGACGTTTGGACTAGTCGACGATACTCGTGATCTTTTATTCTTGAGAGTGAGTGAGCTAGCTGGAGGGGCCACCGGGCATATGACACAATGCCAGGTCATGCGGACGTCGAGGTGACCGTTGCTTGTGCAGTAGCGGTTGGTGGCAGTCGCATTCGCACCGTCACCCGTCAAGAAAGGGCCATGCCTACGCGGTTTTTAGTTCGGAATCCATAAGCCTAGGCGTGACCACAGCGTATGAACGGGTCCCCCTTTTCTGCGCCGGGCGGCGTGCCAATTTGACAACGAGGCCCCCAACCCAACCTTTTCTTGACAGAGACTTGAGAGGCTATCAACCTCTATTGTTCGTGTATATCCGGATAGGTTAAAAACCTTAAATAAGCAAGAACTACCAAACTTTCAAATGTCTCACGTATACCTACAAACTTTGTGGTTGCATGAGCTGGGGACATAGGTTTATGGGTGGTGCTACCACTACAACAAAATGCTTACAACTTTCTTACAACCGTCACGTAGAGGTCATGTGACAACCGTCTATTGGACGAGGAGGAAGAAATGGGATCCAATGGCTGTCCAGATAGCCGCCACGTGACGTTTTGCCACGTGACAGAAACGTCACGTGGCGGTCGTTCATTGGTGGAGAAGTAGAGCCGGAGGTGGCCCACATAGCAGAGGGTGAGAGGGTTGTAAAAAGGTTGTAAGCATTTGGTAGTAAACTTAGCATTATTGGGTTCTTAATGGGGCTCGAGCTGATATCTGTTGGAAACGAAACACAATAATTGTTCCTTCAATCAAAAAAGATTGCAAGAAAACTAAAATAAAATACAAAAGTTAATTTGTCAAAATCACACAAGAGAGCCAAAATGTAAACTAGACTCCCGAAGAACAAGAGATGACGAGAATGATTACCCGAAAATATCTCTCCTTCAAAATAGCCACCAATATCTTACTTTCTCTCTCCAAAAATTGTAAAACCTCAACTTTCTTATTGATTAGGGTTAGAAAATGCCTATATATAATCCTCTTAATCCTGCAATAAATCTAAACCATTAGATTTTATCCAACGGTGCAAATAAAGCACATGAACTCGTCTCAGCCAGACAGACCGGATTCGGTCTGACCTAGGCAAAATAGTTCTACTTGAGGCCAAAGAGTTCTGTCTAAAACAAAAATAGTTCGGACCGAACTCTGTCTGGTCTGGACAGATCCTCAAATTGCTATTTTAAACTCTGCTTCGACGCTTTCAGCATTTCAAGCTTCTCCGACACATGGATGACGTTCGTCGCATTTTGGAATATCCTCCTCATAGATTGAAAACCTCACCCAACGGTATGATACTGCCAATAGCAATGTCATTATGTATCTTTTCTTGTATTCTCTAAACTTTGGTATCCTCTATATAATTTTGTTAAACTTTATCATCGTTAGCATAAAATTATGTTTTTCTCTATATATTCTTGTGGACAAAAGATCTTCTTGATGATAATATAATAGTTCATCCATACATGTTCAGAGTAGAAGAGTTTCTGGTGAGAACTGGCAGCAATTTGTAAAAGGGTATATAGGGCAAATGGGTTCTCCGTGAACATAGCAGAAGAAAGAATAAGAATGGTGCGAACAAGAATTCAACCTAGTATTCGAACATCTAGAGCTTCAGGAGATTCACATTGTAGATCCGACACTTCACTTGGTCTCCCCTTTAGCGTCTATTTGTTACATGGAACTTGGGAAAACCTAAAGCAGCTAAAAGGCAAAAAACAAAAAAACGATGGATCCTTTGTCGAGTTCTTCTAAGTTTTTGTTCACTTTTTTTTTACTATATGTGTTTGAGATTGGGAGAAAATTAAGTTTACAAAGCAAAATTTTCATAATTTAGGGATGCCGGAATACCTTTCCTCTAGGCTTTGTCTAGAATCTGTTGGTGTTGTTTCCTTTGGACTAAGAAAAATAATCCCACATTGGCCACACCACCAGTGGGTATCTGAATATAATACTTTGTATGAGTTGAGGTGTGTACATGGAGTGTGATGGAACACATGGGTGCCATGTAGGGGTATTTTATTAGAAGAAAAATGATTAACTCCACAATGAAAGCATTTATGCTTTTGTCATGCTCTTGCAATTATTTTCGTAGGAGCTAAGCCACTCGGACTAGCTCGGGCGCAAAGTGGCACTTTGCACTTAGCACGTCAGCATGAGCTGCTGCCGCATGCGCTGCTACATGAGCGGTTGCTTGCGTGGCCGCTGCTATCAGATAGATTTGAACGGTTATGGAAAAATATCGTCAGTTATTCATATCCGTTTTTTGTGCAATTTGAATTAATTTGTTTCTATCTTTGTGTGATTTGTAGTTATTTCGTTACTATCTTTCCGTAACTAATGGGCAGCCTGACTCCTCTATAAATATTCTCTTCGTGCCTCCATTAAGGACTTACTTCAAAATAGAGGAGACGAAGAGAGTTGTTAATTGCTGCCACTATTAAAGTTCAGAAAGTTCATGCAGAGTCCAAGCAAGAGGTGACAGCGAGCGTTTCAGAAGTTCTTCGTGAATTGCTTGTTCCTGAAAGCAGATTGTGTGGGGCGAATCTTGATTTGAGCAACGGTAATCTTCATCACCCCAGCAAGCAGAGTATCTCCTTCTTCCTCTTCTCTTATTTGTGTTGTAACTTTGTTCTGTCCGTCTACAACTACGATTACAAGAAAGAACGAGAAGTTAATTTATTTTTCTGATTCTTTTGCTATCTTGTATACAAGTTGTAATCAGAATCATTATATAGTTGTTCATTGGATCGAGACAAATCAGTGAGAAAACTTTTGTGTGAACCCCTGATCTCGACTTCAACTTCTGGTTCTACCATCTTTGATCAAGTTCGACACTAAAAATCTCAAAGCAAGATCCGAGTAAAATGGAGAACAACCGTGCAAGTCTTCTCGACACAAGTTTTAACAAATTTGAGAAGTTTGACGGGGAGCATTACAACGTCTGGAAGTGAAAGGTCAGACTTAATCTCCAACTCATAGATGTGGACTACGTGTTGACAGATCCTGAGCCTGTTATTCCGAAGGGTGATGATGTTACTGTTCGGGCGATTACAAATTCAAGAGCTATACAGAACAAGTAGAGGAGATTCAACAACCTCTATAAATTGCTGATTCTCAACTCCATAGAAGATACTCTGGCGGAGTCATACAGCAAGACAGACCATGCAAAGGTCGTCTGGGAGGTAATGGAAAATATTACAAAGATGATGAGAACCGCAACAAGATCCATGTGACAAAAAAAGTCTGGAAGATGCGATTTGAGGATGACAAGACGATGTTACCTAAAGTCAAAAATTTCTCAAGTTACGTCAAAAACTTGAGGATGATGACAAGCCTTTGGTCGACTCTTTCATTGTGGGAGGTATTGTTGCCAAGCTCCCGCCCGATTGGAGCAAGTTTATCTCAGACGTGCACCAAAAGAAGATGGAGGTGAGTCTTGATCAACTACAGCATAATATCCATGTCGAAGATGAGTTGAGGGCTCAAAATAAAGTGGACACACTGTCCAAACAATTGGCAAAGGCTAACTTGGTGCATGCTGGTGACTCCAAGGGAAAGCAGAAGGCTTCTCACAACAAGAAAAAAGATTTCAACCATCTGAAGGTGAAGCCGGCATCGTTCAAACCAACGCCTAAGAACAATGGGACTTTTTTCAACTGCGGCAAGAAATGCCACTTCAACAGAGACTGCACATACAAGTCCAAACAGAAAGAGCAAGGTGAGCCTAACAAGGTTGTCATGATTGCGCATGTTGTTACGACTGGCATCGACACTGACTGGTGGGTGAAAACTGGTGCATCCTGCCATGTTTGCTCAAAGAAGGAGGTTTTCACCACCTATAAGCCTACATCTGAGAATATTATGGTAGCGGATAAGTCACAAGCTGAAGTTCATGGGATTGGGACAGTGGTACTGAATCTGACTTCGGGGAAGTCGCTGACTCTTTAGGATGTGAAACACGTACCGGTGATAGCCAAGAACCTGATCTCTAGAAGTCTGCTCTGCAATGCAGGCTTGAGGATGGACATCAATGTTGGGCAGATGGTGATGTCCTATAAAGGAACATACTTAAAAGAGCCTTTTGTACCGAATGGATGTTCAAACTTTAACTTGTAACTCCTGTTAATAATGTCAATATAGTCTCTTCTTCTGGTTATTCTCTTGAGTTGTGGCATAATAGACTAGGACATGTTCATTGTAAAAGAATAAACAAGATTTCTAGTCTAGGACTTATCTCCAAATGTAGGGGTAAGGAGGTGGAGAAGTGTGAGGTCTGTGCCAGATAAAGATCACAAGAAAACCTTTCAAACAGGTAAACTGAAGTATAGATTTTCTGGAGTTGGTGCACTCAGATATCTGTGACTTCAAATAGTTCTCCAAAAAGGTCGGGATAAAGTATTTCATTACCTTCATCGACGACTACTCAAAGTATGCATTCGTCTATCTGTTCAAGTCTAAAGATGAAGCATTCGAGAAGTTCAAGGAGTTCAGGGCTGAAACTAAACGTCAAACTGGACAACAACTCAAAAGAATCAGAAGTGATCGAGGCGGAGAGTATAGGTCTATTGAATTCGCATCGTTCTACAAAGAACATGAAATTGTCAATGAGATGAATGCTTCGTATTCTCCTTAATCAAATGGAGTAGCAAAAAGGAAGAACAGGAAGTTGATAGAAATGATGAACTCTATGTTGTTAACTGCAGGTCTTCTAAACTATTTTTAGGGAGAAGCTGCGCTGACGGCTACGTTTATTCTGAACAGAGTATCGTACGTAACTTTCGATGTCACTCCTCATGAATTCTGGTTTAAAGTTAGACCCAACTTGAATTTTATTCGATTGTGGGGGTGTCTGGCATATGTGAAGATCCCGAACTTGAAGATCCAGAAGCTGGGGACGAGGACTACAAAAGCTATATTCTTGGGATATGCTGAAAAGAGTGATGCTCGGAGGTTCCTTGATATCGAGTCTAACTATATCATTGAATCTCGTGACGCAGAATTCTTCAAAGATAAATTTGTAAGGCACAAGAACATTATTATCATGGACATTCCGGAGAATGATGTCAGTGCAGGCTAACGCTTCCAATAAAGATATAGTCCAAGAAGAAGATGTTCTTCCAGAGACAATGTTCAAACCAGAACTCGCAGAACCAAGAACTAAGCGAGCGAGGAGACAGAAGGACTTCGAAGATGATTTCATCACCTATCATGTGGAAGCAGATTCGCTTACCCATGATGAGGCGATGAAGACCAAAGATGTTGTCATTTGGAGGGAGGCTATAAATGATGAGTATGACTCAATAACCTCCAACAACACTTGGGTATTGGTCGATCTTCCTGAAGAAGCTAAACCAATTAGATGCAAATATATCTTCAAGAAGAAGATGTAGGCCGATGGAACTGTTGACAAGTTCAAGGCAAGGCTGGTAGCCAAAGGATTTTCTCATAAGAAGGGGATCGACTACTTCGACACATATATTCCAGTAGCACGGATGACGACCATCAGGATGTTGATTGCTATAAGTATAATTCATAAGCTAGTTATACATCATATGGATGTGAAAACACAATTCCTGAATGGTGAGTTGACATTCGAGATTTACATGCAACAACCAGAAGGATTTTTCGTCAAAGGGCTTGAAGACAAAGTCTGCAAGTTGATAAAATTATTATACGGTCTGAAGCAAGCTCCCAAGATGTGGCACGAGAAGTTTGATAAATTTATAAGATCAAATAGCAACATGATCAGTGAGACAAAAAATTATGTTTACACAAAGTTCGCTGACGGGAGAGGAGTCACCGTTTGTCTATACGTAGACGACATACTAATTTTTGGTACGGATCTAGCATGTATCACTGAGACAAAGAAGTTTCTCTCATCCAAGTTCAGTATGAAGGACTTGGGGGAAGCTGATGTTATCCTGGGATGAAGATCATCTGGACGGACACTGGAATGGCATTGTCATGGTCTTGTTTATATTGAGAAGATGTTCATACGCTATGGATAGCAGGATCTTCCTGGGATCGATATTCCATACAGGTATGACAATAAGCTGAAGCCAAATCCAAGGGAAAGTTTTCGGTAGCTGGAGTATTCATGTGTCATCGAAAGTTTGATGTATGCAACAACTGCCACAAGGCCTGACATAGATTTTGTCGTTGGGATGCTGATTCAGTTCACGAGCAATCCAGGTGTTGAGCTCTAGAAAGCTGTGAAGAGAGTGATGAGATATCTCAAGAGGACTCAAGAGTATGCACTGCACTATAATGGGTATCCGACTGTAGTGGACGACTTCAGTGATGCAAGATAGTATTCAGAAGTAAAGAACGAAAGGTCCACAGGAGTATACATCTTTTCCATGGTTGGAGATGTTATATCGTGGAAGTCTAAGAAGCAGACAATGTTGACTCATTCCTCGATGGAATATGAGTTCTATGCACTGGCAGCTACAACGAAAAAATTAGAGTGGCTTCGGGAGCTCATGCATGATCTTCTATTGGTTGGTACATAGATTCGGCGGTACCAATATACCACGACAACCAGGCGACTGCAACGGTGGCATCAAATGACCTCTTCAATGGTAAGAAGTGGACTGTGTGGCTGAGGCACAAGGTAGTGAACGATCTTATCAAAATAGTGAACGATCTTATCAAGATTGGGGTCATTTTTGTGATTGATGTTCCGATCCAGGAGAATCTAGCCGAATCGTTCACCAAAGGTCTCAAGGGCCAGCTGGTCGAGGACACAACAATTAAAATGGGCTTGAAGACATTATATTATTTTGTCTTTATAATCCTACTATAAAGCTTTATGCTATTAGTTTAAAGAGAAATCTACTACGCATCTAGCTTTTGGTTCAAAGAATGATCATTGACTGGGAGAATATCAGGAACAATGGGTAGTCCTTTAAGACATTGAGGGATTACGGACCCAAAATCGCTGTTGTATACTATATGTTCTCTGAGTAGAACAAAGTCCTATGGGAGGATGACTTAGATGCCTTAATGAGTTCTAGGATATTTGGAATATCCAGCGTATCTTACAGGAAGTACGGTAGCACAACACTACAAAGGAACGAATGACTCCATGCTACAATGGGTGACACCACCATGAGGTTCCTCGATAAGGTAATGCTTCGGCTTCGCGAGCCATGTCACAGCGGCGTAGCACCGCATATAGGCTGGTAGCCTAATGCTGTAAAATGAAGAGTGGTAGGCAGCACTACAAAGAGGCCAATGTTCTCATGTTACAGTGGTGTGACACCACCAAGAGGTACCTAGAGAGGGTAAAGCCTCGGCTACGCGAGCCATGTCACAGTGACGTAACACCGCAAAGAAGCACAAGACTTCATGTTGGGTAGTTTGGTACTACAAAGAGGTTGGGACCTCATGCTACAGTGGATGACACCACAATGAGGTATGACCTTGGCTTTGGGCCATGTCATAGAGGCGTAGCACCGTAAGAAAGCGCAATACTTCATGCCAAGGACTCTTTAAAAGAACTCACCTAGAGTGTATGGAAAGAGATATAGACCGTCTCTTGAGGGTAAACTTGTAGACGCCCAAGATACATACACCAAAACCAGGCGTGCACAAGGCCTTTAATATGCAACCGAAAGCACAACTGATATTATTATGTGAGTGGAAAGAATTGCAGCTATGGTACAGAATTCAAGGTCTAGTCCATTCTTGTATCATACTGTTATTTGACCGATGCGGGAAGATTCAAGTCGAAGCGAAATTTATCTTAATGAATAAAGGGCAGTCACTTTGGGAACGCTCAACCTATATATTGAGATATATGGGAGATTATTGGTGTTGTTTCCTTTGGACTAAGAAAAATAGTCCCATATTGGCTATACCACTAAGTGAGTATCTCAATATAATACTTTGTATGAGTTGAGATATGCACATGGGATATGGTGGGGCACATGGGTGCCATGTGGGGGTATTTTATTAGGGGGAAAAATGATTAACTCCACAATGAAAGCATTTATGCTTTTTGTCATGCTCTTGGAATTATTTCCATAGGAGCTAAGACCCAAATGGGCTTAGCGTCTCGGACTCAGACTCGGGCTCAAGGGCACAAAGTGGCACTTTGTTGGCGCACATTGCACTTAGCATGTCAGCATCGTCATCTGGCGCTTGTGCGCATTTGATGCGCTAGCTTATGCGCGGGTGCATGCGTTGCCGCATGCACCGTAGCTTCCGCTGTCGCATGCGCCGCCGCTTGCCCTGCCACATGTGCTGTTGCATGAGCGGCCGCATGAGCGGTTGCTTGTGTGGCCGCTGCTATCGGATATATTTGAACGGTTATGAAAAGATATGGTCAGTTATTCAGATATATTTTTTGTATGATTTGAATTAATTCGTGCCTATCTTTGTGGGATTTGCAGTTATTTGGTTCCTATCTTTTCGTAACTAATGGGCGACCTGGATCCTCTATAAATACTCTCTTCGTGCCTCCATTAAGGATTTACTTCAAAATAGAGGAGACGAAGAAGTTGCTATTTTCGCCATTAAAGTCCAAAAATTCGTGCAAGTCCAAGCAGGAGGTGACAACGAGTGTTCCAGAAGTTCTTCGTAAACTTGCTGGTTCCTGGAAGCGGATCATGTGGGACGAATCTTGCTTTGAGCAACGGTGATCTTCATCACCCCAGCAAGTAGAGTTTCTTCTTCTTCCTCCTCTTCTCTTCTCTTCTCTTCTTCATGTTATAACTTTGTTTTGTCCATCTGCAACTGCAATTGCAAGAAAGAACGAAAAGTTTATTTTTCTGATTCTTTTGTTATCTTGTATGAAAGTTGTAATCAGAATCATTATATAGTTGTTTATTGGATCGAGACAAATCAGTGAGGAAAATTTTATGTGAACTCCTAATCTCAACTTCAACTTCTGGTTCTACTATCTTTTATTAAGCTCCGACAGTAACAGAATCAACATATTTCAAGTTTCTTATTTGTTTATTTTTTGCTTGAAAGTTGGTAAAAGAACTTGAAGGTCACATATTTTGAGATTTGTAAGGGTTTTTATTGTAATGACTCGTTCTGTTCAAGCGGACAGCTGATTCAAATGGTGCAAGTGCAATCACCCGACCCACTTTGCTCAGCGAGAAGACCCGTTTAAGGCAAAAGATTCCAGACTTGGCCCTTCAGGACTTCAGACTTAGACTTTCAAAGGCTCGCTCGGAGTATCGCTCAACCGAGGCGAATCATCGCTAAGGTGGGTGGCTACGATGAACTTGTCTTTGTTTAGCCAGCACACTTAAAATATGGACGATAAATGCTAGTCGCTAGGTGAATCACCCCTTGCATGCTAATAAAGAATACAACGCACCTAGATAAGGGAATAATCCCATCTTTTATTGCTTGTGTTAGAACATGGAAATAAAATTTGGCTTATAACTTGGACCCTCACATGATAACTTAGCTTCGTGCAAGTAAACACCGCTATGCCTCGAGTAGATCATTATGGACCCTTCGTAGTGCACTGTTTCACCTTTTTACATGGCACGTCTTATGAATTATGTCGCTCGATATGTCTCTGTACGGTTTTACTCCCTGTATTACCCCTTTGGACCCGTGCAAACGTAAAGGCTAGACTATGTCCTAAGGTAGACTATATAATATGTTCCTTATGCTTATCTTTCCAACAAATACATGCTTGTCTGCTTACATTATAACTTGTACTCGTTGCCTCATTCCAATGCTTGCCACATAAATTTATGCCACAATCAAGTAACACTATCCGTATAGTGCATTCGTCTAGTTAGCCAGAAGACTATCAAATAGTTCTTTTGTGCAATATGAACCTGCAAGTATCCGGAACCGTTAGGTCACCAAGGCAATCCCCGAACCAGGGGAATGCATCAAGTTAAGTTGAACACTGAATGAGAATCATGTCAAGTAAAGCAAGAATCACAGCTCGTGGAGCAATACTCGTTCAGAAAAAGAATCAAGAATTATCATGTCATGTTGTGAATCTGGAATGACCCAAGACTTGCATGTCGCGGACAACTTGTACACAAGGTATTAAATGGGCTCCTGCAGACGGTCTCCGGGGCACTGGGGCCGATCCGGACGGAACATTCGTGTTAGTCTTCGTTTTCGGGCAGGATGACATGTAGCGTCTCGTGGTCTTTTGTTACACGTCATTCTTGCTCAAAGACTAAGTAGTCTAGTATTCGGACATGATGGCATGTAGCACCTCGTGTTATTTCGTTGCATACCATTCTTGCTCAAGACTACAACCCATCCTTTATGGCTATGCCAACGACTCATGTTCATATAGATAAGTCATCCTCGCTTAGCGATAATCCGCGTGCAAGTTATTGCATTGTGCCTAGTAAACCTGGATTACCTGAATGGATATGAGTATAACACACTTATACATAATTGAACACTTGAACATCTATTGTAACACGCCTGAGTAATCCGTGTAACTTGTGCTTCTGAAATAGAACCTCGCTCGCGATACTTGTGTTTGCTTATGCTATTGCCCCTGGATTCCATTATACATGCTCGACTTGGTTTAACTTGGTTTGCCTTGGATAGAGAAGGATAAATGGTATATTGGTAAGTCTCGCCATATTACTCTTATATCGCACGGCACACTGCCACACGAGTTAGGCTTTACATTATGACATTAAACTGATCCTAAGGCAAGACTAGAAAGATAACTTAATAGATGGTGCACAGAACCTTTATAACATGTTTGGATTTCTCTAACGGGCGAGAAATCTCCCCACCAGTGCATTCATGTACTGATAACCCACTAGATTGCCTGCAAGGTACGGGAGAACCTCGTTCGGTGCGGAACCCCCCTTCGTGCGTACTAAGGCGTGGAGTTCGCTCTGGAGCCTTGGAACGTTACGTCCGAAACTGAAGCACATATACAAGGTATAATGTTGGAACATCTCATATGTATCATTCCACAAATGTAGCCACTTGGCACGCTTTTATTGTTTTGAGAGAGCGACTTATAATCTCGGCCTAGCGCCGCTTGTAATACTTGTTTAGAATCAATAAAGAGTTTGTTTTACTTATGTACTTGTGTTATACAATACTTTCGCTATTGACGACTCTGTAAATTTGTTACCAATCGCCTGTTCGTTTCTTATTCCGCTGCACTCGGACTATCTGTGTGACTCTGTGGCTTAGACATCTTACCACCTGTTCGGATTATGGTCTTGCACGGGTGCAGCTTACGCTCGTGCAGTATCACGTCCAGATAAGAAATATCGTCCCGCGGGAGCGTTGGTGCGGTGTTTCGCGTCTAGCGGGGACGGGCCGATTACCTGTGGGAGATCGAAGCGTGACATTTATCTCCCTCTAAAAGTTGCAAATAGAAACCAGTTGTCTTATTTTCTTACAAATCTCAACAAGAAGAATATAAAGAAGTATTAGAAAGAAGATTATTTTAACATAGAACCTTAACTAGATAGTTTCACACCTAGAAAGCAGTTGCAGTTGCCCATCGATGACATCGATGAAGATACCTGACAGAAATAATGACCCATGCTTCAGAAACCTTCTTCTCTCTTGAAGTCTGATTTACGAGCGAACACAGATCTCACCATAGAATTTGGTAGATTCACCCCTTGAGTAATACATGGAATAATCCTCTTATCCTATTCTTTATAAGGATTAATTAGAAACCATGATCTTCAATTAGAAGACATAATTTAGCCCCTAAGTCGGTGCCCAAACTAATTTGAACTTTCATATCGCACAAGCACCCATAACTCACGTGGGAACCACCTAAAATAAAATAAACCAACAGCTAATCCCAACTTGTTAACCTAATAAATATCTGGTCTTATATCCGAACCAGGCAATCCGTCAGAATAACGATCCAAAAGTTCTAGAAAAACCTTATCCATACCTGGAAATCCGATTGGCAAGCTCACCAGATTTCGACTGATATCATGTCGGATACCCAATAAGCCTCCCGTTATCATCTTCATCGACCGCTTCAGGTTGCTTCTCTATCTCAAAATTGGACTAGATTCCCAAACATAATTCCCCTTCAACCTGATACAGGGGTATTGGCCTTCGTGTCTCCTTAAGCAGATATATGTTTCTCGCCCGACGATAGAGTTCTTGCTCCTCTTCATCACCAATCTCGAATCTCCTGGGATATTTTGCACTTTCTTACATCTTAGTTGCTCAACCATCATGTTGACACTAACTACCTTGTATAGTATCTTCTGAGGAACTAGAATCTCCCTGAGATATATGACTTAACCAAGACCGAAGTACCTGACCATCAAAGTCACTATGAGTCTCAGGTGCATGTCTTCGGCTTTTGTCTTATACCGTAACATGCTCCCATTCCGTAGAGCTTTCCTACCCTTGGCTGGTCTAACCAAGCAGATGGTATTTTTCTTGCGAGATTCAAGTTCCCATACCTATCCACCCTTGTGTCTGATATGAAAGCACCCTCATACATCTACTTTCTCGGTCAGAGAAGTACCATATTTGATGCACATTGTCGAAGGACTACACTACGCTTGAATTGTGCATAGAGTACATGTCGTATCTTGAGTTGGTCAATCCATTGATCTCCTTTCCAGTTTTGAACTGTTGAAATTGATGTCACTCCATAAGCTTCGACACTGTGAGACTCGTCTCACTATTTTAGTATTATTGTATTTTATCTGGTATATGTGTGTTATAGTTGTATATTGCTTCCCGTGTAATTTATGGATTTTTCTAGCTGCTTTTATATAATTTCTAGAAGTGTGTATAGTGCTAGTCACCCTTTGATATATATAGCCTTCTCTTTCTCTCTCCTCCCCATTCTTCTTTATTTTCTTCTCTTTCTTCATTTTCTTCTCCCTCTCCTATCCTTGGCCGAACCCTAACCCCAGCCGTGAGCTTGCCTTGGATAGTAGTTTAGTAGTGGGTTTATGCAAGTACATCTTGCCAATGAGAAAGAACTTGCTATATTGTACTTATTTAGTTTCCTTGCATTTTATTTCTTTATATTTTTCTATATGAGTTTCTCTACATATTTTTCTTAGTATTTTTGATTTTGATGCCTTGGTTGGAGTATATCTAAGTTTCCAGTTTGTAGCTTCCATGAGTTTACTTAGTTTTGATCTCGTAAAACTTCTTGTTTTTAAAAACTAGTGGCTCCATGATGATGAACACTTAATTTCATGCGATTTTGACCTTTACCTTGCTGGATTCGGACTGGAAATGAGAATTTCATGGAGAATACAACTTTTCAGACTTGGAGCTTTTTCCATGGCTGAAACTTGTTGTTCTGGGACGAAGGAGTTCCATGAGCCCTGCTTGGCATGCAACCTGGACTCCTCGCTCCAAGTCAGCATGCGAAGATCTTGTTGGACGCATGACTGAATCTACGCATGCGTCCCTTGACCAAATACGTGGAACTTGAACGAATAAAAGTTTTCTAAGTTCAAAAGATTTTATGCGGCCAAAAGGAGCATGTGACTGAGTCGTCCATGCATCAGAGTCTCATGCGCCTCTTCCTTGATTGAGCGCAAGACTGCCCCAACCATTGGCACGACTTTCCATAATTTTGTCTTTACCCTCTGACTCCCTATCTTGACCAGTCATATCAGTCACTTCTCTGACACGACCAGTCACATCAGTCACTTTTCTGACCTTGTATTTATTTTTTGTCACTCAATACTTTAATCGAGGAGTGGACTTTGCATCTCTCATGCGGCCAGCTTACCCCATGCGCCTATCATTCTCATTCGACCAGCTCTTCCATGATTTTATTTCCATGCGCCTGTCATCTCATGCTCCTATGCCACTTGTAGTAGTTTAACTTCTTTTAACATATTTCTTGTTTAGTCTATTATGCTTGACTCTTTGCATGCAATCTTTCTCTAAACTGCTTATAGCCTGATTGTGACAACCTGCCAGAACCTAAAAATTTTTGAACATGGATTGTATTGACACTGTTAATCTTGAACTCCCGATACCAAACTTACCCTGATATTCATAATAATAGCTCATCGTATCAAGTTAACCTGACATGTACTGATATTCCTGATAGTGGCTCGCCGAAGCGCACTCCTGGCATACTAGAAATTCCTAAATTGTAATGCTTAAATTGATAAGATAAAATCCCATGGTTGATTTGCTTGTTTATGTCCAGAATGTACTTGTCAAGATACTGTCTTGTCTTGTCCTGCATCATGTCTAAGGCAAATTTCTGAGCACCACGGTCAGAAATTCTTAATAATTGTCCAGTATAACAACTAGAATAATGTATTAGAAGCATCTAGAGAGATTTCTTGGCTACATGTAATCCCGGTATCCCAATGACACCTGATGGATTTGGAGCTCTCCGTCGTGAGGGGCACACTTCCAACACGCCGTCGAGTGTTGCATATTCCTGTAAATTACTATACATGATATAATCTACTCTATGTATCCTTACGCCTGGATAACCCGGATAGTCTGCAGGGCATGTGGCTATTTGGAATCTCAAAACTGCATGTATTAGTAATTAGGACTGTGATTACCCTAGTTAGCTAATGATAGCAAGCCATAGGGCATAATTTGTCGTGATTGCTTGATTTTCAGTCTAGTCTAGTCATGTCCCGATTTATTTTACAACTGATCCTGAGACTGTAACCTGAGTACTAATTTCAGATATCCTTGTTTAAAAGCCCCAGAACTGTTTAACTGTTATTTCACCTTATGCATTTATTTAACTGTTCCTTGTACTATTTCTCACTGATTTTAGTTCCTAAGTTGGGTCCCTTGTGGTACTTGCTATTTTGGGGTCTGACTCCACTGGTTTTGTATGGCCAGATTTTGAAGTAGGACTGCATGATCTACTGTTTTTCCTGCCTCAAATTGGTGAACATCAGGAGCACTCGAGGACATGAGTGGATTTTTTTTATCACCCACTTGATCTTGTACTTATACTTTTGAGACGTTTAACCACTGAGCACGTGTTTAGCTCATATTTTGGAACTTAATATTCTAGCCTACGGGCCTACATGTAAAGCATATTCTAGACTATAGCTAGAGATGATCATGCAATATTGTACTCTTGCTAGTTTTTTATTTTGTAACTAGCTTCATGATCATCTGTGTATGTATAGTTTGTGACTCCTTACTATTATTTGTTTGGTGATTATACATCTTTGCTTTCTTAAGATTGAGACACCTATGATTCTTGACCCAGGAAGGACTATTGGATTGTAGAGTAAAACCCTCACATGTGATCTAGACAACCGTGACTGTATCTCGGGATATTGCGTACTCTGGTATACGTAGCTGGCTTTGTCTGCCTCCGCTCTCCAGTATTATGGTTTTGGGGCATGACAGACACCCCTCATGGCGTCGAACTCAGATATGTGAAGTAATACCTCTTGGACCAAGCTTCTATCATAGGACCGACAATCAAACTCTGAAGATCCAACACACTCCCATTCGTCGCATTCCCATGAGAAATGAATCCTCTATACTCCCCAAATATCTTAAAAACCTTTCTCGGTAAGCCCCTAAAGATCAATAACCCCATATCGAACACCTCTCTAACCATCATATGATGCTTGTGACTCGCATATATACCTCCTCTGTTTGAACATATACATGTCATAGCACATATCTCCTCGAGCCAGTAGTCGAGAACCCTTTGTAAGCTTCTAGTTATTGTCATGAACATACTATGACATCCATCATTATCTAGTTTCTTGACTGATAGCAAGTTGAGTCACAAGCTTGATACGTGTCTCACACCCTTGAGGACAAGTTTTTTTTCAAGC
Organism: Iris macrosiphon; assembly: GCA_036927795.1. Taxonomy (NCBI): domain Eukaryota; kingdom Viridiplantae; phylum Streptophyta; class Magnoliopsida; order Asparagales; family Iridaceae; genus Iris; species Iris macrosiphon. The sequence goes on along the minus strand of JAYESA010000012.1, from coordinate 149,975,055 downwards.
TCCGCCATCAAATGCGCATCCAATTCATGCCCACAATCGTTGTTGTTCCCTTTCTATCCATCTTCACAAGTCCAAATTTTATTCTCATGTACATCATTCCTCTGTGGAGTGGCGTGGTAAGACCCGACATGTATAGAAGATCCAATCGTGGTTATGACATGTGCTACAAGGATCCAGTGTCTCGCTCGCTGTGATAATGATATCTTCTATTGTCGAGAGATACCTCGACATCATCCATCCCCTCTTTGGCCTTCTCATTTTCGAGTTTCTTGCAAGCCCCACTTGTAATGACCCCTCTTACCACAGTGATGCCATAGTTATCCTTGCGATCCACCCTCGCAACCTCCCCTTATTGTCAAAAGAAACCAAGGCGGACCCTTGTGATGATTCTTTTTGCTTATGGCAGATCTCTTCATCCATCATGCTACTTTTTAGTATCTCCATCGCAACACCTTTCAACGGAGTTACTCGCGGATACCACCAAAGTCTCCCAACTATGAACACAGAAGCAATAAGGTTTGAAGCTCATCCTCAACCACCATCTTTATCACAGACAGCTGATTGATAGTACCTTAAACGTCGTTCTAATGTTGCATCGCCAAGGCATTCTCTATGTACTTTGAGTTCACAATTTGAAAAATAAGGAATGCCTTGTTCCAGTCGTCGATCTTCTATTCGCACAGTACTGAATGCAGCTTCTCTTATAGTTCCTTCGCAGAACTCTCCATGAAGATATATTGAAACATCGAATAATCATCATTTGATCTTCTCCATTGCCCTTTTACCTTTTGTTCTCTCGTACCGTAAGCTCTAATACCACATGTTGGATTCAAATACGTGCATAATAGATACTTTGAACGACGACCACCTATAACTCTCACAAAGATAACAATAATTGTATGTGCTACATAGAACCAAGACATACCACACTCAAAATATGTTATGGCTTCGGCCATCCGAACAAATCCTAATCTCTATCCTATCCAACATTACAAATACAAATTGCTCGTCTCCTTTGTCCCAATTTCTCAAGAAGAAAAATAAAGTGGGGGTATTACAAATAAAATATCATAACAGAAACTCCAACCTTAATTAGCTTCTCACCTAGCAAGAATTGACTACCGACGATGTTAAATAACGATATAGACTTGATGGAAATGATGGCTCCCGCTTCAGAAATTTTCTTCTCTCTTGAAGTGTAAGACCTATGAGCGAGCACAGATCTCCTCGTAGAATTTGACAGATTCTCCTCTTGGATCTTTGTAGCAACAATACATGAAATAATTCTCTTAGCCACATCTTTATAAGGACTAATTAAGAAACCCTAATCTTCAATTAGCTAGGAGATCGGACTTAATTAACCCCTAAGTCGACCCCAACCTAATCTGAATCGTTCAGATCGAGCATCAATAACTCACCTAGGTCTCACCTGAAATAAAATAAACCAGCAACCAACCGACTTGATATATATAGCCAGATATCTGAACTAGATAATCCGTCGTGATACCGTTAAAAGTTTAGAAAAAAAAAACCTTGTCCAGACCCGGATATCCGACCACCAGATTCTAACATGTATCCAACCGAATATCCGACAGGTCTCTGGTCATCAATTTCGTCGTCCGCTCTAGACTTCTCTCATGCCTCGAAATTGGACTGGATTTCCAACAATAATCTATTAAGCTTTTTAATCTTATCGAATTATTGGTACTCTTGATGTTTTACTTCAAAATTGCACCAAATTCTTAATATTCTCTGCTGGTTGGCATATAAAAAAAAAAAAAAAAGGACAACTACAATCTTCATGAATCAGTTCCAAGTTTCTTTAGCCTCTCCCACTACCACGTCAAGTTCAAGAAAATAGATATGGAAGTACAAGTGCTCCTCAGGCTCCTCTTCCATCAGCCCTTCCTCTCATATAATCTATTAGTACAGAAATCTCTCCTCCTAATTCCGTCCAAATCGTATCGCACTTATTTTATTTTATTTTGAACAACAACTTCTGCATGCGACACTAATTGCAGTCAGGGATGCTACGAAAAAACCTACTATTTCGGTCAAATGCTGCGCGTGGAAGATGATCGCGTCGCGTGTTCAACTTTTTCTTTTTTTTCTTTTTTTTCCACAAGTAGATTAGATCCTTCTGGCTGGTTTTCTTCTCTTTGCTTTCCCAGTTATCTCACCCCCTTTGACATTTTCTCAAGTCAAGTACAGTATGTGGATAGACAATCCAATGCCAATTTCCCACTACTATCCCTAGCCTTACCCCCACTTTCAACTATAACTATATATAAATTCATCCATTGATATAGCTAGCCATCATCAATCCTTAACAAAGTCAGCGCACCCCCACTTCCATCTTCTACTTCTTCTTCTCCTCGTCTCTCTATAGCTAGCCATGGCAATTTGGTGGTCAGAGACCAATAATTGGGATCTCCATGCAGTTGTCAGAGGCTGCAGCTTCTATAGTAGTAGTACTCCGACGACGATGACGACAAGTACTCATGATGCATCCACTGTTGATCCCTTTTCTCTGTTGAAGGAAGATTGTGACGTCGATGAACGAGAAGACGAACTCAACGCCAGTCTCTCCGCCGCTGCCGAGGAAGTCATTAGCGAGCTGGAGGAGCTCTGCAAGCCTTGCTTCCGCGAACCAGATCCTAAGCTGCCTCCTGAAAGAGCCAGTAGCCCTCATGAACAGCCTCAAGCTCGTCGAACTCTTCCTAACAGTACTCCCCGTAACAAAAAGAGGTAATATAAAAGAATTAAGTCGTATAGTCCAGTTCGAGATCTATGTGCAGACTTTTTTCTAGAATTTTACCTCAGAATGCAACAATATATACACCGACAGTGCACTGTGGAGATATCTTTGAATTTATTTATTTTCTCCTTCTTCCAAGTACTAATTATCGAAAATTTTAAATAAACAGGAAGAATCAGCAGACGAAGAAGTTGGTCTGCCATGTTCCGGCCAACGGAGCGTCGTCCGACTTGTGGGCTTGGAGAAAGTACGGGCAGAAACCCATCAAGGGTTCCCCTTACCCAAGGTTCATTCCTTAATCGATCGATCTCCAACTTCCTACACCATACTGTGGAATTTTTCTTTCTTGACGACCGCCGTGGAAAAAATTAAGTCCACCATTAGCGTCAGTTTATAAAACCATATAATCTCACAAAGATTATACGCAATACCGTAAGTAAACGATATCTTCAACGAGCTCGCCCTTCTCTAATGGCATCTCTCTCACAATAAAGATTAGCCTAATTTTGCTCAACCATAAGACGTTAGAAGCTCCTATAAATGACCTCTATCCAATCCCAAAGCCATGAGCAATCAAGATCCTCAAAAGCAACTTTTTAGATCTGAACTGCACATAAAACGAAACCAACTCCGACGTATCGATATACCGTCGATGTACTGCCAGCATACCATTCTAAGATAGCGTGAGTGAATTTTTGTACCTCTAAAACTGCTGGCACGAAATCTTACTCCGCTGAGCGGTATTCATTCCACCGCTGTGTCGCGGTCAGATACTCCACGACTCTTTTGATCATGTATCATTGCTTTGATTCTTCTCGGACTTCTTTTATGTATTACAGGACGAATAGGAGCCATATACAACATGCTGCTACTGATGGAGTGAAATTTCTGAGCGCAATATTAATTGCTTCTATTGCTTTGTGGAGCTAATTTGGTTTCTTCAACAATTATGCCAGGGGGTACTACAGGTGCAGTAGCTCGAAAGGGTGCCTGGCCCGGAAACAGGTGGAGCGAAGCCGGACCGACCCGTCCATGCTCGTTATCACTTACAACGCGGAGCACGACCACCCTCCTCCGACCCACCGGAACTCTCTTGCCGGAAGCACTCGCAACAAGTTCCCTGCTCCCTCCTCCTCCTCCTCCGTAGTCTCCGATGGCGGGCTTAGCAGCGAGCACTGCACTTCGCTCGCGAACAATTCTTCGCCGTCGATGGCGGGGGGTCTCTCTCCTAGGACTCCCTTGACAGAGGAGGAGCTCATGGGCAAGACTGACATGGAACGGTCTGTACACGTGGGGGAGTCCCGCAAGCACAGTGCTTCTTCCTCGGCTGATGATTCTGAGGAGGATGAAGACGACTTTGTCAAGAGTTTCTTCTCTTCTAGATGACAGTAATTGTTATGGTTTTACCAACTTTTAGCCGAGCAATGCTGGTCTCAATGTTTAAGGGTTCTTCACTAGTCTTGAACTTTTTGTTTGTTATTTTAACTATGATGTATGATAAGCTTATCACGACTTAACTCAAGTGTAACAATATGAGTTGTACAGTAAGCTGCATTTTTTTGTCACTAAATATAATACTTCTGTAAAATTATATCTTATCGCTATTCTTAAAGAAGGATAATTAGTCTTTGCGGGTCTCAGAAATATTCCAAAAATAGCATTTGTTACTAAAGATGTTGATGTGTGTTGGCCATCTGAAATCTACTAATAAATATTTTAGGATTAATTAGACTTGGGTCCTAGAATTTTTTTTGTTTCCTTCTTGAGTTCTAATTCAATTTATTATTAACACTTTTTCTAAGTTGGACTAGTCATAACCCAAACTTTAATTTCCAAATATTTCTGCAACCCAAAGTCAAATTAACCCTCTTAAAACTATGGGGGAAAAAAAATCTATGGGAATATCCACACTAGTAAGTGTGGGTGTAATAGCAGTATATTATTGTTTATGAGCTAGATAAGGGAACAAATTATAGATGGCTTACCTGACATAAGTTGTCATTATCGAATATATTCCTTTCTAGCTTGATTGCAGCCAGAAACAGTTAATATTGATGAAAGAAATCTGGTAAATGTCTCAATTTGATGGAACCATGAGCGTAGAAAAATATTGCTATGCTGACAAATAAATAGCAGTATGATTTTTTATTTTATTTTATTTTTTTTAATATCGTTGAGATTGCTTTGCAAATAAGAGCCACATCATTTAAGTGCACGCAAAACTGAAAACTATTTACAGGTCTAGCAATGATTAGCAAAAGGTTTCGGTTTTTGCCAAAACAAAATGTTACAACCATTAGTTTAACATTCTCGCAATCTCTAAAACATGAGAAGGGATACAATTCATACTCAAAATGTTACATCCATGGTTGCTGGCTAGTAGTAGAAATCAGTTGAGACGTATTCCACCCCTCACTTCCATAGCCTCTTCTTCGTAATAAAGAACTCACTTAAATTTCTCAAATCCAATTGTGCCTATCATCAGCATCAGCTTAATTAACTCCAGTTGTAACTATATCATCAGCAGCACAGCTTATCATCATCCAAGCCTTCTCCTGTGAGAATGGGATCGATTATGAAACAAAAGAAAGCTCCGGGTGTACCCATGAAACATGAAATATGTGTTGTTTAAATGCAGTTTCGGAATATATCTTAGGATCATAAGTACAGGAATTATTGGGAATATATTTTATTGTGTTCTCATAATTAAATGTAGGTATAAATATTTAGTTGATTTGGGAGAGTGGAGCTGAAGGACCAGGTTGTTTTTTCATGTGTGCATCACCAGCTCGTATTACTCCATTATCAGTAGCAATATTTCCTTGTTCGTATATAGCAGAACTATTTTTTCGGACAAAATGATTAGTGGTGACGTGAATTTTTTTTTTAAAAAGAAAAGAAAAAGAAAGATAAACCATGCAATGATAAAAGTATATTTCTCTCAAAGATAAATAACCTTACAATCTCAAGCATGGATGGGGACATGCACTTATCTTGATAGCTCAGTCCGAGGATCCACATGTTCTGTTCACTCTTTAACTATTTCTCAATTTATTATAACCGAAAGGCACACACACTCTAAAATATACTAAGGGCCTGCTTAGCAATTATGGAAGTAGCGGTTATGAGGTGTTTTTAAAGTACCAGTTATGAACGGTTATGAGGTCCGATTTTGAGTGGTTTTAAGTAGCGGCTTTTAAAGCAATCCAATTCATGCTTGGTAACGAGTGATTTTGAAAGGCTTTTATAAGAATAAATGAAATAAAATTAATAAACCGCTCAAAACCTACCGATTTGGTGTGTTTATAAAGCCACCAAAATTACATTACACCAGTTTTGGGAGATTTTTGAGCCGACCAAAATCAGTACCTCATAAAAATTACCAAGCAGGAGTTTTCATAAACGGTCGGTTCAAAAACATCCCAAAACCGATGAAAATATCGTTACCAAGCAGACCCTAAGACACACCAAAATAGATGTAGTGTTTGTAACGTCTGGCTCTGCAACATAGATTATAAACATTTACAACACGCCTATTTATTCATGGCAGACGAAGAAGAAAATTTATACCTCCTTGCTTCTACTGTTCACTTCGGATGTCAGACCCTTTTCTTCCACCTCACCCTTCTTTTTCCTTGTCAGAATTGTCATCTGCAATGCCCAATGTCAACATTAAATATATAAAATTAATTAAATTACAAAAAATTAAAAAGATAAACATTGAAGACACAAGAACTCAGAGCACTCCCCCTTTCTCTAATGGCTCCATGTTCTTTTGGTACTGAACAGGCAGCATCAACCATAGAATTCTAGAAGAAACTAACAAGATGCTAAATAAATATCCGAAAGATGTAACGGATACCCAGTAAAATAAGCTTAAAATAGGCAGATAAACAAACTCAAATTAAAGACATGACACAGACAATCACACAAAATTAAATGTTAACATAATACAATTCAATGTAGCTAGAACACATATCCACGAAACAATGTGTTCAATACAACAAATAAAACATACATCTCTAAACATCTAGGCACAAATATAACAATCTTATTTGAAAGAAGATTTTGAACATATTTTACACCTCAAAAAACAGATTAAAAAAACACGAAAAGGTTTCAATCTTACCATACAATAACGACACCAAATCCAAGTAGCACGCAAGACAACAAAGTATCAACAAAGAAAACGCAGCACACAAATATGTATACACAATAGGCTAGCATCAGTCGAATGATATATAGGTACTTAAAACAATAACAACTCAACAAAGAAAAGTAAAACACTCTCACTATGTTGAAGCAAGAACAAATGGGAATTTCTTTTCCTTAAGAAATGTAGAGCCGTCCTCCATAAATTTACTCCAAGCATATATGAATTACGCAAGAGGAATTGTGAATCCAATCATGAAGAATAACAAAGGTTATTGAAAATAAGATAAGTAGAAAAAGATTACGAGTTTAGGAAAAGCACAAATGTTATCTTCCACCTGCAAAAAAGAAAAAGCAAATGCTAACTTGTCAATTAAAATAAACAAACCACCAAAAAGTAAAATCCAACAAAATAAAATTTTAGCAGTTTGCTTAGGAAAATGAATTAACATAAAAGATCTTGAATACAATATATCAAAGTACATAGAGATATTCTTCTTGACACCTTATGAGAAAGTTATCGATGCTTAGTGCTTCTTTAACCTTCGCTCCAACTTTTGGCCTTTTTTCTCCACAACCACGATGTTTGACTAGAACCATGAAACTAACCGTCACCTCAATCATGCCCAAGATTGACTACGGCCTACTGACACGATTTTGAACTAGAACTGAGAACTAACTCCACCAACTATCATGGTCTCTATCCCAGAAACCAGCGAAATTGCCTTTTGCCACTCTACCACGGTCTTTACCTTCAGAACCGAGAGAGTGCACTTGCCAACTAATTTAACTACGTTCTTTTACCACAAGAACAGAGAAACTGCATGAGCTTCCTCCGCCACAGACACCATTTTTGTCATAGAACTGAAGAAACTGTTGCTAGCCACTATCATCACCACGACTTATTTGTCTCCATAATTAAGAAACTACAACATCTGTCATGGTCTTTGCCCCAGATACCGAGAGACTGGTCCCACAAACCCTCCTACCGGGGCGAGAACCGTACTCCGACCGGAGTACCCGAATGGAAGGCACCACATACTTATTCTTCCCCTCCGTCTCATCCTCTGCAATGACAGTCGCACCACCTATGTTTTTTTTTTCCAACCAGCACAACTTTGATCGCAAATTATGTCCCTTCATGACCAACCAAGTGGCCCTTCGCTACGCTTAGCGGCCTGACCGACGAACTTGTATCTTGTCATGCCCAACGCGTCCAAAGAGATGAGATTTCACTTTAACTCTGGAATATGTTTCACATTCACTAGTGTTTGCACCACCCCATCGGACATCCAAACCTTGATGTTCCCTATATGCCAAATAGCCTCACAGGACGCATTATTCCCTATGAGAACACCACCACCATCCAGCTCCTTATAGGTGTAGAAGCACTCATTTTTCGGACACATGAAATGAGCACCTTTAGTCTAGTATCCAAGCCTCGGAGAAACCGTCCTCCCAATTGTGCACTGCAAACACATCACACTTGAACTCTTCTGCTTCCATAGCAACACTAGCTTGACCCTGACTTTTTGAATGTCTTTATCCTTTTTTCTCCAACGACTCCTTATAATTTGAACAATTTCTCTTCATGTGCCCCTCTTGTTAGTAGAAAAAACATGCACGGCTATTATGACTTTATGATTTAGAGTTTTCCCTTCCACTCTTGCCTCCGTCCTTATTCTTCGACCTTCCCCCTTCGTTGACAAACAATCTTAATGACTCCTTGACTGGATATGGCATATTCATAATCTCATTAGTAAGAATAGTAGTTACCTCCTCCATCTCGAGAGTTTCCTTCTCGTATAGAATTGTTGTGACCAAATGATCATACGACCCCAGAAGCGAAGAAAGAACAATAGTGTTTGGTTCACCTAGCTTTACTTCTAGGCACAGAAGTTCATTGACCTTCTTGTTGAAGTTGTTTAGGTGATTAAGAATTGGGGTCCCTTCCTTGATATGTAAACTGTAGAGTCGCTTCTTTAAGTACAACTTGTTTAACAATGGCTTTGCCATGTACAAGCTCTCTAGCTTCAACCATAATCCTAGTGCAGAAGTCTTTAACACAATATTGTACATCACCTCATCCGTCAGACAGAGCAATCTTTGTGCCCTTTGATCCATGTCCTTCCATGAATCCCCCGTTATATCCGAAGGCCTTTTATCCTTCTCTGTGACGACTATAAATACTCGCTATTTCACGAGAAGAGTCATGTCCCTTCTCAGCCACAAAGAGAACTTACATTTTCGGTTGAACTTTTTCCTTGAACTTGATGTTATTAACCTTCCTACCCGACATCGCAAAATTTCAAAAATTCCTCGAATCTTTATGAACCAATCAATTTCAACAAACCCGATATAGGAAGATAGAGAACGAACCAATGTCGTTACCTATCGTTGACCTAGATCCAAAAGTTTGAAATCCCTATGGTTTTCGTAGCTCTGATACCAATGGTTGTGTATGATGCAAAAACGAGTCACACAAACAATTAACTTTAAACCTGATAATGATGGAAAAAACTAGCAAAGACATAATTACCGAATAATATCACATAAGAACACAAGTATTTAACGTAGTTCAGTCAAGAAATACCTATTCTACGGGGTAAGGGAAGAAATATTTTTTATTGAATCACCAAAAGAAACTTTACAATGACTACAACTGCATACACCGCAAGAATACAACCCTCGCTTATCGAGATCTCCAACGAAATCTCTCCTTCTCTCTCTTGAAGATTCCTTTAATTGCTTCCAAGAAACCCTAGAAAAGTACCTTCTTGCTCTAGCACCAATATTCCCAAGCACTAAACCTTCCAACCCAACCCTAGACTGCTATGAGAGTCTTAAATAAGCCTCTCAACTTTAACCTAAATCGGGAGCCATATGAAACGTTGAAAAGCCAACTTTAAATCTGACCCAGCTCAATAAATTGAGCAGATCCCGAACCCGACGGCATACCGGCAGTGTGCTAGGGGTATACCGCTGACATACTTAAGGAATAGTATTGGTCGTGCAAGGTTGGAAATTAGGGTTTCAAGCATACCACTGATGGGACCAAACTATTTTTTTAAGGAGGACCTTCTCCATCTAAAGAGAGATCTGTTTGTTTAGTGTCGGATCGTTTATAGTGATAATACCAATTTACTAAATTATTTAGTAATCGTCTATAACGGTCGTATCAATTTTACTAAGTTGGTAATCCCTTTTGGATATCGACTTGTTTTAGTCCATCTAAGTATATGTCTTTCTTTATGAATCGTCATCAAGTATTGCTCCTATTGGACTTCTTATTTCAGGATATGGATCGGATGATAAATATTCATTTTCAGGTAGTCTGCGAGATGTTGCTCCTTATACTAGTTATAATATACCATTAATACTATGTGTTATCGATATCTCTACATGCGATTCGTTGGAACATGAACATTCCCTCCTTTCTATAAATAAATAACGGAGTTGAATATATTGCATGAATATTTACATTTTTATTCATTATTATGTTCCATAAATTAAACCAAATTCGCAGTAAAATATCTAAATAAAATAAAACTACTTCCAAATTCGCAGTAAGAAAATAAAATCGCATTCCCCTATGTACAAGAATAAAGTTAAAGTAAACATAGATAGCATAAATTGTTTACCCCAAGATTGTTATTCTTTGATTACTCATAATATCTTGAAGCGGAAACAAAAGATCGACTGTATGGAGTTTTCTACTGCTATCTTGTACGTCTTACCATATGGAGGATCAATCAAAAATCAATGGACAATTAGAAACACCAAGATACACAAAAGATAGTAATGGAGATAATATTATAAGGTATCAGAAAAATGTATTTTTGCATAAATTTAGTATAAGACGAATCATAATGAGAACTTTAAGTTATGTCTATGGAATATCAGCAGTATGTCCCCGATATACCATTTCCCTGATACTTCCTATTTTTTTGATGTTTCTAACTCTTTCTAAACTTCAATGAAATCCTCGGACGAGCACTCGCAACTCTCCTTAGTGAACACGAGATCCAAGATCCACCTTCTCGGTCACCCCTACTCTTGTACCTCCATACTCTTCTAACGGCATATACATTACCCTCTATATTAATATTTACACCTTATAAATTGAATAATTGTAAAAATTGTCATTGAAGTTGAACATATCTACCATGAAACAAATATTGTATTTAGAAGAGCAATTATATCGAAAAAATAAAGAAAAAAAATAAAGCAATTCAAAAAAAAATTATGATAATGATATGTCCGCAATGATTCATATAGTCAACCCAAACATTTGCAAAGCCTTTGTTTTTTTAATCTTAATAACTGCTTCCTATGCTCATCTTATAGAAGTCTTCTTGAATCTTAATATCAAATTTTATTGCCTGGGCTGGGAGCGTCTAGGCTCGTCTAGAGTCTCTCTGGAGAAGAAAAACGACACCTGAACAGCTTCTCAAATTCTAGTTTCATAACATTTTTTGTCACTTTTGTAACTCATATTAGGTTATTCAAATATACCATATATCCCTAAAACTTATAAATTTTATTTTTTAGATAATAAACTAAGTGAAGTTTGGAGATGGAGAGAAGAGAGGTGAAAAGTAGGAGAAGAGAGAATATGAGAAAAGAGATTGCAAGGACAGGACATAAAATCCTAGGTTGCATCTCGATGTCTATTTATATTGATATGTAATACACCCACAATTACTATTATACCCTCATAAGATAAATGACAAAATAAAATAACTCTAACACCCTCCCTTAAGCTGGAGCATATAGATCAGACATGCTCAGCTTGCTACATAAATCAAAAAATGGACCACGAGCAAGTGGTATGGTGAGGATATCGCCTAATTGGTCCTCCGACCAAACATAAGGAGTGACAATCTGTTTCTTCAGCAACAAATTACGAACAAAATGACAATCCACCTCGATATGCTTCGTGCGCTCATGAAACACCGGATTACTTGCTATAAACATTGCCGACTGATTATCACAATACATCTCCATCGGAATAGGAATCATAATCCCCATTTCATGAAGAAGAGACTGCACCTACATCATCTCAGAAGCTGTATGAGCCATCGTACAGTACTCAGCCTCTGCACTATAACGAGCCACAACATTCTGCTTCTTACTACGCCACGTGACAAGATTGTTACCCACAAACGTACAATAGCCAGAAGTAGACCTCCTATCACTGCGACTGCATGCCCAATCAACATCACTGAACCCTATCACCGTAAGCAACTGGGAAGGTTTGGACAACAAACTCTTTCCAGGTGCACCCTTCAAGTATCGAAGAATGCGAGAAATAGCCTCACAATGTGGTTGCTGAGGGGCATGCATAAACTGACTAACTACTACAACTGCATATGTGATGTCTAGTCGTGTAATAGTAAGATATATAAGTTTGCCAACCAAACGTCTATAATATCCAATATCCTCAAATAACTCTCCCTTGTCAGCATCAAACTGGTCATGATAATTCATAGGAGTCTCAACTGGCCGACACTCCAACATCACATTCGCGGAGAGCAAGTCTAGAACATACTTGCGTTGTGACAGATACACACCATTCTTAGGTCGAGCAACCTCGATTCCAAGAAAATATCGAAGAAGATCCAAATCCTTAGTATGAAGCTGATGACTAAAGTAGGCCTTCAAGTCCACAATCCCAGCATGATCACTCTCAGATATAATGATATCATCAACATAAACAATCAACACGATAATACCTGCTGAGGAAGAATGGCAAAATACTGAATGATTTGATATGGTGCGTCGAAAGCCATACTGAATGAGAACTGAACTAAACTTGTCAAACCAAAGCACGAGGTGACTCTTTCAGTCCATATAATACTTTCTTCAATCGACATACGAGTTTTTTATTTTCTGCTATAATATATTCCGGTAGTTGATCCATATAAGCTCCTCCAATAAGTCATCATGCAAAAAAGCATTCTTTATGTCCAGGTGATATATAGGCTATTGGCGATTAACCGCCACAGAAATAAGAATCTGAATTGAATTCAGCCGAGCCACTGGAGAAAAAGTCTCCATATAATCTACACCATATGTCTGAGTATACCCTTTGGCAACCAACTGCGCCTTGAGGCACTCAACTGAACCATCGGGATAATACTTATCAGTGTACACCCTCTACAACCCATTGTCTGCTTCCCAACAGAAAGTAATGTCAACTCCCAAGTCTGATTTTGATGTAAAGCATACATCTCATCCATTGTATTTTTTCAACAAGAAGATGACATAGCCTGCTTGTAAATTTTGGGAATAGAAATAGAAGACAATGAAACAACAAATGCATGAAAAGACGATAAAATATGGTGTAATGAAACAGAATTAGAAATGGAATGCTTATTCTCTGTGGTACAAAGGCGTATTTTTTAGAGCAATGAGAATATCATCTGGATTTGTGGTGATGGGAGCAAAAATCTCATGCACGAAAGCTGATTGGTTGAGAGCTGAATTCTACAGAACCACTGGCATGTCCTTGGATCTCTGATAAACCTGTAAAGGAAAAATTGAGACAAAAATTGATTCGGAAATGACCGAAAGTGGTATGGAAGATATCAAATCTAATGTAAAAGGAATACAACGGTCTCCTGAAGTAAAGAAAGGGACAACTGATCTCGATTAGGTTCCAAGTTATGAACCAAAGCGACACACCCAAACACTTGAGGTAAGAAAAAAGGAGCGACATTTGTATGTAACATAGAAAATGAAACTTTAGTATTTAATACAGATGATGGCATGCGATTAATTAGATAACATGTAGTAAGAACGACATCTGCCCAATAATGTTTAGGGACATGCATATTGAACATGAGAGTTCGAGCCACTTCTAAAATGTGTCGATGTTTGCGTTCGGGTATACTATTTTGTCGAGAGGTGTGGACACAACTGGTTTGATGAATTATACCACGATTAACATAGAAAATGTTCACAGAAGATTGAGTATATTCCAAAGCATTATCAGAACGCAGAATTTTTATGCGTTTTATCAAACTGAACATAGACTTCATTATAAAAGGCAGATAACATTTTTGGAAACTCAGATCTTTCTTTCATTAAATAACACCAAGTCATTCTGGAATAATCATGAATAAAAATAACAAAATACTGAAATCCTTTCAGACTTTTTACTCTAGACGGAGCCCAAATATCAGAATAAACAAGATCAAAAGACTCTAAATGACGACCCTCACTACGACGAGGAAATGAACTACGGCGATGCTTACCTAATTAACAAGTCTCACATTCAAGACTAGAAACATGACTCAAATTAAGAAAAATTTGACGCAAACTTAGCCAAAGACGGATGTCCCAAAGGATAATGCCGATGTAACGGAGAAGTAGAAACAGAAGTGAAAGCCTTTCCAGATAGATTCAAGTAATATAGTCCATATTTTTCATGTCCCGAACCAATCTTCTTCGTCCTGAGGTCTTGAAAAACACACGAGTTGGAAGATGTCACAGAACATTGAATAGATTTGGTTAACTGGCTCACAGATAAAAAATTAAATAAAAAATTAGGCACATATAATGAATCAAATAATGACACTGATTGAGTAGGGTGAATGACGCATTTTTCAAGCACAGGACGAGTAGACCCATCAGTCAAGATAATATTGTTTCATGGGACTACGATTATGAAAGAGAGAGATTATACCCGACATGTGAGAATTTGCTCCTGAGTCGATGACCCAAGAGGTGGATTGCCACAAAAGCATGATTACCTATATGTGTCATGGTTGCAGTAGGTTGGGAGGTGGTACTAGCAATCGCGTTCAACTTCTAGAGGATCTGTTCAAATGGAGATGAGGTATCGGACATTGAAGTTTAACTGAAACCAGAAGAATCATCTCTGGGAGCAGAAGCGGTGATCTGGGACTGCATATTTTCATCATGCACTTGATGTGCATATTCTGGTTTGCCCCACTTGTCCCAACAATAGTCTTCGATATGACCGAGCATTCCATAATAGTTACACTTTCGTGGTTGACCACGGCCACCACCACAACCATTGTCTCTACCACCACAGCCTCCTCCTAGACCAAAACTACGACCATCATCTCTACCGCCACGTCCACCACCACGACCAGCAACACTAGAAACTATAACAGAAGAATCAGTACTCGGCACCACAGAACTGTCCTAGAAAGGAACGATTGAGACTGGAGAAAGTATCTGCCACCGTAGGTAACTGCTCTTCAACAAAGATCTGAGTTTTATAAGGTTCGAGCGCAGGATCCAAGCCGGCTAGGATAAGTGAAATATGAAACTCTTCCTTCTGTCGCTGAGCTTCCTTCAAATCAGTAATAACATGATGATATTGTAGCAATTTCTCCTACAAAGCCTTCTTTGAAGCTAGATATTCATTCACAGGCCTTCCATTTTGCTTTGTATTAAATAATAACTTGTACAACTCATAGATACGGGCAACTTTTCGCTTATGCGAACATGATTCTTCCAGAGATGCCAAAATCTATTTGGTGGATTCACACCACTGAACATTAGCAGCGATATGCGGCTCTATACTATGCCACAACCACGACATAATGTATGCATCTGCACTCATCCAATCTTCATACTCAGCAGACATTTCAGGCAGGGATTCTTTCGTCAAAAACTTCAACTTCTTCGCCCTCAACACTACTTTGATAGACTTGGACAAGGCAAGGTAGTTCGCACCATTGAGCTTCACCGTTATAATTGATTTTCCCAATTCATCATTATGAATAACAGTAAAAAGAAAACCACCACCACTATTAACCTCGCCAGAAGATTCGATCACCACCATACTTACAGATACAACAGAAAGACGAGATCTTTGAAATCCTAGATCTCACAACGAACCACAACCGATGACGAAAACCAACGGAGATATGTAGAAACCCTAGATCTCATAAACAAACCACGAACGACTACGAACAACGAACGGCGAATTATGAAAAGTAGACGAAAAACGGCCAAAGAATGCCGCCTCGAATCTTGCAATCAGGGGCTACCGCCCCCGAACCCCTGTCGAACTCACGACTGAGTTCGATAGGCACTGTCTTGGATAGGACATACAGTACTTTCAAAAAATGCTCCGATACAAAGTGAAGTTTGGAGATGGAGAGAGAGGAGAAAAGGAGAAAAATAGAAGAGAGAATATGATAAAGGAGATTGCAAGGGCAGGGCATAAAATCCTAGGTTGTATCTCATGTCTATTTATATTAATATACAATACACCCACAATTACTATTATACCCTCATAAGATAAATAACAAAATAAAATAACTCTAACAAACTAAACATACGAGTAAAAACAATACAAAAATTACCAATAAAAAATAACAAAGTAACTTAACAAGATCACAAAATAGTCTACAAAATTTTAAAATGAAAAAACAAACATAATCAATGAATCAATATTCTACATTCTTAAATGACTTAACGAATCATTCTTCTTCATACTCATTCACTATTCATCTTCATCATCTAAGTCTAAGAGATCTTCATGACCATTATCGTCAATATCGTCATCAAAAATGAAACCTTATTGATTGTTAGATTTTTCTTTTTATCAATACTCTCCTCTCTTTTATTTATGTCTATTTAGTTAGTAGCTTATAGTGTTAAAACTTAAAAAAGATTATATTTTGGCCTTTAAAACTTAATTGTGCAACTTTAAAACTAATAAAACCAAACAATCCCATAAAACTTATAAAAAAAAAAAACTAAACAAAGCAAGAAAAAGATGCATAAAACACTCAACAGACCTAGGTGTGCACCTAGGCTTGTCTAATTACCTATCCACCTAATCTCGCCTTTGGCATCTTTTTTGCCTAGACGTCGGCTAGACAAGGTACCTCGTCTGCCTTTGAATTAGGTGGTAAAACATCCCCTCTCACCTTTTGGGCGCATGGGCGATGCCTTTAACAACAATGGTTTGACTGGTTCTTTAATAAGCTCTACTCTGGGTACTCATTCACTACGGGAAAACCATCAACAGTACTATATGAAAAATCAATAGCTCTATCAGCAATCTAAAGATCAAAGAAAATAAAGAATAAATTCCAAAGAAAAAAGAAATGGGGAATAACTCACCTCCTAGATCAACAAATCAGTAAGTACTGACATAGTTTGAATTTCATCATTCAATTAGTAAATAAATTAGGAAACAACAAAACTTTAAAAAATTCAAAAAATCTAATGAAACAAAGATTTGAAAAAACTAACCTTCAAGATATAAAAAAAAAAAAGTGTGATCGTTCAATCATCCGACCTATTTCTTTCCCTTCTAGATATCTTAGACGAGAGAAGGAGAAAGAGGAAGAAGAACAAGTTTCCTGATAGAAGAAAAAATCACAAGTTATACATGAATACATGAAAAGAGCACGAAATCGCACAGGTGAGTAATGTTGACATGTTAAAATGTCTAATCATTGCAAAAACTATGAGTAATGACTAATCATTGCATAAAAGTATAATATGTATGATTTTATGAAGATTTCTACACAGTTATATATGATACACATAATATAACAGTACTCAAGTAGGGACTAATTATTGTAGAGGAATATGATTAGCTTCATAAACTATGACCAAAATTTTTTGCAATAGAATGATGAAGAATAAATAGAGATGTTTGATAAAAGAGGTAGACTATATGAACCACATAGATAATCAAAAAATATTTTCTGAGAATAACCAATAAGATGTTGCTTATCAGAAAGAGAAAACAAGGTGTATCTCACCAAACTTGCATTATGAGATAAATCTAAAAAATCCAAAAGTATAAGGCATCTAAGATTAGAACAAAGATAAAGACTACATAAATAATCTATGAAACTAAACCCAAGTGACCTGTGTAAAAGAAAACTCTACCGATATGTTTAACTCATCATTTCCCTTTAGTGTATAACTGAATATCTGTAAAGAGACAGTTAGGAGGCCATGGTGGAATGGAGATCAAAATATTTCACTGGTCATTTCCCCTTAGTGCATATTTGTAGCACTTTCAGCATCAAAAGGTCAGGCATTCCTTGTATGGAGAGGAAAACGCAAAAGAAACCAGAAATGCTCATAGGTCCGGTTAATACCAAAAAGGTGAATTGGCCTCTTTGAGAACCAGAACAACCAAGATACTCCGTCCTATATTTGAAATATTTGAAATGGAGCAACAAACCTATATATCAGACAAGGAGAGGAACAGTCGATGGATACAATACAATCATCAGAATGATCTCTCCGTTATCCATCTTAGTATGAAAGAGTAAGATTGCATCCATTAGTGAATCACAAGTACAAGTAAAACACATGGTGTGCCAATATGTTAAAGATGCCAAAGCAACATAAGAGGAAAATGAAACCGATAACTGCTTCTTGCAGACCAGATTGGTCCAGTCAACACCAAAAAGCTCGATTGGCCTCGTTCGGAACCAGGACAACCAAGAGACGCCCACTTATATATTTGAAATATTCGAAATGGAGCAGCAAACTTCAGATATCAGGCAAAACATGAGCCTCACATAAGTAATCCACCTGAATAGAGGATGGATACAATAGGATCATCCAAATGACCTCTCCATGGTCCATCTTGGACTGAAACAATAAGATTGTATTTTCTTTTCTTTTTTTGAATCATAGGTACAACACAAGATATACCAACATGTTGAAGAGCCCAAACAACACAAGAAGCCTTCATAAATATAACCACAAAATAAGACACCAGAGGAACCTCCATAAAACTATACCCTTCCATTGTTAACAGACCCAAATGAAGAGAAACCTTAAACTGGAAGTAATTGCTTCCATAAAAATGGGCAAAATTTTATCTAAAAATAAAAATATTACCAAAAACAAAAGGGACCAACCTATACAACATATATTAAATTCCTTCATAAGTGTAAGCAAAAGGATGCATTTGGAATCGAAGGTGTAGAAGTCGAGGACAAACAGTGCTATGGATGCGGAGATAGCCATCAGGGGTGTCACCTACAGGAAATTTCCAAGGAAGAAACCATCCAATTATCCGATCTCTCCCTTCTCTCCAAACCACAACCCATCTTTCTCTTCTCTTCCCTCTTGTAGAGATTGCAGCATTGGAAGTTTAGGGTTTGGTGAGTTTTTTAGGAGAGAGAAAACATCTAATGTGAATAGAGAGGAAAGAGAGCATTAAGATATGTGAAAGGAAGAAAATCAAAATATCTTCCTCTCATGTCAAGAAAACGGACTATGGTAAACAAGAGCTGGAGCTTTAGAAGCCAGAAACTCTAGGAGGTCAACGAATCTAAGTAAGAACCTCGATTCAGCGGTTATTACTTGGAAGCTCGTTTCCCCGATGACGGGAACTCGTTTCTCCGGCGACGGAAACGCGTTTCTACGACGATGTGAGCGTCTCCCATAATATGACCATAAATTTTGGGAAGAAAGTTAGAAAAAATTTAATACACGTTTATCAAAGTACCAAGAAATTAAAAATTACTTACCTTGACATCATAAAAATCAACATGTGAATGATCTCTATAACTTTGTATTGAACTTTATAAAATTTAATAAATATTAAGATATTTATAAGTTTTGATAACAATAATTAATAAACATAAAAAATTTATTAGCGCGCGCTTACATCACGCTCCCAACTTTAGACTCTTCTAAGTAGTCGCGTTCCTCCGCTCCTGCCCCGCCCCCGCTTCCGTCCCCGCTCCCGCTTCTAAGGTTGGAGCAACAGTACATAAATGAAAGCTTCAGTAAACATTTGGCCCAGGCCCACCCAAACTAAACCATGTAAACAAACTTTTATATGAACTGTACATGAAAAATATTCCCTTTTGAGTTACAAGGTTCCAATCCCAACTTTAGAAATAACAGTGTAGTATAACAGATTTTGAAATGGATTAGTTCAGAAGCAGACAACTGCCGTCTAGTACTTCAATATGATCCCAGGACCTCCCCTCCCTATTCCGAAGCCTCAATCAATTATCTTCTGGAGTTCTGGTACCACGAAGTACACTTGTATTTGACAATAGGATTAGAGAACACATATTACCCTCCATCTTATCAGAATAGGTTGTAAGCTCTACAACCTTGGATACTTGGTTTGTGAGTTCAGGGTCATACTTTTGTACATGTCAATATTCCAGCAATGTAAGTAAACCTTATATGATCCTCGAGATAATATGTTAGGCAACATAATACCAATAGGTGAATTGATCCATTATTGCTACCCGGTCCAAGTCTGAGGACTAACCATCAAAATAAACAACACAGTGACGAATAGGGAGAGAAAATTACAATGATTTAATCATTGAAACATAAGAAATTGATACAAGAATTCAGATTAAAAATCCCAACGAATAAAACACAATGGGAAAACAAGAAATCAACTACCAAAGGTTACAAGATCCACTTAACTTCACAATTGTAAATTATTAACAAAATGCTCATGAGAAAGCCCAAGAGATCTAAGAATAGACTTGACAAAATTTCAAGTAGACACGGTAACACAGTTTAAACTCTTCTCTTCCTCTCTTATTTTTCTTGTTTCATCTCTCTATCTAAAATAACTATAACCTTGTATACCTGCCACTTGAATTCATTTCCACATCATACCTCATCATCGTTCCCTAAACCTCCTATCTTCGAGAATCCTAATATAAACGTTTCCAACGAATGCTAATTGATGAATCTAAACCCAATATTTATAATTATTCCAAAATTCCAACCTAAATGGTTTTAGATTTTTTTTTTCTCTTATCGAGATTTGAAGTTAGAATTCTCGAGATTGTATGGATTTGTGGAACTCCTTGATCATTGGATTGAAGCATTTACTGATTTTGAATGTTTGGCTTGATTCAAGTCTTTCTTAAGGTTGTTTTCCCTGATACTTATATTACTAAAAAAATCTTGTGCTAAATCATATATAGATAATTGTTATCTATTTTAGATATTTGGTTGATAACTGTCATCTATTTTAGATATTTGGTTTTCAATCTCGTTTGTATTTGATTCTGGTCTTATTTGTTTTGTTTCATGAGCATACATTGGATGAGAAACCTTTATACTCCTACATCATATTTGTTTTAGAGTATTAGGATCTATTTAAACCTAGCAAAAACTTCTACTATTGAACTCTAACAAGAACTCGTGCCAAACCCATGAAAACACAATAATGTCCAGTCATGGATCGACATGATGATATTGATGGTCAAATTATAAGTTTTGCCCCGAATTGCCTGTTGGGGTGGACAAAGGTGATATCCAAATTTAGTTGTGCAATAGCAGCCTGATTCTGTTTCATCTTTGGCTTACTTGTTCCTTATTCTTTGTAACTTCATCTAAGTTCTTACTTCTTACATTCCTAACTTGACAAAACGAAAGAATTCGTCATCCTCCAACTTGAAAAACATAGCTCCCTGTAAGGACTAAACGAGTTCCTGGCTCAATGCTGCATTGGCTATAGTGAACACTTCATTCAACAACCACAGCAACAAAAGGCTTTTGATAACTTTTTAGAAAATCCGTAATGTCTTGAGTTTAATTCAAAAAGCATAAACAAAATAATAAGTACCTTTAGTAATTCCTGTTGCCAGGAGAGAACTACCAATAGAGCAGAAGAAAGTCTGAGGAGGTTCATAAAAGGCAACAAACCTTGAGCACAATATGTATTGATTCTTTCAATGCTGACATCTTCATTGCAATATTGTGGTCTCCATTTCAGCGTCTCAGAAGCCTAGATGTTGTAGGACCCTTGCACAGAGCAATCTTCATTACGATGTACTACTTCAGAGTTTTCAACTTAGAGCTGAATAGTTCCAACCATAATCCTCTTGATGGCACCACAAGCAACCTCTACAATGCAATGACTTAACAGCAGAAGGCAACGCTGCGAATTTATAACTTAGAACCTCGTTGAAGAAAAGTTTTCAGCTGTGGAAGTCTATCAATCTGCTTCCCATCTCCGAAGCAATGTAGTGCACTCACAAGAAAGAAAAGATAAATAGTGTTGTTCATAGATAAGAACTAAGAATCGACAGTCTCCAATATCACACACCAGCAATGGCTAAATATTCAGTTGACATACTGACTATCTAAGGAGGTGCCCTCCCTTCCTTGTGCAAAACATCTGAGTCTCTCCACTTCACCAATGGCTGGAAGCCATTCTGTAAGAATCTTCATGGTTGCGTAATCTGGATCACATCCCTCCTTTTATTCATCAAATCGAACACCCCATCCATCATATTCTTCTCACGCAATCCCTTGAACATGGCATTGTACGTGATAACATTCGGAGTCACACCCTTGTCACTCATGGCAGACATTAGTGAAATCGCCTCACCAACTTTCCCGTCTTTGCAATGAGAGTCGATAAGAATGTTATATATAACGCTGTTGGGCGCCACCCTGGACCGATCCATGCTCTTAAAAATCTTCATAGCCTCGTCAATTTTTCCATACTTGCAGAATCCATTTATTAGAGCACCATAAATGATCACACAGCCGGCTGGAGACCATCAGCAGTCATCTTGCTCAGCAGCTCCTGTGCTATTGCAAAATCCATGGCCTTACAAGCAGCGGCAATCAGAGTGTTGTACGTGACAATGTCAGGCCTGATTCCAACCTCCTGCATCTCTCCGAACATCTCCCACGCTTTCTTCAGATCCTTCTTCTTGCAGAACCCGCTGATGGCTGATCAAGATATTGTAGCTCTTGGTATCGAGGCGGAGGCCGCTCTTCCGCATGTCCAACTCGACCGAACAAGCATCGTCCATCCTCCTCGCCTGAGTCAAACCCGAGACGAGGGTAGAAAACAAGACAGCATCAGGCAACCGCCCTCCCCTCACCATCTCATCGTACAGCTCCATCGCCTTACTCACATTGCCCGAATGAAGGAAAGCTTTGATGAGCATGTTGCAAACAACCGCATCGTCTTTGACGTCAGCAAACGATGCTATCAATCCGACCGTTCATGCACGTGCCCGAGACCGGAGAATGCAGCGTGACCACGTTAGGAGAGACCCCTTCCCTCTTCATCGTATTCAGCAGCTCGTTCGCCTTGTCGACCTCACCGCCCTTGCAAAAACCATCAATGACAGTATTATAAGTAAAGACGTCGGGTCGACAACCATGCTGAAGCGTCCTCGTCCGTTCTAGAACATCAAGCCCATCCTCGACCCTTCCGGCCTTGCACAGACCGTCGACGACGGTTTCGACAATTCATCGAGCAGCTTAACGGCCTCAACTACCCTCATCGACTTAGAAAGATGGTTGAAGAGAATCCCGGAGTGGCATAGTTTGCTGACGAGCTGGGTGAGCTGGAATTTGTGGGAGGGGTAGATGACGCGGTAGGAGAGGTGGAAGAGTAGGGAGGGTGGAACCGGGTTAGATGGGCTGGTTGCCGCGGCAGAGGGGCGCGGAATAACGTCGAACAGGTGGCGGGGGCGGGAGGGAAAGGGGAGGAGTGGAGGAGAGGAGGGAGATGGCTTTAGATTGGTGGGCGGGGTTGGAGGAGAGGAGGGACTTGATGTTCTTTCTGTTCTTGCGGATGGGTGTTGGTGCGGGCGGGAAGGCCGGTGGTGGTGCAGAGGTGGCGGTGCTGCAGCAGAGAGCGCCTCTTTGTGATGGGATGGGATGACAAGGGATGGTTTGCTTTGGTTTGGTTTGCTTTGGGCAGGGATGAGAATTATTCGGTTTTAGATCGAAACGAACCGAACCGAACCGAATAAAATATAATCGAATAAAATATTCGATGCAGATTGAGTTTGGTTTTGAAAATAATGATATTTTTTATCCAGTTCCGGTTCAGAATAGAAAACATTTGTGCAATTATATAAATATCAAAAAATTTACTGTAATGATATTAATTTATATTAAATTAATGCAAACGAAACAAGTTTATCTAAATTAAAAATAAAGACAGTCCGCTAACTCAGTTGGCAAAAAACAGAACACAGCGAACACGTGTACAGACGTGTACAGCAAGTGGACCTCGTTGTCCAATTTCATCAACCCAGCCAAAAAGGTTGGCAGAAATTGGACAGTAGGGCCCGCTTGGTTGGGGTAGTTTTGTTTGGTTTGGTTTGGTTGGTTTGATTTGATTTTCTTTATTTAGAAAAAAAATAAAATTTAATATCCAAAATAAAATATGTAATCATTGAACAACCAAAATAAAATAAAAAATCTGTCGTAAGAATATTACGTCTACCGTCGAGCAGATTTCGAGCGGCCATAACTATTTGTTTTGAAATCGTTTTTCGTCAAACAATAGGTCGACTTATATGTTTTCGGCGAGAGTAACACAATTCGTGTAGAAAGAATTCTCATCCGAAACAAGACGCACATGTTACAGACAAAAAATTGAAATTTAAAACTTTAAAGTATCATAACTTTTGACTGAGAGATCGAAACAAGGTCCAGTTTGTGCCAAAATGACCGTATCGAAAAGTACTACGAGATAAACCGTTTCACTGTTTGACGGACTGCGAAAATTTTTAGAAATACAAAAAAATGATGTTACGACCTCCAAATTTTACTTTCCGTAATTTTATTTTCGAATTTTTTATTACCTATACTAATTTGTTATTATTTATACTAAAATGAATGATAATTAGTTTGTTATTTGTTTTAGTTATCTATACTATATTTTGGAGGTCAAAAATTAAAAAAAATCAAATTAGTATTGTACAACCAATTTTCTGGAAAAAAGAGTCGTCGTAAAAATATGAACATTACAATATGAACGTTGCAATATGAACAAACCCAAAAAATAAACCAAAAAAAATAACACAAAACTAAACTAAAATTTCTTAAACCAAATTCCAAAACTAAACTATATCAAAAAAACTAAATCAAAAAAATCAAACTTCAAAATAAAACTAAATAGAAAAAAACTAAACAAAAAAAACCAAAACATAACTAATTAAAAAAAATTCATAAAACCAAACCAAACCAAACCGCGGGCCCCACTGCCCAAATTTTGCTAACCAAGTTGGTCGAAATTGTGCAAGTTGGCCGAAATTGAGCAGTGGATCCAGGTTTGGGCCCACGTTTGCCTTCTGCTATACACGTGTCGGCAGCGGTCTGTTCTCCGCCAGCTGAGTTGGCGGACTATTTCTTTATTTTTAATTTAGGTAAACTTGTTTCATTTGTATTAATTTAATATAAATTAATTTCGCTACAGTAAATTTTTTGTATAAATATTTTCAATTTTATGCATATTTTGTGGCGAAAATATTTTTGTATAAATTTTGAAAACAACAATTATATGTGCTAAAGCCAGGGACAACAAGTCATTTACGTTAGGTCCTCTGGCTCGATACAACTATTGCCTCTTTTCATTTTGCTTGACAGACTGCACTATGTGTTTTGAATTCCAACTGTGATAATTTAACAACCACTCCAACTTTGAATCCAACTTAAAATACAACAATTGTATGTATACAATTATATTTTTTTAATATAATTTAACTACAATTCAACTTCGGACTCGACTCATCAAATAATAAAAATAGTCCAATCGAACTAAACTGAATAAACCAAATCGATTATATTGGTCCATTTATGTTCTGTTTCGATTTGGCAAATTTGTTTTGCTTTTGCTTTAGATTGTTAGAATTTCTGTTTATTCAGTTTTGATTATTTTGATTCGATTGAAATCAAATAAACCTCACCCTAGTTTGGAGATTATAGGAAATAAAACTTGTTTGAGAACTTTAAGCCAAGTTTGACATGACATGATCTATTTATAAATGGATTTATAATCCATTCAAAGTGTGTAAATTCGGATTCCAAAATCAATTTTCAAATAGTCTAAGCGTGTCGCACTAACATACAATTATCTGCTTGTATGATAATAAAATCCTCTTTAACATGAACATTGTTACATTGATGAAATTTTGGAGCATTGATTTGGTCCACGGTTTGCACTAAGGGTGTATGAGCACAATCTCCTTTCGAACAGATTCGTCCTTAAATAAAATTAAAAAAAATATATAGAAAATAATATATTTTAATTATATTACCTGTAAAAGAATAATTTTGAGAAAGTTATTTACCAAAAAATATTCTGCCACACCGTCTAGAATTTTAGCTTGTCAGACTTCCGCCATTTGAATTTTCGTCGATCATTAACTGACGGTCGACTTCTCCCTCCTTCATCCTATATAGGGGGTTTGTATGACTCACAAGAATTGGTAGATAAGAGAAAAGAAGTAGTAGAGAAGATAAAGAATATAGAAGAGCAACAACAACAACAAAAAAGAAAGTTGGTTAATTAAATTATTTGCTTAATTAAATAATGTATTTAGTTGCTTAATTAAATTAGTTGTTTAACTGATTACAATATTTAGTTGCTTAATTTAATTGGTTGTTTGGTTATTTGTTTTATTAAATTAATAACTAAATTAAGCAACTAAGTATTTTTTAATTAAGCATGAGTTAGTTGTTCAACTAAACTCTAATCTATATACCCTAACTATATAACTATAAGCATAACTCCAACTCTAATTAAATCAGTTGTTTCTTTTAATCAAATTAGTTATTTAGTTAAATTAGTTGTTTAACTAAACACTAACCATATAATCATAACCCTAATCGTAAGCTTAATTAAATTATTTATTCATTTATTTAGTTCATTATTTATTTAAATTAGTTATTTAGTTAAATTAGTTGATTAACTAAACCCTAACCCTAACCCTAACCCTAACCTTAACCTTAACCCCCTAACCAGAACCCTAACACCCTAACTCTAACCTTAATACTGTGCCCAATCTTAATCATTTTTATGACTATTATTTTATAGATGGCTGGTCAAAATGATGGATATATTCTAGGTGGGTCTACCACTGACATCATTGTCCAGCAAAGTGAAATCCATATATCTGGTTTCGTATTTTCTGGACATGAATATTTTCGTACATTTTAATTATGTTAGTTAAATATTTATATATTTTTCACATATCTAGAAAGAACACAATATATATATTTTATATATTGTCACACCCAATACCAGAATATGGAGAATGGGGGTATGATACGGTCAGCTATGCATTACGGAGTACACCAGTACCCCGCAATACAGTTTCGATTGTCACTAAACAAGGGGTTGTGTACTATAATCAAGTCCTCTATGGTCTCACAGAACATCTATGTCCAATCAGTCAAATAAGAGGCAGTAAATAATGTGCATATAAGATAAAGTAGTAAGACATCATATCAAAATGATCCAGGAAACTAATCGTACAAAATAATAAGCTAGTAGAGTGCCAATAGTACATAATCATATGTCAGCTGCAATCTGAATAATACAATCATGTAAAAGAAATAAATAACCAGAGTGTCCGACACCATCAGTCAGATATAAGGCTGGATCCTCGTGTTCTGCTACTATTTCTGGACAAACAAAACCAGAGGAGTTATACCCCTAATAGCAAGTACCATAAAAAGTATGAGTGAGTGAAAAAAATTCCAAACTGTAGCAATATATATATATATATATATATATATATATATATATATATTTGATACCACAATTTTTTTTTTTGGTACAAAAACCTCATTATAATCGGTTACAAGTTTATCTTCAAGCTTCTCCAAGGCCCTAGATATGTGGTTTACCCTCTGAACTCCTTCAATTCGAGCAAGCAACCGTCTTTTTCTCCGCCACGCCACGTCGGGGTGCCCCGTTGTTCCCAATGGGCTACCGCCACACACACACACACACACACACGTATATAGGGTTAGACTACTGCCCGATAATTAATAGTCTATGGACCTAAGTCACGGCACAAGTGGCTATTATATATATATATATATATATATATATAATAGCCACTTGTGCCGTGACTTAGGTCCATAGACTATTAATTATCGGGCATTAGTCCAACCCTACAACCAAATAAAGACAAGAGTTGAACCACTACATCATGACAGTCTACATTCCTAGGCTACTAGCAGATGATGTAAGATAAAGACAACAATTTATACAAGCGGCCAATCAAGTCCTACGGGTTGCTATATAATATCTGGGTTACTCCTGTAATTATGAATGACAACTAATTATCTAGTTGAATAAAAAATAAAACATATAAATGATATTAAATTTTAAATCATAATTACTTATGGCTCGTTGGTTAAGGGCCAAAGCTCTTGTTTGAACTGCCCCTCCAGCTTCTCTGGTAATGTCGGAGGACGACCCGGTCGGTAAGCGTCGTACTCTAAGTAGGATCCATCGTATAGATACCGGAGTATCTGGTGGATGAACAAACGATGGGGTGGCAGAATCTGCATCAAATGACGGCAAGAGTATTGATGTCGATGCTGGAGTGGTGGGGTATGGGACAAATGACAGAGTGGAGATGCATGTAGCTGATGGCAGAGTAGAGGTGCTTGCGACCGACGAGGGGCTGGAGGGGTCTCGTGATCGAGGGGATAATACATCTCCGGGTAATACAAGATCACCACTACTACGACCACGACCACAATCGCCTTGATCGTGATCACGACCACGATCACCAACCATCTGTGATATTCACATATTAGAAGCAGGTATAAAAGATATTTAAGAAATAGAACTACAAAAATAGTATGTATCTAAGAGATATAACTACAAAAACAGTATGTATCTAAGAAATAAAACTACAAAAAATAATATGTATAATAGACATATAAGAAATAGAAGTATATCCAAAATATCTATGAAAACTGAACTGCAAATTTAATTATCAAACATAGCATGTAACATGGACTAAGCATATAAAAAGGTAGAAGTATATCCAAAAAGTGCCACAAAATTAAACCTCATCTCTAGGTATATTTTCAAACAACATATGCCAAATAACGAAGGCTTTTATTTACAAGCGTAGTTTCAGGCAAGAAAACCTGTAATCATACATTGATAGTAGACATGTTAGTAGCGACATCTACAGATCGTACATCAGCATTATATTTAACATGTTATCTGAGTTGCTTACATATTTGCGAAACCAGAACGTAAAGTTACAATCGACCTCTCTTTAGAGTTCCTCCTCATTAATACTAGGTGTCCTCATTTTCACTTCATCTCTAAATACACTGAGAGATAAGAAGAAGTAAAGTTAGTATATTTCATTGATTGTATTAGAAAAAAATTGTCAAAGTCTAGTCACTAACATCTCCAAATCTCTTACTTCTTATATGCTATAATTTAACAATATATATCGATAAGCTGCTTCCAAATCGTCCTCCAACCACAGTTTCTTACTAGCACTAATATGTTTGTCCCACACATTGAATATCGACATGCCTCCATTATATCGTGCATATCCCACGGCTTCATCATTCCTTGGAACCTTATTGCGATTTGTCTGGACATGAGTATCGAAATAAATTGAGCAGAAGTTTGAGACCTCCTCGATAATATATGCTTTATATATCGAAGCCTCTATATGAGCCTTGTTATCGACTTTCTTCTTAAGATGATGGAGGTACCTAGAAAGCTACATTACTTAAAAAAAATTAAAGTGCAACATCTACATAATTTATTAAACAAAATAGATCTTATTGATACTTTACCATTCAAATGGATACATCCATCGATGCTGAATAGGTCCACTGAAACGTGCTTCATATAGTAGATGAATCGACAAATGCTCTATATTGTCAAAAAAGCTAGGAGGGAAGACTTCCTATAATTGTAAAATTTTAAGACAATCTTTTCCTCAAGTTCAACCATATGCTGCACCGTCGGCTTACTTGAACAAATAATCCTAAAAAATATAGATAGACTCGGCCAACATAATCCATACAACATGGAGGAAACATCTCTTTAAGAGCAATCGATAATAACCTTTTCTTGAACACGTGGCAGTCGTGACTCTTCATTCCCGTAAGTTTTCGTTCATTGAGATCGACTTATCTAGACAAATTTGATATATAGCCATAGAAAAATCGTAAACTGACTATTCAGTTGCATATTATCAATCCATCTTCCCTACTTAATGTGAACGGTTGTATTGGCTTCACAAACCCACTAGCTCCCCTTTGTGTTAAGTTTAACTACGCTTGCATATCTCGGTCATGTCTTCTCTTTCTTTGGTATTGTCCTTCGTCTTTCCCTTAATATCTATAACTGTATTAAAGACAATATCAAACACATTCTTTTTGATATGCATGACATCAAGATTGTGTCTTATAAGATTGTCTCTCCAATATGGTAAGTTCTAGAAGATACTATGTTTGGTCCAATTATGGCTACACCTAAATCCTTTGACACGATTGTTCGATATTGGATGTTCTACCACGGTCGTCAATCTCGTAGGTGGATAAGATAGTTCTTGTTTACCAGTTCTAAATGCCTCATTGTTCTTTCTCCAAGGATGTAACTCGAGTAAAAATTGACGGTGGCAGTCAAAGAATGAAGTTCCCTCCATGCTTAAGACGGAATGCCTTACACTTTTCCATACATATTAGACAAGACTTAGTACAGTGGGTACTCCATCACGATAACATACCATATGCAGAAAAATCATTTATAGTCCACATAAGTGAAGCTCTCATCTGGAAGTTATATTTTTACGAAATATAGTAGGTCGTGACGTCGAACTCCCACAACTGTTTTAGCTCATCCACTTACGGTTGCAAATTGATATCGATGTTCTTCGTTGGATTTTTAGGACCGGGTATGATAAGTGTCAAGAACATATAAGGAGTCGTCATACACATCCATGGTGGTAGATTATAAGGGATGAGAATCACCAGCGAACAGAAGTATTGAGATCCAAACTATCCGAAAGGAGCGAAACCATCAGAATATATCGCCAATCGGATATTTCTAGGCTCCATCGCAAAATTTGGATGGTACCGGTCAAAATGTTTCCACGTCGCTCCATTGGAAAGGTAAGACAATTCTTCATAATATTTTCTACATTCCTCGTTATGCTACGTCTTGTGTTCCACTGTATTCGTGGATATATACATCATTTACAACCCCTTCGTGGTCGGTAAGTACTACATGTACTTGTACGGACATTGCTTTATTGCTCTAGATGACTTTTTCTTTTCTGGAATTTGCATGTAACAATCGCATGGTAGAAAGTGCATCTTTTTTCGTCCTTATTACCCTTATAATACAACATCATCTGTTGTGACAATATTCTATCTTTTTGTACCCCAGTCCAAGTTGTTAGACCATCATCTTTGATTTGTAAAAGTTTTCAGATAGCTCTTTAGATCCTTTCGACAATACCTCTTTGTCCAATTGTATGATTCGATCATAGCAAGCTTACGACAAGTTAAAATCAGACTATGTTTAACAAGTGCATTACTACTGACAATACATAATGAGTCTCACACCAAGGTATATAGGAGTATCTGCGTCCTTAAACAAATCATATAACTCCTTTGTATCAGGATTCGAATCCTCAAGATTATATATATATATATATATATATATATATATATATATATATATATATCTTGCCAAGTTGTTGTCTCCATATTCAACATAGTCTACATCGTCATCCGTGGCAACATTCGTAGCAACATCTGTGGTCACATTCGTGGCAACATCCACAACAAAAGCAGACTACCTTTTTGTATAAAGTTTACCTTACGATGCCCACAGGTCGTAATCACGTACAAAATCCTTAAGGGTCATATGATCCCTCACAATCGTCACTTCTTAGTAACGTATATTCCGACAACGAGCACATTGATAATTGTGTTTTGGGCCATCCATGTAATCGGATTTGCTCGTGGCATACTTGAGAAATACTTCAATGGCTGCCTTAAATTCGTCACTCAGACTGATCCTACTTTCGTGTTACCGTCTGTACATCCACCTACAATAAAACAAGTAACGATCCATTGCTTGGTGGACGTGGATTATTCTGTATCGTAAAATAAAACATACCGAAGCAATTAGATGTATAACCAAGATTAGATGGACATTCTAAAAGTATTGTAATTAGTTTTTTGTCTATTCTACCGGAGCAAAAAGTAGAGCAAAATGTGAAGCACATCTTCATATTGAACAGATCATACGAAAAAAGTTTTCATAGGTGCTGGATAAAGCCAGAATCCTGTCGATATGATTCCTATCGACCGGAGTCCGGGTTGACTAGCACCTATCGAAAACTTTTTTCTTTATTCTCTTTAATATGAAGCTATGCGTCACCTTTTGGAAAATACTTCATATATTCTCCACCACTTCCATAAAAGCTACAACATCAACATTCGATGCATTTCCCCATAGTATCAACACAAGTACTTTATATTATATTTTCACGTTCGAAGTACATATTACAAGTGCAATTTTCAAACCCCATTAAATAGGTGCATGGTTCAGAATAATAATCAAACTTCTAAAAGCGTAATTTTAGCAAGACATATACCTATTTAACTAAGAGTTGGCGACAATTTGCTCTTAATGACTTGCAAGAAAGAGATAAGTAGACCGTCGAGCAAAAAAAAAGGAATATTATCATACGAGTTAAAACCCTAGAAAGACGAAACTAGTTTAATAGTATTTGTGCTGGTAATATAGTTTTCTTCTTCTTAATTTTGTGAAACTTCTATGGCATATCGATAACTTAAGGATTTGTGGATCTTTTCATACACGATGTATTAGAGAATTAACATATCCTTAAATTACTAATATACAATAAAAGTTACACAAATTTAAAAACAAAAAGCACATATTTATCCAGACAAATAATATTTAGTTACTTTCGTCTTCTGAAAACTCCAACTCGTATGATAATATTATCATTTTCTCTAGCACAAAGACCTACTTGTCTTATTCTTGCAAGTCGTTGGTAAAAACAAACTATTGTCAACACCTTCTTAAATATGTATATGTTTTAGTAAAATTGCACATATACAAGTTTACACTAGAAAATAGTGTTGGATCCATGTATCATCATTGCCAAGTCATCATTGCCAAGTGTGGAGAGGAACATAAATAAAGAAGTATATGTATTTGACTCTGGGATCATGCTAATACATACATGATATGGGTGGCTCATAACACTATCTAAAATTCATTCTAGCATATATTAGTGGCAATTATCCAAGTTCATTCTATAAGTGTATTATATGTTATTATTAAATATAGTATTTGAAAGATATAACATAAAAAAGATGAACCCACATAATGTAAATTCTAAGACATTATCTCACACTATAAAATATAGTGATGGGTTGTGGTATCATCATTGTCGAGTAGTTGAGGCTAGGAGATAGTTAATGTTATCTACGACTATATGGTCTCTGCCTAGCCAGTCAAATGGCTCCAGGGGCTATGTCTCATCATTATTTTGGAGTATTCATGCTTCCTAGAGAAGTACTATTCAAAAATATAACATCTAAAATCAACATACTTGGTTTCATACTGAAATTGTCTACAATCAACCCTCACTGTGAACTACGTACTATTATTCGCCATTTATTAATACATGCATGTGCTTGCTTGTGACTGCCAATTTTTTGTTTGTGACCTCTTATATTGTCTATGTTACACTATCTTCTTCCTTCCCCTCTCTCTCTCTCTCTCTCTTTGATGATGGGATTTTTTTTACTAAACCCTATAATTGGAGTAAGTCAACTACTTAACACAGATTTAATTAACCTGACTCACCCCTCTTTCTTTTCTTTAAACCTATATAAATAAGAGTCACGCTAGCTATGATCCCTGTATAAATACTTGTAAGTTTTCTGATCATATCGGACCAAGGAAGAAAAATATCTTGGTCATAAATCTGAAATGTTCCATTTATTATAATCAAGATCACCACAAAACTTTCATGATCCAAGATCCACCGAGAGGAAATGACTGAATTCATAAACCTATGATTTAGTTACTAACATAGACCGGTCCAGAGACTTCATAGAAATAATTAGCATTCATGCATGAAACGGAGACTGTACGACACAAAGACACAATTATTAGTGTCGTGTCTAATATTTGATAATAAATATACTATAGGTGCATATGCCTAATCCACCCTATTCCGTGTCGTGTCTTATCCGGGTTCGACCCCGGAGTATCCACAATAAACCAACAAACCCAATCTTCAAATCATCATAGCAGAGAGGGGAAAAAGTGTTTAAGAAATTACTATGGAAGGACGAGGAGAAGGAGGAATGTCGAAGGTGAGAGGGGAGCACGTCAGAGGTAAGATTGGGACATGTCGGAAGCGAGATGGCAGCACGTCGAAGAGAGGAGAGCACGAGAGGAGCATGTCAGAGAGTGGGGAGAATGGTCGGCCAGTCGAAAGGTGAGAGACGAAAGAGAGATGAGAGAGAGATCGAGTAAAAATATTTCGACCAACCACATTTTTTATAAGGGCTAATTAGCATTTAGTCCCTGAATTTTATACCAACTTAGAGTTTAAGCCCTGACATGTCCAATTGGAGAGTTTAGACCCTCAATTTTTTATCCTTTTTTCCACTTTACCCTCAACATGAGTATAAATGCAAAACCAATCTATGTTAAAAAGGAGGGTATAATTGGAAAATTTAAAACAAAAATAAAAATCCAGGATCTAAACTTTTCAATTGGACATGTTACGGTCTAAACTCTAAACTGGTATAATATCCAGGGTCTAAAGGCTAATTAGCCTTTTTATAACTAGGGAATAGTATTGGGCGATGGACTGGCGGCACCTATGTCCGTCGCCACTAAAATATAATAGAGACAAGGCATTTATGAACCATCATATAGATTTCTCGTATTTTTCCTGCGGTTAGCCGTGTAAACTGGTGATGTCTCCATGACGACTCAGCAATATCTATTTGGTTAAATTCGAAAATGGATATTGTTAGTCAATCAATCGATACATAGTCATCGCTACAAGGCAGTTCACCCACCCCGGTGACAACATTCCTTTCTATTGTGCCTAAAATCTTTATTTTTGCAAATATGTCACGTCACTACAAGAATTTGGCCAAATAGCGACGTTCTTAGCGACGACAAAATCAAATATCGCTAAATTATAAGAATTTAGCGACGTTACTATAAAACGTCATAATATATCGTTGTGAACGACGTTTGGCGACATCCAGCAACTACTATTAGTAATATGGAAACAAACGCTACTAGGCGTCACTTGGCGTCGCTAATTTTTTAATTACAGCGACGTTTAACGATGTCATGTCATTTATGTCGCAGTATTTTAAAACTCAGCGACGTTTAGCGATGTGATTTAAAGACGTCGCTAAAGATTTTACTATAGTGTTTGGATTTATATTTCCCCCTGTCATTTCGTTCCCCCCAAAATTTGACAGACTCCACCCCCCTCGAGACCCCCTCGCCCCTGCGTCCACCCTTTCCCGCCCGCTCCGACACTGCCCTTGCTGATAGAGCCCCAGCCCTTTCGCCGCCCATCGATGCTCCTCCTCCCCACCTGCTCGTCCTCCTCTCCACAGCTCCAGCCACCACCACCGGTCCTCCTCCCCTCCATCTCGGTAAAACCTAACCCTCTCTCTCTCTCTCTCTCTCTCTCTCTTAGCACATAACTGATACGTCACAATACACACTGACACGATACTGACACTGACACAGATACACAGATACTGACCCTGACATGACACACACACACACTTTTACAGACACATACATGACAAACACGCACATGTTGTATACGGACACTGACACACACTGACATACATATACTGACACAAACACACACACACACACACACACACACACACAAGCCCTATTTCAAATATATATATTCCTTTGAAAATTTTTGTGATTTAACTTCCTAGAATTGTATGTTCATTTAGAAAAGAAACATAAAGATATAAAATTCATTTGTGTATATGTATGTGAAGAGGAATTTATAGTATAAGTGTAATGCTCATTATGAAAATAGGTAATGATACTTTCAGTCAATATTGTTAGGTGTATGATACAATTGTATAAATATAATATAGTATGATTTAACTTCCTATTTCAATGATACTTTTATAGTATAAGTGTAATACTCATTATAAAAATAGGTAATGACACACACAGACATACACAAGACTGACACAAATACAGACACGATAGGAACACACAAACACTAACACTGACACAAAACTAGGGTTAGGGCTAGTATCCCGGCGACCCCCAAGCTTATTTTATTTGATTTTTGCATATTTTTATAATGTAGGCTAGTATGAAGGATAGTTCTCATGTATGTTGATGAGAATGAGAAAATACAAGCTCAATAAGTAACCACATCACCCATAACACCAAGGCAATATTAGGCCCCAAAGCCATTGAGACCCTTCTATGTAGACAATGCATTGTGTGTGTGTATGTGTTCATGTGTGTGTGTGTGTATGTGTGTCAAGTGTATGAGAGTGTCCAAGTGAGAGGTATGTATGTATATATGTTTGAGTGAGGGATAAGTGAGCTAGTGAGGGTTAATAATCTATATAGATAGATACATATATAAAGGTATATAAATATACAGTTATAGAAGTAGGTATAAATATGTGTTGATTGTCAAGAGTGAGTGGCCTAGAGTGTATGTTGGTACCAAGATACTAAGTGTCAAGTTTAGTTAGTGTCATGGGTATTTGAACTGTATCCTAGTGTCAAGATACAAGAGAGTATCAATATGATATTGTGTACCATGGTATACAAATATACAGTTATAGAAGTAGGTATAAATAATATGTCTATTTGAAGAACATAGTTGTTACTTTGATATCTACTCATGAATCACGATATGGATACCCACGCATCACAACTTGAATACCCACGCATCAATCAGAGTTGTTACTTTGATGAACATGTGTATCCATCTTTGCATCCATTTGGATAATATACTTAAACGATATCTATTCATCTTTATAGAATTATCTAGAAATGGATCTGAATTACTATCTGCGTCATCGTTCATAGATGTACAAACGTTATCCTGATGACATGTATGGTTTACAAGATAAATTCATACAGGGGGTGGAACAGTTCCTGCAGTTCGCCAAGGCGTTCCCTTAGTACATGGACGACATCAAAATTAAGTATCCATGTGTGAGATATCGTAACTTAAAATATCACTTAGAAGTGGATGTGACATATCATTTGTACTCGAGGGATTTTACGACGAATTACTATCAGTGGATCTCACACGGAGTGAGGTCTACTGATAGTAATCTTGTAACCACCTCCAACGGTTTTAGCTTTTCACGTCCACGACCACGCTAATTACGATGACAGGTGCATGATCATAGTTTTTGACGTTGTCGAACCTACTTTCAATCCGGATAATCATGATGCAACTGAGGAGGCACCGAATGCTGATGATGCAAACTTCATAGAGTTACTGGAGAATGCAAGGACTCCATTATATCCTGGTTGTGAGGATCATTCACCGTTGAAGGTGGTTATAACATTGTTAAGCATCAAGTCTAATTTTAACATGTCGCAAGCATGCTACAACCAACTGATAGAATTGATTATAGAGATCTTTTCATAGGGTGCTAAGTTGCCTAAAGACTTATACTGATCTAAGAGGATTGTGAGATCGCTCTGGATAAAAAATAAGAAAATTGATGTATGTCGCAACGGGTGCATGTTGTACTACAAAGATGACAAGGATGAAGATGCGTACAGATTATGTGGTGCTGATCGCTACAAGGCCACTGGTAGAGGAAGGTCTATCGGTGCAAGAAAGCTTGCCAATTCGATGCACTACTTGCCTTTGACGCCGCGACTGTAGAGTTTATGGTGAAGGAGACTGCAGAAAATATGAGTTGGCACAGGCAGAAATAGATCGAAGAACTATTGGAGCACTTTGATTGAGAGTATCCAAATTTTGCTTCAGATCCGCGTAATGTCAGATTGGGGCTCTCCTCCAACAGTTTTATCCCATTCGGACTTTTGGGCTCCCAGTATTCGTATTGGCCTGTCATGCCCCGCTTTTCAGAATACGGCGAGCCGGGTACGTAACATCATCCCCAGGCTACGCACCATACGAATACACCCGTACCCGTATTTGCGATT
This sequence comes from Iris macrosiphon, assembly GCA_036927795.1. Classification (NCBI taxonomy): domain Eukaryota; kingdom Viridiplantae; phylum Streptophyta; class Magnoliopsida; order Asparagales; family Iridaceae; genus Iris; species Iris macrosiphon. Next base: position 149,937,163 of record JAYESA010000012.1, on the reverse strand, counting down.
GTCGCCCGTAAGATTTTAGGATAGGATTATCACAGGTCACATGGTATATACTATAATGAATAACAAGTTAATTATAAGACATTCTAAACTATAAATAGAAAATTTTACTATTATACCCGATTACAACCATTAATTCAATATACATTTATACCTTTAACAAATAATGAAAATGACTCTGCTTCCAATTCGATCGCCTCCATTTGGTAGCATCTCGATCTTGCTCTCCAACTATTCTTTCATGTTGGAAGCAGCTTTCTTTGGATTATTGCTACAAAACTAGTGAACAATATTAGGTCGTCAAATGACATACAAGCCCTCAGTCAAGGACGGAGAAAATAAGTTAAATGAAATAAGAATCTGAAAAGAAGTAGGATTCTCGGAATTCCAAAATAAAGGAACTGGATAATTCAAAATGATTAATATGTTAACTTAAAATACGATTCTGACTAGATTTTATTCTAGTGAATTCCTCTGTATTCGCCTTATAATTACGTCATAATAAGTCATACTCATAATTATTACAATTATAATCAAAATTACAATAATAATTACGAAGCATAATGCATCAACGAAACAACAGTTTACCGTATAACATCTAGCATCTATCAATATATGTATAGCCAACTGAATTCTGTAACCTGTCATAGTACAGTAGTCCACCACTACACCTAACAAGGATAAGAGAATGAATTACGACACCGAAACAGCTTACGTACCAGCTGACTAGCAAGCAGTACACCCTAGCTAAGAAATCAATAATCAATCGCAATCACAAACACATACAAGTTTCCTAAATGATGATGATGTAATTTGGAGAAAAACTCTTTGAATAACCACTTTAACTAGTTTTCCGTCAATAATCTCGTACATCAGGGATCATGCTGTAACTTGGTGGCACGATGCTTAGAATCCGGCCCTACCTCTCATGGGCTTGACAATTAAATTCTTAATTTATCCATTCGATATTTTAAGTCAAAATAGGTGGGTTTATATTCAGGTATAATTAACTCAGACTGGGTGGAACGGTATTATAATCCGGCCTTGCCTCTCATGGGCTTAAACAGGTAAGTAAGCTAAGTCTCACACACTCAATCCGTAAGGCCTTACGAAAGAGCTTAATTGCTGATCAGCTTTTGTTGTTGTTATTATATTACGAGATTTCGTAGGTAAAATTCAAGTTATTCTCCTCCGCCCAATGCTTTCTAACCTAAACCTACAAACAATTCCTATTCTATTATCTTGCATTAAATTTCTGCTCTGTATATCATGTTCACTATTAATATGCAAAAATATATTTTCAAGATATAACAAAATATAGGTTTTTCATCTAATTCATAATCCATGAGGCAGGTATCAAAGTTTTTATCCCAACTCAATTTCGGGATAATTATAAATACCAGGACACCAATTTTAGAAAATATTATTTTCTTTCAACTTATACAGAGCAGACTATCAGGAATCTAAATTTAGATATCAGTTGTGTGACTTGTGTCTGTGTCCTACGTATCCTGGACTCTTGCTAATCGTCCCCTAATTAAAATTAAATTAAAGTTGTCGGAGGTCCGTCACTAAATTATATATAGCAACTAAAGTCTAGGGTTAGGAATATCGATAATATTTTCGGATATCAAAATTTGGTTAACTCCCGAAATTCTTAAATTTTTTGACAGAATCTCCTTTGTATTTCGGCTCCAAATTTTTTATAATTTATATAAGACCCGGAGCAACCCTCCGTAGAATTCTCTACGTACGTCGACCCCTTCGGTAGAATAACTCAACACTGGAACACATATGCAGTTAATATATATTCATTTTAAGAATATAGAGGGGATAGAATCATTGTCTTTACCTTAGCCCATTTATAGCTTAATTCTAGCAATCCATGATCTTGCAATATTCACTACAAAATTCCAACTTAAACAAGAATGGTAAAGATAACCACAAAATACACAATCAAAATCTATGCAACAACTAAATATCTGTATATTCATTTTAGAACATGACTTGCTCAAGTAGCATATTCGTAAGGTATTGATCATTCTATGATCTTTCCAATCAATAATACATTTCATGTAATCAAAGAAAATATTATAAATATTTATAAGTTTTGGGTTCTCAGTATATTTGACATTCTAGGATATAATTTCATGAGTAATGTACATAATCAAATCCCATAATTAACCAAGATACTTACTCCAATTTGAAAGTATATGCTGAATTTAAAAACAACTTAGGTCCCTATAGTTTTGATTTGACTAATTTTTGGACCAATATGGCCCTAAAACTTAAATTATGAAAATTATAGTTTATTGGCCAAAATTCCTCAATTTTTAACTACCTATGAACCTTGCACAAACTACCAAATGCTAAAATTAAAAATTAAAAATTAAAAATTAACTTGTTGGTATTCATTGATCAGAGTCACTATTTTGACCAATACAACCAATTTTTCACATTCCAAAATTATTCTAGAGATAGACTAAAGTTTTCCTTCCTTGATACCCTTTATTTATCATTTCCAAGTTCATTTATGAGGTAATAATTTTGAATTCTAAGGGATAAATTTTAATTATAACAAAAATTGATTGATACAGCCTTGTATCACTTCCGGAAATGCTTACCAGGGTTTCCTATGTAACTCTAGTCTACTAATTCATAAGAATGTCTTTTACTAGTCTTGAGAGTATCTAATAATAACCAAATAAAGTTTCGGACATCAGCTATTCCTTATATCATAGTGATATTGTAAGTATTATCATATGATGATTGACTAGCTGATATAACCAAAATAACTTTTTTGTATCCATAGGGTACCATGTCAAGTTATGGTTTTGTATCTCTTTTTCTAAGCACAAATCAATTGAGTAAACACATATGTATCATGACATGCAAAGGTGATTATGACTTAATTTCTTAAGATTCTATCTTAATTATACACTTGGGTATGTTCATCTATAGCATAAAATTATAATATGCTACCATAGGAATTCAATCATATTTATATACATGTTACAATCTTTATATCAAAGTTATAAACTCATGTCGATAAATCATACCGTGTCCTAGTTCTTGTGTCCGTATTATACCATTGCATAGATATGTATACATATAATATTCAGTATTTAAATTAATTAAACCCTAAATATTGACTAGACAAACAAGCTTAACACATGCGATCAATTATTTTCTTGTGTCGACATGTCCATGTTGTGTCCTACAATTATCTGTGTCATCTTGTCTAAATTTCTTTGGACACACGTATCCGTATCACATCATTATCAAACATAAATTCCTAGCCAATTTTACACACTAAAATTGGTAATATTTTAAGAACAAATTTGGAAAGTATGGACAATTAAAATAGAAAGGAGGAGGGCTTGCCTTGGTTTGAGTGAGACCTAAAATTCTCTTTCCCAAATCCTCTAATTTCCTTGTGTATTCCTTTTTTCTGAAATTTAGAGTTTCACAACTCTAACCTAGGTTTGGAAATCAAGCGATTGGGGAAGTAATAAGTGTTATACCAAGATTGGAGGAGGAGGGGCAAGGGGGTTGTTGGAGGAGAGCCGGAGGGTGCAGTGACCAGCGAAGGGCGAGGTGGCCGATGGTACGCGACCATGGGCGGCGTCGGAGCAGCGGCCGCTACAGCAACAACATAGTAGCAGCGGCAGTAGCCATAACAGTAAGAACAACACTAGAAAGAAGGGAGAGGGAAAGAAATAAAGAGGTGAAGAAGGAAGAGAATAAGAAGAGGAGAAGAATAAATAGAGGGAAGAGGTGGAGTTGGTGCTGGTGTTGGAAATTGAAGAAGAAGGAGGAGAAGAATAAATAGAGGGAAGAGGTAGAGTTGGTGCTGGTATTGGAAATTGAAGAAGAAGGAGGAGATGGCACCTGTTGGTGTGGGAAAATGGGAAGTGAAGAAGAGAAGGCCAAGTATCATGTTCTTTGATGAGTCAAGGAAGAGGCAAAACAAAGCTCGGTCTGTTGGTTTCCTTCTTCCCTTAATTGTTTTTTTTCACTTAAGCCCCTCCTTACCTCTTAGAATTTATAATTGCAAAAAGTCCTATTATAGATTAGTATATACATATACATGTATATATTAATACATATGTTGTAACATATATATATACATGAGGTATCAAATAAAAATTTTCTAGATTACATTATCAACCAAGAAATTTTAAATGGGAGAAAAATATAAAACCATATATTTATTTATAAAACCAAAAATATAATTCTGTATTTTTAAATTGCGGCTATTACACTCTACCCACCTTACAAAAATTTTGTCCTCGAAATTTAAATTTTAAAAAAATATACTTTTCAAGACAATATAAAGGTAATCAAAATATTCTACCCACCGTACAGAAATGAAGTAGTAATCTATTTCAAAAGAATACTTCAAAAATATATTCATTATATGTTTCACAAAATAAATGACCTTTAAAATTACTTAATCATCAAGGATCTTCAAATTTTATAGAAGCAACAAAACTATCAAAATGTAGTTTCAATCCATAACCATGTAGTTCTCTTTTATTTATATTTTCTTTTACATGCTTTCTGACGTGATATAACAATCTTGTATCATGCTACCGCACGTATGGCTTAAATCAAGATACCATTTTACTATCAGGATTTATGGCTGCAGCTTTTGCTACCACGCCATTGATATCTATGGAATGAGAAGGAATTATGATTGTGAAGTAGCCTTACATGTCAGGATATTCTTAATAATCCAAAACATATTCAAAAATTAAAACTAAAATTTTAAGTCTTCAAGTTTTTTAAAATATCGTCAGCATTTACTTTTATCATAGTATCAAAACTAATAAATAATATAAGATATACTCATATATCTATACCATCAAAAGCATTAAATTTTATTTTAAATTATTCAAGTCAATGATTTTCAAATCCAAATTGAGGTAAAACAAAATCAAAATCTGAATATCAAATTTTGAATCCATTTCAGAAATATTATGTTTTGATCCCCGGAATCTTATTAAATATCTAAATCACGTTTCAAGAATATAGTGCCTCACCAGTCCAGATAGCCAGTCCGGATGACTGCAACGACTTCTCTTTTCATGATCTAATCTGAATGACTGCAGGTTCTTCTGCATTGTCAAATTAGTTCATAAATTATCGGATTCTTGACACAAATAAATAACTATTATATCATAGAAAGTTCAATCACAGAAAGTCCAATCAAAATATTGCTTCACAAAAAGTCAAATGAACAATGAGTGAGTAATAGATATAGATATTAAATGGAGGACAGTTCCCAAATTTTGGGTTGTTACTAAAGATGGAATTGAATGGATAAACTAAAAATACCATTCTAGATTTTCAATCGACAAAACATTGAATGAAACAAGAGAATTGAAATTTTTAAAGAAGGTCAGATTTGCGAAATGGTTAGATATTAAAATTTTAATAAGAAAAGGAGAATGAGTCAGGACTTAAACACTAATAATATCAAGAGAGTGACGTGTGATACCTTAAATACCATATATAATATATATGTTATACCTATTCCTTAAGCAAGATATTGCTAGTACTAGCTTACCCGATAGTTCTTCCAAGTTATATTATATATCTATAACCCCCATAATATATATTACACCCAATCTAAATAGAAGTATATATCCCCATTGGCCTATTGGCTTTATAACCCTTATCCCTTTTTGATTTTTAGCTATATAATAGTAATGGATAAGTCTGAACCCTAGGTTTACTAAGGGTACCAAGCTCGAGATCTTTAAGGAATTTTCTATAATCCTTTACCAAGCTATTCTAATAAGAATACTTATCCAATGCTCTCTGAATTAGTCATCCAAGATTTCAGATAATATCTATCTTTATACTATCCAAGAGTCGATGACTTTTCAAATATCATCTATACCCTTAACTCTTAACCGTATGGGATGATAGTAGGAAATCAATCAAGTAAGGATATATAAAACATAGTCTAAATAGATAAACCTATAGGTATTTTTTATTCTAGGTTCTATATCGATCTTTTCGGGGAGCATGTCTTAGATTTTCATAACTTAACCTATATAAGTCTCCTCAAAGTTTGGCCTTCATCCTATCATAGGTTCTTTATCTATCGGGACCTACATATGTTCCCAAAAGCTAGACTTGTATGGGCCACCACTAAAAGATGTGTCATGCCCTACTTTCCAGAATAAAGCAAACCAGGTACGTAATATATCCCCAGGCTACGCACCATACGAATACACCCATACCCGTATTTACGATTATCGCCCGTAAGGTTTTAGGATAGGATTATCACAGGTCACATGGTGTATACTATAATGAATAACAAGTTGATTACAAGACATTCTAAACTATAAATAGAAAAAATTACTATTCTACCCGATTACAACCATTAATTCAATATACATTTATACCTTTAACAAATAATAAAAATAACTCTGCTTCTAATTTGATCGCCTCCATTTGGTAGCATCTCGATCTTGCTCTCCAACTATTCTTCCATGTTGGATAGCAGCTTTCTTTGGATTATTGCTACAAACTAGTGAACAATACTAGGTCGTCAAACGACATGCAAGCCCTCAGTCAAGGACGGAAAAAATAAGTTAGATGAAATAAGAATCTGAAAAGAAGTAGGATTCTCGAAATTTTAAAGTAAAGGAACTGGATAATTCAAAATGATTAATGCGTTAACTTAAAATACGATTCTAACTAGATTTTATTCTAGAGAATTTCTCGGTGTTCGCTTTATACTTACGTCATACTCATAATTATTATAATTATAATCACAATCACAGTCATAATCATAATTACTAAGCATAATGCATCAACGAAACAATAGTTTACAGTATAACATCTAACATCCATCAATATCTGTATCGTCAACTGAATTCTATAACCTGTCATCAGTACAGTACTCCACCCCTATACCAAACAAGGATAAGGGAATGGATTACGACGCCGGAACAACTTACGTACAGCTGACTAGCAAGCAGTACACCCTAGCTAAGAAATCAATAATCAATCGCAATCACAAACACAAACAAGTTTTCTAAATGATGATGATATAATTTGGAGAACAACTCTTTGAATAACCACTTTAACTAGTTTTCCGTCAATATTCCCGTACACCAGGGATCGGGCTGTAACTTGATGGCACGGTACTTAGAATCCGGCCCTGCCTCTCATGGGCTTACTAATTTAATTCTTAATTCACCCATTCGATATTTTAAGTCAAAATATGTGGGTTTATATTCAGGTATAATTAACTCAGACTGGGTGGCACGGTGTTATAATCCGGTCCTGCTTCTCATAGGTTTAAACATGGAACTTAGACTGAGTGACACGGTGTTATAATCTGGCCCTACCTCTCATGGGCTTAAACAAGTAAGTGAGCTAAGCCTCATACACTCAATTCGTAAGGTCTTACGAAAGAGCTTAATTACTGATCAGCTTTTGTTGTTGTTATTATATTGCGGGATTTCGTAAGTGAAATTCTAGTTATTCTTCCCTGCCCAATGCTTTCTAACCTAAACCTACAAACAATTTCTATTCTATTATTTTGCATTAAGTTTTTGCTCTGTATATCATGTTCACTATCAATATGCAAAAATACATGTTCAAGATATAACAAAATACAGGTTTTTCATCTAATCCATGAGGCAGGTATCAAAGTTTTTATCCCAACTTAATTTTGGTATAATCATAAAGACCAGGACACAAATTCCAGAAAATATTATTTTCTTTCAACTTATACAGAGCAGACTATCAGGAATCTAAATTTAGATTTCAGTTGTGTGACTTATGTCCTTGTGCTACGTATCATGGACTCTTGCTAATCATTCCCTAATTAAAATTAAATTAAAGTTGTCGGAGGTCCGTCGCTTAATTATATATAGCAACTAAAGTCTAGGGTTAGGAATATCGATAGTATTTTCGGATATCGAAATTTTGTTAACTTCTGAAATTCTTAAAATTTTTGGCAGAGTCTCCTTTATATTTCGACTCCAGAAATTTTATAATTTATATAAGACCCGGAGCAACCCTCCGTAGAATTCCATGGGTACGACAACCCCTTCAGTGGAACAACTCAATACTGGAACACATATGCAGTTAATATATATTCATTTCAAGAATATAGAGGGGATAAAATCATTGTCTTTACCTTAGCCCATTTATAGCTTAATTCTAGCAATCCATGATCTTACAATATTCACTATAAAATTCCAACTAAAATAAGAATGGTAAAGATAACCACACAATACACAATCAAACTCTACGCAACAACTAAATACCTGTATATTCATTTTTGAACATGACTTGCTCAAGTAGCATATTCGTATGGTATTGATCATTCTATGATCTTTCCAATCAATAATACATTTCATGTAATCAAAGAAAAACATTATAAATATTTGTAAGTTTTGGGTTCTCAGTATATTTGACATTCTAGGGTATAATTTCATGAGTAATGTACAAAATCAAATCCCATAATTAACCAAGATACTTACTCCAATTTGAAAGTATAGGCTGAATTTAAAAATAACTTAGGTCCATATAGTTTTGATTTGACTAATTTTTGGACCAATATGGCCCTAAAACTTAAATTATGAAAATTATAGTTTATTGGCCAAATTTTCTCAACTTGTAACTACCTATGAACCTTTCCTAAACTACCAAATGCTAAAATTAAAAATTAACTTTATGGTATTCTTTGATCAGAGTCACTATTTTTACCAATACAACCAATTTTTCACATTCCAAAATTATTCTAGAGATAGACTAAAGTTTTTCTTCCTTGATACCCTTTATTTATCATTTCCAAGTTCATTTATAAGGTAGTAATTTTGAATTCTAAGGGATAAATTTTAATTATAACAAAAATTGATTGATACGACCTTGTATCACTTCCGGAAACGCTTACCAGGGTTGCCTATGTAACTTTAGTCTACAAATTCATAAGAATATCTTTTACTAGTCTTGAGAGTATCTAATAATAACCAAATAAAGTTTCGGACAACAGCTATTCCTTATATCATAGTGATATTGTAAGTATTATCATACGATGATTGACTAGCTGATATAACCAAAATATTTTTTTGTATACATATGGTACCATGTCAAGTTATGGTTTTGTATCTCTATTTCTATGTAAAAATTAATTGAGTAACCACATATGTATCATGACACGCAAAGGTGATTATGAATTAATTTCTTAAGATTCTATCTTAATTATACACTTGGGTATGTTCATCTATAGCATAAAATTATAATATGCTACCATAGGAATCCAATCATATTTATATACATGTTACAATATTTATATCAAAGTTATAAACTCATGTCGATAAATCATATCGTGTACTAGTCCTTGTGTCTGTATCATACCATTGCATATATATATATATATATATATATATATATATATATATATATATATACATATAATATTCAGTATTTAAATTAATTAAACCCTAAATATTGACTAGACAAACAAGCTTAACACATGCCATTAATTATTTTCTTGTGTCGACATGTCCATGTTGTGTCCTACAATTATATGTGTCATCTTGTCTAAATTTTTTTGGACACACATATCCGTATCACATAATTATCAAACATAAATTTTTAGCCAATTTTACATACTAAAATTGGTAATCTTTTAAGAACAAATTTGGAAAGTATGGACAATTGAAATAGAAAGGAGGAGGGCTTGCCTTGGTTTGAGTGAGATCTAAAATTCTCTTTCCCAAATCCTCCAATTTCCTTGTGTATTCCTATTTTCAGAAATTTAGAGTTTCAAAACTCTAACCTAGGTTTGGAAATCAAGCAATTGGGAAAGTAATTAGTGTTATACCAATATTGGAGGAGGATGAGCAAGGGGGTTGTTGGAGGAGAGCTGGAGGGTGCGGTGACCGGCGAAGGGCGAGGTGGCCGGCGGGGTGCGTGACCGCGGGCGGCGCCGGAGCAGCTGTCGCAACAGCAATAGCGCAGTAGCAGCGACAGTAGCCGCAGCAGTAGAGAGGAGGGAGAGGGAAAGAAAATAAAGAGGTAAATAGGGAAGAGAATAAGAAGAGGAGAAGAATAAATAAAGGTAAGAGGTGGAGTTGGTGCTGGTGTTGGAAATTGAAGAAGAATAAGAAGGAGGAGATGGCACCTGTTGGTGTGGGGAAATGGAAAGTGAAGAAGAGGAGGCCAAGTATCATGTTCTTTGATGAGTCAAAGAAGTGGCCAAGCAAAGCTCGGTCTGTTGGTTTCCTCCTTTCCTTAATTGATTTTTTTCACTTAAGCCCCTCCTTACCTCTTAGAATTTACAATTGGAAAAAGTCCTATTATAGATTAGTAAATGCATATATATGTATATATTAATACATATGTTGTAACATATATATACATGAGGTATCAAATAAATTTTTTCTAGATTGCATTATCAACCAAGAAATTTTAAATGGGAGAAAAATGTAAAACCATATATTTATTTATAAAACCAAAAATATAAATCTGTATTTTTGAATTACATGGCCTGCGATCGTCACTCCGTATAATATACCATCTTAGATGTGCATGAAGGCTCCGTGTATGTTCCTAATTGTTATTATCCCGGTCCGAACAATCCGAAGAGGAACATCGATGTTTATTTCTGGCCGTTGAGTTGAATTAGTTGTGGGAAGTAGGTGTCAACACGTACGATATTTATAGAAAGCAGAATTTTCAGATGAGGACAGTACTTATGTGGACCATCAACAACGTTTTGGCTTATGTAATATTATCAGGTAGGAGCACTCATGACCGTCTCTCATGTCCTTATTGCATGGACCGCACTAAGGCTTTCAATTTAAAATATGGAGGCAAACCATCCTTCTTTGATTATCATCGATAATTCCTGCCGAAGGATCATCTGTACCGGAGGAACATGAATGCTTTTTGTGCCGTCATTGTGGATAAGGCCAATCCACAGTCAAGGTGGTCCGGATACACGATATGGAAAGAGGTAAAAGATTTTCCAAGTGCCATCGAAGAGCATGCTAAGGGGTACAAGTGCGACAAATTTGGTCGCACTCATAACTCGACGAAGAGTAATATATTCTGGGATCTATCATATTGGAGCACCAATATGATCAGACATAACCTTAATGTCATACATATCAAGAAAAATGTGTTTGACAACATAATTAATACTATAATGGACGTAAAGGGGAAGATGAAAGACAATTCGAATGCCAGGTTGGACTTGGAAGAAATATGTAGACGTCCTGCGTTGCATTTGATAGAGGAGGGAAATAAAAAGTTAAAATAGCCTAAGATAATTTTCTCACTAGAGAAGGAGGATAAATGAAGACTTTGTAGGTGGATTCAGGGCCTAAAATATCCAAACGGGTACGTGTTGAACTTGAAAAGATGCGTCGACCTTAAGGAGAACAAATTGACGGGTATGAAGAGCCACGATTGTCACGTATTCATGGAGAGAATAATTTTGATTATTATTGGAATTCTTACCGCAGGTCATCTGGGATCCATTGAAAGAGCTAAACATATTCTTCAGAGATCTTTGTTCTATTAAGTTACTCGTCGATCATCTAGAAAAGCAAGAGAAGGATATTGTGATAATACTGTGCAAGATCGAGAAGGTATTTCCTCCTGAATTTTTTGACTCCATGGAGCATTTGCCAATTCACCTTTTCTATGAGGCACGTGGTGGTGGGCCTGTCGGTTATCGGTAGATGTATCCGTTCGAGCGACATCTGAATCACCTAAAGAGAAAGGTAAAAAATAAGACACTGGTTGTGGGTTATATTTGTGAAGCTTATGTTCTCGAGGAGATTACAAACTTTTGCTCGACGTATTTCAAATCTTATGTTGCTACTAATAGAATAAGAGCTCTGAGAAACGATAACATATATCAGGAATCTAATGATGCAATACTGAAAGTATTCAATGCGTCCGAAAAGCCTTTGGGGAAAATAAAGAAGAGATATTTGAATAACGACGAGCTAAAGGTAGCTCAGTTGTATATATTACTCAATTATGACAAGGATAAAGTAGAGAAGCTAGAGAGGTAAGTAATTAATACGTCTACGTTTACGTTATCTCAATGTAATAGTATAAGCTAATATTATGCTAATAATCGGCGGTTGCTACGTTGTTTTTTAGCACATATAATTATGAGCTGAGGTCGGTTAGACCCTACATAATAGACAAAAAAATAGAACAAGAAATGAGACATCGTTTTTCTTCTTGGTTGAGTGCATATATAAGGAGCTCGGTAATTACATTTTTTGTATGCACTTGCATAATAAATAACTTACTATCGCTTCTTCGATATTTAGGTCGATTGTCTAATAATACCCGAGACTGAATCTATTAGAAATCTAGACAATGGACCAATTATTGCCGTCAAAATATGGCCAAGTAACTGTGTGAATGGGTTTAGGTTCAAGTCAACAAATGGTCTGATCAGAGAAAGCTTCTTGGATCTTGATTCCACGAAAAATAGTTGTTTGTGTATCGAATCTTCGAACTACAAAGACGTTGATCCAAGCAATAATTTTTTTGGCATCTTACGAGAGATTGTAGAGTTGACATATAATTATGACACATAACCTGTTAAGGTCGTGTTATTCAAGTGTGAATAGTTCGATCCGATTCAAGATCAAGGTTGGAAAATTGACAAGCATGGTCTTGTGGATATAAACTACAAGCGTAGATATCAAGGCTACGAACCATTTATCATATCAAGTTAGGCTCAGCTCGTGTACTTCATAACTTATACTAGACGGGGAACAACGAGGTCAGACTGATGGGCAATATGTAAGACTAAAGTTAGAAATATCTTTGACGTTGACAAAATAGCTTATCAGGAGGACGAGCTACCTCTTGTAACAAATATTGTAGATGTGGACTCAAAAGAAGTTACTCATTACACAACTAATAATGTAGAAGAGATAAAATTATCTGAAGATGAAGATGAAGACGAAAATGAAGTAGATGAAAGTGAAGATGAGGAGGAAGAGGAAGAGGAGGACGAGGAAGACGAAGAAGATAAATTTTTTGAAGATGATTGAAAGTAAAATAAATCCATTTGGACTTGTGACATATATTATATTTTGACTATAGAATGTACTATCCATTTAGACTTGTAACACTACTAGTTATTTACTGTGCAATTCTATTAAAACTATAAGATATGTATAACATTTTGACTGTATAATGTACTATATATCTGTTTATTTATTCTATCATCATATGTTGTTATCGGGTATGAAAGGATACACACACACACGCTGAGATGGTGTTGTGTGTGAAATTGGATTATGGGTTATGTGTGGAACTTAAACATGGACACACAGACATACACACACACACACACACGAACACACACACACACACATACTGAGATGGTATTATCGGTGGAACTCAGACACGGACACACACACACACACACACACACACACACACACACACACACATACACACACACTTAGATGGTGTTCTCTATACTATCCGACATGACACAGACACAGGTAAACCCTAACCCTATCTAACCCTATCTGACATGACATAGACATAAACACAGACACAGACACGTACACACACACACACACACACACACACACACACAGACATATACACAATATGAGACATTCACACACACACGAACGTGATACACTCATACTGACATTACACACACATGCTGATACGATACACCGACAGAGTACTCATTGTGTATTTATTTTATCATCATATGTCACTATCAAGTATGAAAGGATGACGCAGATCATTCAGAGTTAGATCCTCTAGACGGAGTGCTCCTCTGGTATCGGCTACTAGTTTCGGATCTTCATAACAGAGTACTCCAGTGTACCGATCAGTCACATCTTCGACTACGTCGAAGGTACGTGGTAATACTTATGGGACAAATAGTTCTAGGCCTGAGACTACTCCCCCGTCCAACCTTTCTCCTGCTGACGGTACCATGGACACAGAGGAGCATATGTAGGAGGTTGAGCCGACTCCGTCTATGCATGATCAAAGCGATCCTCCATGTGCGCCTCCGGACGAAACAATAATGGATATTTGGAGGGACGAGCCTTGCATGTAAGTTAAATAGTTAACATTTTTCAAATAATTATATCTATATATTCATAAATTTAATTATCGTTGTATAGATATCGTCCATCGACGGTACAAAGAGCACTGGACATTTTTTAAGGCAGAACTTTGGTGGGCCTTGGATCAACTACTCAGATGTTCCTGAAGATAAGAAGGCATTCTGGTTTTCCTACTCCAAGGTAAAAAATATATTTACTTTTAATATCAATAATTATTTATGCATATTATGTAACACTCTATTTTACTTCTTGTAGAAAACCTATTTCTATCACCACACCGGGCTGAGAAGATCGAGGAGCAGTTTTCTGTCGTCGCCTTCAAGTTGATCCGTGATGCGATAGATGACCAGAAGGCTCGTGATCGCTCCGGACAATTGATCCAGGGTTGGATCACGCCTGAGCAGTAGACTGCGATGAAGGCAAGATTCGACGAACCCAGGTACAAGGAAAGGTCGAAGAAGGCAAATACGGTTAGGTCGAAGGTAGGAAAGTGGTGTGGTGGCTCGATTCTCATGACAGAATATTTCTGTTGTCTGGTATATATTCTATTAAATATATATTATTTTAATAAAATTAGGATAGGATGTTTAATTTTAATAACAAAAAATATAATTTTTAACAAGTACAGAGGGGTGAGGATGCCAACATGGTGGCCGTCTTCCTGGCCACCCATCGGAAGGGCGAAAAGCTCATCGATGAGAAGGCAACGCAGATCTATGTACGTTTTACTATCCTGTGTTAGTTTTAATATAACTTAGAAAATATGAAAATAGATATCTAAATAGTTAGTAATAAGTAACTTAGACGTTAGCAACCACTTTTCTAGGACGAGTATCTTAAACTACGTGAGCGGACGACTGCTAGTTCACCCGCAGAGGGAGGGGCTGGTACTTCCTCGTAGTCCTCTACAGCTCCTTCGGTGGATGACTCTGGATGAGCCCCCTGGGGGTCTTCAGAGGGGGTACGTACTACGGTACGAGATCCTACGACGCCTTTGTTGTGACACAGTCTTTGTCATGCCCCAGTCCCAAAAATACGTAGGACTAGGACACGTAAGCATGCCAGCCGTATGGATATGTCAACTCCAATATATGGAAAACAAATCTACGCGTACGCTGTATTATGAATATCAAATCCACAAGTGGTTTAACATATGTCACAAGTCACAGGGTATAATCTAAATCCCATCCACCAAAATCATATAGAAATAAATAACCAGTATCTATGAAACTAGATCTCAATGAGAAATATCTAAGGATGATAGTTGGATGGAAACAAATCCACTACCAACTCAAATGGGAAAAGTAAATACAATATAATTACAACTCAATCAAACAATATAAGCACCAGCTATCAATCACGGCTCGAAGAGAAGACATCCACGAAGCATCTATAACCATCCAAATCTGCGCTCCTGTAAATACTCAAGAACAGGTACACCTGGCAGCGGACCAGGTCCTCAGAGGGACATAACAAGATACTTAAACACATGCCAATAAAGTACTAAAATAAATATCCAAAGGGGTCGCCTAACCGTCTACGTAAATGCAGTTAAGAACAACTTTTCCCACAAGTGAGCTATCTGGCTGAAAACTTGGATTTGGCATGATTCCCTTTTGGGGATCCAGGGGCCCAAAGGCACGTCATCTTTTGAACGGCGGAGGCCCGCCAATGTACATAATATATATATATATGGGTCATCACCGCCCGTATCTCCAGTGGAGAATCCGGGTGCACAGGAAAAAGTGCAAAGGAGCTCAAATACGGTACTTGTTATTCTCCCCAACCCATGCTCTAAGCATGTCACATCCATGACACGATAACACCTCTAATAACTGCCAAGTCTACTAGCATGCAAAGTTTCTAACAGCAGTTATTTCTAACGCACGGCCCATACGTACAGGAGGCCAGACCTGTCACGCAGTCCGTGATCTATATGAGACTCACACTCGTGTAACAACTGTGTCATGGCCAATGAACCTAATGGTGCTACATGATAATGGGGTAGTCTCATGAACAAGGTCAATGCAATACATAAATAAAAACATATCGCTACGTCACCGTCGCACGCATTTTATATAACAATTAAAATATATGAACTAAAGACAGAAAATAAGGATGCATGCAACATATGGAATATGAATAACAGTACAATGGCAAGGTATACTTGCCTGGCCAGAAGACTGCGATGTACCAATAACCTGCTCCAAAAGTCGTGCAGAATAAATCCAACATCCTATGTACATATGAATATAATACAATAAAATCATTAGTCATTACACTAGCACACACACAACAATATTTATACTGGACTCGGGGTACACTAGGGGTGGCACTAGTCATCTAACACGGTCAATCATGCGTTGGATTACGCGGGTGTCGGGTCTTTAAGTACTGTACACAATAAGTCAGTCAACTAACACGGTCTCGTCAGTACGTCGGTGTACGCCAAGCAGACACCAACATTATTTCTTAGGGTCAACAGGGCCAAGGGCAAATACGGGATAGTCCACGGTGTCCTAGTGTCGTACAGTTTAAATACACCTACTCCTAATTATTATTTAATTACATATATATCCATTATAATAATAATACTATAACCAGCAATTTATTTACATAACTAATGGAATACATATAAATATTAAATATGTACATAAATATATACCAATTAATACTAAGCTAATGATTAACTTAATATACATATACTAGATTGAATCATGTCTGCGTACGCGTACGTGTATGAATGCGCGTTGGGTTCTCTGACTCCGGGTCTGATATAAACTAACCGTGGTGACTAAATACGAATGTCCTACTGCCACACACTCGAACACACATAACGAGGAGAAGACGGGACAGGTTTATACCTCGGTGTACGCGCACTGGATCGGCTGGACGACGACGAAGAGAGGTTGATGACGTAGGTGACAACTATAGCGACGATGATGGTGATGGTGACGATTATGCTGAGATGACGATAAAGAGATGCTGATGATGATGACGAGGGCAATGATGTTTGACGAGGACGATGGCGAAGATGGAGATGTAGACGGGGGTGTGATGATGATGCTGATGATTGAAGTGATGATGATGGGCTGATGGCAGCTGATACGATGAGGTGATGATGATTATTACGACGATGAGATGATGATGCTCAAGGTGAGATGACAACGACGATGATGGTGGTGGTAAGTGGTGGACTGCCGGAGTCCGGCCAGTGGGGGATCCGGCCAGCAGGTGGAGGAGGAGAGGAGGAGCTCAGGGTGGATCGAGGGAAGGAGAGGGTGGCCATTGGTGGCTGTACTATAGTTTAATGGTGGTGGTGATGTTGGCAATGGTGGGTGGTCGGAGGCTGCTGGAGGCTCGGTACTGCTCCGGCCAGACCTATGTGGCCGAGGAGGAAAGGACAGGGAAGAGGGGAGACGAAGGAGGTGGTGGTCGTACTGGTGGTGCGGTGGCGTGGCCTGGGTGGTTCGGCGAGGAAGAGGGAGTAGTAAGCGGGGTGGTGGTGTTCGTGGTCTGGTGCAGCGGAAAAGATGGCCGGACTGGGCTGTCGTCGGCGAGGTTGAAGGGAAGGAGTTGGAGGCTGGTGATGACAGGGAGCGGGGAGAGGATAATGGGTCGGTGGTGCTGGAGCAGTCGGCTCCGGCGAGCAGATCGGAGAAGAGAGGGCAGGAGCGGGATGGTGTTAATGGTGGTGGTGCGGGGAAGTCGACGATGGGAGAGGGAGAGGTTGTCGATGATGGGGTGGCCGGCGGAGGCGCTCGACGAGGGGAGAGAGGAGTTCAGGCGAGAGAAGGGCGAGGGGGAGAGGTGGTGCTGCTGGGATGGTGGGCAGTCGGCGTTCCGGTGGGGAAGGAGATGGAGGTCGGGGAGTCGAAGACGATGCTGGCTGTGCATGCGTTCAGGTGCTCCGGCGGGGTACAGTCGATGGCGAGGAGGAGGAAGGAGAGGCTCAGTGATCTCCGGCGAGTCGAGGGTCGACTCCAGCTGGCGGGAGGAGTCCGGTCGGGTCTGTGCAGGGAAGGGGAGGAAGAAGAAGATGAGGTGGATAGGGAATAGGGGTCGGCTGAGTTTGCATAGGTTTTGGGAATAATAAAAAAATAAATTAAAGGGGATGATGTATTTATATGCACATGGGTGGGTTGACCTAGGAATAATTGACCTAAATTTGTTGGGCTTGGTCAACATCTCCTAGGGATGGCCTTGGGTTCACATGAGGGTGATGGGCTAGAAATTATAATTATTTAATTGCAAGGGTTGGATTGAAATAGGAGGGCGATGTTGCGCGTTTGCACATCCAGAAAATTATAAGAAAAATTCATGTGAAGGAAAAAATAGGTTTCTTCATGAATTGTCCATTGGTGGGGAAATCTCAATGCATTTTTGCATAAAAGCCCCCCAACAATTAGGAAATTGCACAAAGGCAGAAATTTAGATTTAATTGATTAAATCTAATGCGCACGATGTTCTGAAATTAATTAGAAGCACAGGAAAATAAAAATAGGCGGAACAAAGGGTCTGGGACGTAGAGGATACATAGTAGATTATTAATAAAATTTAGGTCGTACAAAATTATCAAGATTGTGTCCCCAATTTCGATTGGGACGCACAAGGGTACAAAATTAGAATTTATATCGAATCAAGAAATAACGTCCGCAACGTTTATTGTGCGGCTAAAATATAGCATCAGCGAGCAATATTATGAGTTGCACATGGGTCAAAATAGTAGGCGGACATGTCTAGAATGAGATCGTGAAGTTTTTATATAGGCAATGGCTAGTGAGGTACTCCAATTATCGAAGCACGGTAAGGTGCGCTACACGTTATTTAATTATTGCATAATTAAATAAAAGCCGTGTTCTAATTCTAATTGGGTTCAAACTAGCCCTAATTTCACTATCTAAGCCAAATAGCCCTAATTTTGGGTGAGGGGGTTTACAATCTACCCAACTTAAAATAATTTCGTCCTCGAAATTAAAATAGGGTAGGGTTCTCTCTATCAAATCTTTATTGTTATAGTCTAAAGAATTCTCCTTAAGTTAACATTTGCAGTTTCTACCCAACTTAGAATTTACCTATCTATCATCTAAGGTTATACATCTAAGAAGGCTATGCCCCAAATTATTTAATCATATTATTGAATCCTTGAAGTTTTTAAGGCCAAACATAACATCTATGATATGCTCTTAATCATTTATAACAGGGAGTCGCCAAGTCATATAATTAGCCTATGGGGTGTACCTAGCACTATCAGTGTATCACTTATTTCCAAGCGCGAGGGTTTGTCTTTCCGAAACAAGGGAAGACGGAAAACAATGGTAAAGAGTTCAAGGAGGGGTAATAGAATGGAAGTTTGGGAATCAAAGTGTTTAAAGGATTCAGATGGGAATTGTCAATACAGTGGTGGATTAAAACACTATTTGGTAATTTCTTATTTGCATGCTCACATCGGTGCAGTTATGTACTTGTTACGATATGCTTTGTCGTATCTAGAGGATAAGTATATTTGTCTATTGGTCAATTATACATCTCAATCCACATAAAATAGTATTGCAAAGGGCGAATCAAGCGCACTATGTCTAGCTAGACCATAATACGCTGATCCTGATTAGACAATTTGTATTAGTGTGGTTGATCAGGCCCCAATAACACATATGTCATGAACAAGCTCGATATAAGATTAAGCTTGCAAAAACTAGGCTATAATAGCAGCATAATTCAAGGTAGCACAGAAAATATAACGCTGGATTATGATGAGAGAAGTTACAAACAATTCAAGTTTGCAAAAACAAAAATAACATAAGCAACAATAACAAAAGACTCTACAATCTCTACAGTTATCATACAACCTCCTTGTCTAAGTCGCTAGTCGACCAAATAGGGCATGAACCTCTAAATTCTACCGTCTGAATTAACACTGTTGTCTACTGCTAGCATACAATTAATGTTATCTTCTTATGCAAGTCTAAAGTCGGTGTCATTTGGTTATACTTCACCAATGGGTTAAGAGGACTGTGTGATACTAGGTGGTGAGGTATACTACCCAACTTAAAACAATTTAACTGCTATTGTATTGCCTTAAGGATACCGTAGAAGCTCCTATTAAGGTCTACAAAAAGGGGTCTTGGTACCTTATTGGGGTATCCTCTTCTATTATATAGGTCATGGTCATCTTACCTCTTAGTCATAGTGCTTATAGAACAAGTGTCAATAGTAAAGATAGAAAGGTTACTAGCCCTCAAGTGAGAGAGGATATAACTTATGTGGAGATATGGGTTCAATTACGTGATTTAAAACTAAGTTGTAACCATAAAATTATAATCTAAATGAACAGCTCAACTATCAAATTCATGCTACTAAGCACATAATTTCAAAATTCAAGATTACAACTATAAATCTAGGAAACTATATATCATATCATAAAAGAATTCATTTGGCCTACAATCAGAAGTGTCATATGGCACGAGTTGAAAGATGAAGAATAGGAGAACATGATTAGTCGTCGCACAAATAGCGAGTGCTAGGGTTTCAGGGGAACAAATATATGAAATAAAATAGAGAGGCTATAGATAATGTCAAGGTTTCCTAAGGGGAGATGCTATGCTACTCTCTGTGTTTGCGGTATGTTCAAGAAACTACTATATTCAATGCTCTTGGCTTCCTAAAGTGTTGTCTACTAATAATGAAGACAATGATCTAAGTTTATAGTTCTAATATTATCTAACTATGAAGGTTAGGTTCAGTCCTAATTTTAAATTTTGGTTTTCTATTGGTTCCTCAATACTAGGGTCAAACATCATGGTAAGACTTCTAACTATCTCTAGTAGTGTCTATACTACTCTAAAGTCTTCTTAATACATCAAGGGGTAATGGTATACCAATCTAAAGATAAGGAATTCTAGGGTTCACTAGATATTCTAAACTTAGTGGTGTGTCTATATTCTCGTTATATTCTTAATAGGTGTGTTACTCTAATTATCATCCTAATAACAGGGGTTCCTATATTCTAGCAGAAGGCTATATGTACTCAAGGAACTTATTAGGGAAGTACAGGAATCAAGCAGGATACAATTGTTCGAAATATAACAGATTAGGAGAAAGATGAGTCATAGTCAAATGTGGATGAGATCCTATATTCTAATCATATTTGCAGGCTTGCTCGGTACAATAACGTAACCGAAACAATATGCTCTCGACCTGCATGGGCCACCACAAAAACATGTCACGCCCCAGTCCCAAAAATACGTAGGACTTGGACACGTAAGCATGCCAGCCGTATGGATATGTCAACTCCAATATATAGAAAATAAATCCACGCATACGCTGTATTATGAATATCAAATCCACAAGTGGTTTAACATATGTCACAAGTCACAGGGTATAATCTAAATCTGATCCACCAAAATCATATAGAAATAAATAACCAGTATCTATGAAACTAGATCTCAATAAGAAGTATCTAAGGATGATAGTTGGATGGAAACAAATCCACTACCAACTCAAATGGGAAAAGTAAATACAATATAAGTACAACTTAATCAAACAATATAAGCACCAGCTATCAATCACGGCTCGAAGAGAAGACATCCACGAAGCATCTATAACCATCCAAATCTGCGCTCCTGCAAATACTCAAGAACAGGTACACCTGGCAGCGGACCAGGTCCTCAGAGGGACATAACAAGATACTTAAACACATGCCAATAAATTACTAAAATAAATATCCAAAGGGGTCGCCTAACCGTCTACGTGAATGCAGTTAAGAACAACTTTCCCCACAAGTGAGCTATCTGGCTGAAAACTGGGATTTGGCATGATTCCCTTTTGGGGATCCAGGGGCCCAAAGGTACGTCGTCTTTTGAACGGCGGAGGCCCGCCAATGTACATAATATATATATGGGTCATCACCGCCCGTATCTCTAGTGGAGAATCCGGGTGCACAGGAAAAAGTGCAAAGGAGCTCAAATACGGTACTTGTTGTTCTCCCCACCCCATGCTCTAAGCATGTCACATCCATGACATGATAACACCTCTAATAACTGCCAAGTCTACTAGCATGCAAAGTTTCTAACAGCAGTTATTCCTAACGCACGGCCCATACATACAGGAGGCCAGACCTGTCACGCAGTCCATGATCTATATGAGACTCACACTCGTGTAACAACTGTGTCATGGCCAATGAACCTAATGGTGCTACATGATAATGGGGTAGTCTCATGAACAAGGTCAATGCAATACATAAATAAAAACATATCGCGACGTCACCGTCGTACGCATTTTATATAACAATTAAAATATATGAACTAAAGACAGAAAATAAGGATGCATGCAACATATGGAATATGAATAACAGTACAATGGCAAGGTATACTTGCCTGGCCAGAAGACTGCGATGTACCAATAACCTGCTCCAAAAGTCGTACAGAATAAATCCAACATCCTATGTACATATGAATATAATACAATAAAATCATTAGTCATTACACTAGCACACACACAATAATATTTATACTGGACTCGGGGTACACTAGGGGTGGCACTAGTCATCTAACACGGTCAATCATGCGTTGGATTACGCGGGTGTCGGGTCTTTAAGTACTGTACACAATAAGTCAGTCAACTAACACGGTCTCGTCAGTACGTCGGTGTACGCCAAGCAGACACCAACATTATTTCTTAGGGTCAACAGGGCCAAGGGCAAATACGGGATAGTCCACGGTGTCCTAGGGTCGTACAGTTTGAATACACCTACTACTAATTATTATTTAATTATATATATATCCATTATAATAATAATACTATAACCAGCAATTTATTTACATAACTAATGGAATACATATAAATATTAAATATGTACATAAATATATACCAATTAATACTAAGCTAATGATTAACTTAATATACATATACTAGATTGAATCATGTCTGCGTACGCGTACGTGTATGAATGCGCGTTGGGTTCTCTGACTCCGGGTCTGATATAAACTAACCGTAGTGACTAAATACGAATGTCCTACTACCACACACTCGAACACACATAACGAAGAGAAGATGGGACAGGTTCATACCTCGGTGTACGCGCATGGGATCGATTGGACGACGACGAAGAGAGGTTGACGACGTAGGTGACAACTATAGCGACGATGATGGTGATGGTGACGATTATGCTGAGATGACGATGAAGAGATGCTGATGATGATGACGAGGGCAATGATGTTTGACGAGGACGATGGCAAAGATGGAGATGTAGACGGGGGTGTGATGATGATGCTGATGATTGAAGTGATGATGATGGGCTGATGGCAGCTGATACGATGAGGTGATGATGATTATTACGACGATAAGATGATGATGCTCAAGGTGAGATGACAACGACGATGATGGTGGTAGTAAGTGGTGGACTACCGGAGTCCGGCCAGTGGGGGATCCGGCCAGCAGGTGGAGGAGGAGAGGAGGAGCTCAGGATGGATCGAGGGAAGGAGAGGGTGGCCATTGGTGGCTGTACTATAGTTTAATGGTGGTGGTGATGTTGGCAATGGTGGGTGGCCGGAGGCTGCTGGAGGCTCGGTACTGCTCCGGCCAGACCCAGGTGGCCGAGAAGGAAAGGACAGGGAAGAGGGGAGACGAAGGAGGTGGTGGTCGTGCTGGTAGTGCGGTGGCGTGGCCTGGGTGGCTCGGCGAGGAAGAGGGAGTAGTGAGCGGGGTGGTGGTGTTCGTGGTCTGGTGCAGCGGGAAAGATGGCCGGACTGGGCTGTCGTTGGCGAGGTTGAAGGGAAGGAGTTGGAGGCTGGTGATGACAGGGAGCGGGGAGAGGATAATGGGTCGGTGGTGCTGGAGCAATCGGCTCCGGCGAGGAGATCGGAGAAGAGAGGGCAGGAGCGGGATGGTGTTAATGGTGGTGGTGCGGGGAAGTCGACGATGGGAGAGGAAGAGGTTGTCGATGATGGGGTGGCCGGCAGAGGCGCTCGACGAGGGGAGAGAGGAGTTCAGGCGAGAGAAGGGCGAGGGGGAGAGGTGGTGCTGCTGGGATGGTGGGCAGTCGGCATTCCGGCGGGGAAGGAGATGGAGGTCGGGGAGTCGAAGATGATGCTGGCTGTGCATGCGTTCAGGTGCTCCGGCGGGGTACAGTCGATGGCGAGGAGGAGGAAGGAGAGGCTCAGTGATCTCCGGCGAGTTGAGGGTCGACTCCGGCCGGCGGGAGGAGTCCGGTCGGGTCTGTGCAGGGAAGGGGAGGAAGAAGAAGATGAGGTGGATAGGGAATAGGGGTCGGCTGAGTTTGCATAGGTTTTGGGAATAATATAAAAATAAAGTAAAGGTGATGATGTATTTATATGCACATGGGTGGGTTGACCTAGGAATAATTGACCTAAATTTGTTGGGCTTGGTCAATATCTCCTAGGGATGGCCTTGGGCTCACATGAGGGTGATGGGCTAGAAATTACAATTATTTAATTGCAAGGGTTGGATTGAAATAGGAGGGCGATGTTGCGCGTTTGCACATCCAGAAAATTATAGGAAAAATCCATGTGAAGGGAAAAATAGGTTTCTTCATGAATTGTCCATTGGTGGGAAAATCTTAATGCATTTTTGCATAAAAGCCCCCCAACAATTAGAAAATTGCACAAAGGCAGAAATTTAGATTTAATTGATTAAATCTAATGTGCACGATGTTCTGAAATTAATTAAAAGCACAGGGAAATAAAAATAGGCGGAACAAAGGGTCTGGGACGTAGAGGATACAGAGTAGATTATTAATAAAATTCAGGTCGTACAAAATTGTCAAGATTGTGTCCCCAATTTCGATTGGGACGCACAGGGGTACAAAATTGAAATTTATATCGAATCAAGAAATAACGTCCGCAACGTTTATTGTGCGGCTAAAATATAGCATCAGCGAGCAATATTATGAGTTGCACAAGGGTCAGAATAGTAGGCGGACATGTCTAGGATGAGATCGTAAAGTTTTTAGATAGGCAATGGCTAGTGAGGTACTCCAATTATCGAAGCACGGTAAGGTGCGCTACACGTTATTTAATTATTGTATAATTAAATAAAAGCCGTGTTCTAATTCTAATTGGGTTCAAACTAGCCCTAATTTCACTATCTAAGCCAAGTAGCCCTAATTTTGGGTGAGGGAGTTTACAGTCCTCCAGGGCCCCTCTGCCAGTGTGCATTCCTCGCAGCCTTCGTAGGCGTCAGCACAAGCCCAGGTGTAAACCCCCTGAATTTTCAAAATTATTAAATCTTGGATTTTCCCTAATTTTCTGGAATTTTCTGGGAATTTTCTGTAATTAAAATCATGGTTTTCAATTATTAAATGATTTTTAATTGTTAAAAAATAATATTAAAATATCAAGAAAATAATATTTTTGGGTGTAAAATGGAAACTGGACTTGGGGTAATTTTCTGGGATTTTATTGGGCTTCAGACCTATTTTTAAAAGCCTAAAAACTATTTTTATAATTAATTAATTATTACTGTTATTATATTATTATTTTATTATTATTATTATTATTATTACTGTTATTTTATTTTTTATATTTGAGTTGGGCCCGGCCCGGCCCAGTGGGCCGAGCCCAGTGCTTCCCAGCCCAGCCCGGCCATAGGCTAGCGGGTCGGGCGGGTCGGTCAGACCCGACCCGGCGCCCGACCCGACCCGGACCGCTGTCACCGTCCCCAGTCGCCCACGACTCCGATTTTCTCGCCGCCGCCGCGTTTTCCGGCCGGCTAACCGCCTCCACGTCGCCTTTCCCCCGGATCCCGCGGCCAACGACGCCCCGGCCAACTCTCCACCGAAGCCCTATATAAACCCCTCGTCTCCGTTCCCTTTCCCCCGCAAACCCTAACCCTAGATCCACCGACCCGACGCCGGCCTCCCCTGCGCCGACCACCCCCGAGCCCGCCGTCCTCCTCCCTGCGACCGCCCTGCGCAGCGCCGCCATCCAGAGCCCCTCCACCCTGCTCCTCTCTCCTCCCCGACGATCCAGACGCCTCCCCGCCGTTCGAGAGCCGCCCAGCCCTCGCCTGAGCCGCCGCAGCCCCGCCGTGACCTCGCCGGCCTCCGGCGTACCCTCCAGCAGCACCGGACACGCCGCGGACGCGACCCAGACGCGGATACGAGCCCGGACACGCCGCTGACGTGTCCAGGACGCAGGAACGCGTGTCGGACTCGTAATACCCCGATCCCGAGTCCGAGGCCTCCCCTCGGTGCTCCTCCTTCAGCTTCCCGGTAGGTGCCCCTATCAGAGCGCAATGTCCCTTCCAAAACCACTCCCCTGTCCGACCGGGACTGACAGAATAAAGCTCTGTCAATCCCGGGATAGCCTAGAATTGATGGGTTATAGTTTAATGACTTGTTAGTTTTTGGGTTGGTTAATTAATTAGTGAATTAATACAACGATCCTCAATACGTATATTAATTATATATATATAATAAAATAAAAACCTTATTAGATATTACGTAATTAGTAATTATTTAATAGGTAATTTCTGAAATGATTTTCAGTATTTAAATACTAATTAGTAATTATTTAATAGATAATTTCCGAAATGATTTTTAGTATTTAAATACTAAATAGTAATTAATTAATATATAATTCTGAAATGATTTTTAGTATTCAAAATATAATAGGTTAGTATTTAAATAGGTTTTCCAAAATATTGTTCTCTTACAAATTGATTGCTAAAAACAAACGATATTATTTTATTATAATCGTACGTTCCTATTTTACCTTATTAGAAACAAAACAATATTTTACCATAAAATATTTTCTACGATAAAATAAATAAAGTTTTATTATTATTAAAAAGGGTTTTGTTTTACTAAATCACTATTACAAATTATTATTATTATTAATCGATCGTTGAATTGAATCATTAACTCAGTTAACTAATCAAGTCAGATTAAAACCCTTGTTTAATTCTAAAATCAGATTATTAATAATTGTAGGTCCCTGTAACTAAGGTTGAGACCGTCGCGACATCTCACCCGCGTCACCAACCAACTCCAGGCAAGTTTCATATAATTCAAAACCCGTATTTTAGTTGTAGTTAAATATGTTGCATGTCATATAGATATTGGGACGACACTTGATTCACGGAACCGACTGATTGACTGATTGACTGATTCATTGACTCATTGATTATTGCCTTGGGAACTGGGGAGAAAAGTTAGCACCCGTGGTCAAAGCCCCTTATTGCCTCATTGTGGATAGCTGAAGTCCAACCTCACTGGACTGACGCCGCACCGTGTTCACTTGAACACAGATTGCCTCCAACCCAGACCGGCCACGGGATGCTACCTTTCTCAAAACACTTTAGTGATTGTAGCTTGTCATCATTGCTTCATCGACTTTTACTATTCTTGTTTCATATTTGTTGCATACAAAAATATAAATATTGTTCAAAACTATCTCATTGCATCATTTTAATTATCGTTAAGATGCTGGAATTGGATATATGTTCTTGCTCCCTCCTGACTGGAGATTAACAATTTTAGGTGATTGCGGTGACGATGAGGCGTATGATACCTTTTATGGTCCGGACCAGAGTTCTGAAGGTCTAGATGAACCTAGCCAGGAGGCCGATGTTTAGTTGTTTCCTTTTAATTTCCAATTGTAATAATCAGGGTTGAAGTAATAACCCTGGACCATGTTTTGTTTAATCTTTGCTTGTAAAAGAATTTCTCTCTCAGACTTAGCAATAAAAAAAAAAAAGGAAAATTTGAATTTCCTTCATGTATTCTGGATGTCTGTGTGTTACTACGGATTGATACAGCTTACTGCCGCCGTCTCACAACGGTGCAGGCTGGGCATGATCCGACTGGACCCAGATTATTGGGATCGGGTCGTGACACCAGGAGAGCGTTGATCGTCAGATTGCTGACCTGCGTGACGTGTTGCTATGGAGGATTATGTAGCGGCCATAGTCTGTGCCGCAGACGGACGATGCGACGATCACCGCACTTTTTAATTCGCTCGAGCATAGCCTTATGGAGCTCAGGACTCTTAGCCAGACGACATATCACAACCTTATGGAGCTCAGGACTATGAGCCAGATGATAGAGCACAGCTTGGAAACTCTTGCCTTGTCTATGGAGCGCAGACAGACGGAGCTGGAGGGGTTATATACGGCCATGAGCAACTCACTTGAGAGGATACATGTGGTGCATGATTTGTTGAGTCGGTCGGTGGCGGAGAACACTTCCACGATGGTATCTACCATAGATTCATACAATGCTCGACTGCTAGCATTGGAGCAGATACGTCCTTCTTGTCCACCGGCATCGACACCGACTCCATCACTGCCTCCTCTATCGGCATCGGTGACGCTTTCACAGGAGCAGTATGAGTTCCTTCTATTCCAGATGCGCGATGGTGCTACTCCTGATCAATAGTAGTCCTTGTTTGGATACATTTTAGTGTGTTTGCATGTATTGGCCCATTCTTGGGTCTTTGATGTATTTATTTCATACTTTTAATTACATTTCGAGACGCATGTGACACTTATTTTAAATTTATTTATCTACTTCTTGAGACATATTTAGTGTAATGTAGCTTTATAGTTTTCTTTCTATGTGAGTTTAGTTTATTATTCATATTAACTGTATGTGAATTTACTGGTGTTGAGTGTTCCATTGAAGGGGTCGGCGAACCCATAGTATTCAACGGAGGTTTGCTCCGTGTCTATTTATATGAACTATGATTTTATAACTGTAAGTAGAGTTTTGTTGAGAAATATTTTACAAACTACATCTTATCTTTTTTTAAATTAAATTTAGAGACGTTTTGCGACGTTCAACGACGTACAGTTACGTTGCTAACAAGTATTGGAACGTCACTACCTGGTACCCTGGACGTCACTAGTACGTCGCTAACATGCTGACATGGCAAAACTTACCATGTCTGTATTGTTGTAGCAAAACGTCGCTCATAATGTCGCTAATATAGCGACATGTTGCGACCAAAGCTTACGTCGCCAATTTAACGACGACACATCGTTAATCATCGTATATTCTGCGACATCTTCTCGTCGCAAATATATGTCGCTACAACGACGACTAGCGACATTTTTGTTGTCAGCGACCATGTAATACGTGACAACGTAAAAATATCACTAATTACGTCGCCAAATTATTTTAGCGACGTTAGTTTACACATTAGCGACGTGTTTGGACGTCGCTAATATGTGTTATTCTGGTAGTGCGTCTATTGGTTTCAACAGAGGGTGGTGGGATGGGAAAAGAGAAGTTGGGCGAGGACGAATGAGTTCTCTTGAGTTTGCTTTGACTAAAGTTCTGAACCTTGCTTCATTGTGTAAGTGGTGGAAGAAAGGTCAAATAATGTATAATAACGATTTTCTTTAGGCTTTTTAAACAGTTTTTGATAGCCGGTGTCGGCTAGCGCTATCGAATCCTCTATGGTTTGCTGGTCCGGCTGAGACTATACAGGAGTATCACCAATCATATCCAATCCAGCCGTTGAAAGCGTCATCTAATCCAGCATCCTCCAGTAAAATCAAATGTTCGACGGTCGGGTTCATTCTTAGTAGCCATACTGAAAAGGAAGTGGCTACCCAAGACCCAAAGCCTATTGAAAGACGAAGCTAGTAAGCCTTGTGACTAGAGAACCGAAAGGTTGCCTTGTGACTAGAGCACCAAAAGAAAAAAAAAAGCTTTCTAAATTTACAAATAAAAAAATCTGACGCCAGTTGCATTGACACCAAATAAAAAGTGCCAGTTTATTTTTTTTATATTGCCAGTCCAAATTTTTGCTTAAATCGGAGCATGAGACTGGTTGGTTGTTAACAGAGGAATTTAGCATGTATATTCATATATATACCAATTGTTAGTTATTCATGCTACTCTCAATATGTACTGGTTGGTAACTTTAATTCCATAGCCTGGAATATATATGCAATTGTACAGTAGCTTCAATATCTCTTGTTAACTAGGTTGTAAATTTTGAACCAACCAAATTATAGTTAACGGTGCTCTGATTTACGCAGGAATTTGGATCGACACTATAAAACAAAATCTGGGGCCAGTGTTATTGGCACAAAACTGAAAATTTTGAGACACTGGTGCCAAGTTTATTGTTAAATTTTTTTTATTTGCCGTCAGTTATTTGACGTCAGATTTCTTTATTTATAAATTTCGAAAACAAAATTCTCTTCTAAGCAAATTCATAGAACTATTTTCATTGAAATGAAATTTTCTAATAAAATTACGCACGAGAGTACGTAGATTTTCGACACCCTTCAGTGAATGAGAAGCTCCTCGATCGCAATCTCCCTCGGATTTAGCGTACTGGGGGAGGGTCAGGGCAGTTGAATAGAAAGGAAGTAGTTGGGATGTTGTTGGTCTCTCTCTTCTCAAGTTTGATGACTATTTTTACGTGCATGTTGGGCTAGCTAGAGCATCATTCCTCTTTATGGTTTTGGGCTCCCCAACCTCTTTCTCACCTTCCTTCACATGTAACTCTCTATAAATCATGTTTTTCCGAAGCCATGTTTAGATATGTGATATGTGAAATGTGAAAGTGACTTATTGTCTATTGAAAGTGAAATTCTTATATATGCTTTGAATTTTATGTTAATTCTTGTTTGTTGAAACTGACTTCAATTGGATACATGATATTTTGTTTATAGAAGTGTGCAAATTCACACTTCCATCTTTTGGATGTTAAATTTAAATATGAATGAGGTAGAAAGTGAAAAAGTGAATCATAATAATAACAAAAACTATTAACTATATAATAAAATTGGTAATGATGTATTAATTATGATTATCTAACTTTTTATTTAAGAATTAATAATCAATATACCAAATTTTTTGATTAAGTAATTATAATATAATAAAATAAATAATATTACTATTCTATATTATTATTAATTATTGTTAATTATTTAATATTATCTAAAAAATAGTACTAATTATTTTATTACTAGATTTAAATAAAAATGTTAACTAATACTTAATAATTATTTAATTTAATAATAGTATCAAATTTTATTAATACTAAATACAAATTCAATTATTTATTTAAACAATTAGTATTAATTATTTAATAATATTTTTTCTTATTAGGTAAATAATATTATTAATTATTTGACTATTTTATTTAATATTACTATTTTTATTAATAATAAATAATAAATTCCATTAGTTATTTAAATAATTAGTATTAATGTTTAATAATAGTATTAATTTTTTATTTATACTATATAAAAATTGATTAGTATAAGTACTAATTAGTTTATTTGATTTAATATTAGTATTAATTTGATAGTAAGTTAAATACTTAATACTAATTATTCCGTGCACTTCTTCAAAAAAGGGGTAAAAGTGTGTACACCTTCTTTTCATATAAGAAAAAAGGGTACAAGAAATAGAAAGTAATGATAAATCCAAGTTCATGTCCCATGTTTCATATTTATTCAAACAATTAAAGTATAAAAGTGGCTCATAATTTGTCCACTTTTACAATCCACTTGTAGCCATCCAATCAACATCACCTTGTTGATAGACAAACATTCTTAACCTCATAACACAAATTTAGATTTGTGCACATTTACTTCATTGGCTAATATTAAAAATTCATGACTAATTACCAAGACAACTTAGCAAGACAATAGGATTTACTTATCTAACTTATTGGAAAAATCCATAAATATTGTACAATTTAATTAGTAATGTAAGACTTTGCACACACTTTCCACTATATATTTAAGAGTTATTTGTGTTTACTCTCCCCCCCCCCCCCCCCAATTTGCTAATCATAACTCTATCACTCCCCATTTTTAAATTAATTACTACAACCCCCCTAATTCATGTATTTAGTAAGTATTTTTTTGTATTTACTCCCCCTACCCACCCACACACATACCATATTATTTTTAACACTAAATTGGGGGTAGAAGGTTTATTACTAATAAAATTAAAAGTTTGGGATAATAAAATTAGGATTAGCAAATGAGGGGATAAATACAAATAACTTTATATTTAACTTCACATGGCGAGTAGCAGTGACATAGCCAGGAAGTGGCTACGCCACTGGCAAGTAGCACATTCTTCGCATATTTGTGAAAGTTATGATAATTAGCAACATTTTTCCTGGAACTATATTACCCCTATATTTTTTTTTTCTTCTGAGACAAAGATTGGGATCAAGGAGATCCCAGCCAAATAACATTCATAATATTACCACAATCAATATAGCTTATAGAATTTAACTGTTGTGTTGTGTGTGCATAGACTATCTGATTAATTTCCTATTGTATTTTTGTCTCATTCATATAATTAGATGTATTTTCTTATTTTGTTTGTGTAAAAGGATAAAGAAGCTACTACTGCTCCACGTATCACACATGCAACGTGAAGAAGCAAGTTCAGCGTTTGTCTAAGAACACAAGCATTGTTGGCACCACATACGAGGGGTTCCACAATCATCCTTGTGAGAAGCTCATGGAGGCTTTAAGCCCAATCCAATATCGTACCTCATGGGCCAACTCTGATTCGGGTCACACCGCATTTCCAACAGAACCTTGAAGTTTGAGAAGGGAATTAGAGATACTTTTACTGGCTAGTAATTAGAACCGAGATAGGAACTCGATCTGCTTGAGAAATGTAAAAGTTTGTAGCCCCGCGGATGGCTTCGCGATGTGTCGATTGACACTCTTAGGTTGGGTAAGCTTTTCTTCGAGATCTTCTTCATAGAATGAGACCTCCATTTGGAAAACATGAAGCAACGGGCAGTTCCTCCTCGTAGTGTAGTGGCCTTCAGGGACATCGTCGTGTTGGCGCTGCAGGTTGTAGCCGCTGGAACACCGACTATCTGGTTTGAGGAACTGGTGCTTTAGAGCAACAACAGTTGATGATGATGTTGGACAAGTGTGTCTATGAGGGCACACATCGTGTGCGAGGGTTACTTCTCTCGTCTTACGCTTGTGACTAATCACGTTGCGTAAATCTAACGATGGAAGCTTAACTTTCACCCCTATTTCATGTGCTCGTGAAACCCTTGTGCATGGAGGGAGAGTAGAATCTTTGCACCCTGACCTAGTTCTTCCGCAAAAAATGTAACTAGATCATTGGTAGAAGACGGACCCACTTCATACACGCAGCCAAGCTGGGCGCATGGGTCTGTCATCACGATGTTTGTACCTTGACTTGGTTTAGGTGCAACTGTGGCATCCAAGTGAGTTTGAGAAGACTTTATGGGTTGACCCACTTCCGGCGCATGAGTGCCTGTGTCAGCCCTATATAGTCTTCCATCAGTAGCGCGCATGACAACTAACGGCACATGCTTTTGGAGAGCTAGAGGCACAATCCCTTGAGCGCGCATGGCTCGGGATATTTTGGGTTTTCTTGAACCAACATCCTTAGACGCATATTACAGAGAACACAAGTCAGGACCATATGGATCTTTATGTGAGGCATCATCATTTATGGAAGGCTATATGCGCCTACATTCGGGGATGGCACATCTCTTCTTGTGTGGGTCATGCTGTGGGCACATCATCAATTCTCATGCTAACAATCTACACTAGCTCTAGCATATAGAAATAACCTATCTACCTACCCTACTAAGGGTAACCATCTTCTCAAAACTTTATATCCAGCATGTCTTCTTCCGACTTGACAAGGATCTTCTTCTGGAGGAAACATCGCGCACGAACGTCCATCTCTCTGAAATAGGGAGAGATAATAAACAATAATAAAGATATCGAGGGGAATGAACAAGTAAAATTATAAAGTCCAAGGGCGATAATTAAATGCTAAGATAATTTTTAAATCAGTTGTGGATTGAGATACTAATACTGTTAATCTTGATTACACGCTCGCTCGGTACCGAAAAGTAACCGAAACGATTAATCAAGACCTGTATGGGCCACCACAAAAATATGCCACGCCCAGTCCCCAAATACGTAGGACTAGGAATGCGTAACATGCCAGCTACATATTCAACCAGACTCTGGTCTGACTCGAATACATATAAGCTATAATATCATGGTCACTATCTATATAAAACAGCAAATATATCTATGTTTCAATCCTTAATGAATAGAATATATCAAGAATGAGATACATGTGCTAAAGTTGGATGCCCAGTAACACATAAACTCGAATAGACTTGAGAAAAAAATATGAGTCTATAAAAAAACTAGGCTATATCAGTAGATGAATCAATAATATGAATAAATAAATATATCTCCAATAAAAATAATATAAGTACCTAGTACCAATGCCCGTATAACAAAGCAGCACACATTAGCAACTCCAGGCAGGCTCCACAACGATCTATGCTGCAAAATTGGTAATGGACCAGGTCCTCAGAGGGATGTAACAAAGTACAAAAAATAGCATGCCAATGTACCAGTAAAATAATAAACAATATTCTCAAGGGTATCTATCATAGCCAGCTAAGTGAATGTAAGTGAGAACGTACTCGTCCGCTAAACTACCTGGGCCTGTAGGTCTGCATAGACACAACAGTAGCTAGTAGTAGTAGTAGTAGTAGTAGTAGTAGTAGTAGTAGTAGTAGTAGTAGGTGTGTATAGGCCCCGTCAAGGTAACTGCAACACTATAGGGCCCGAAGCGCAAGCATCGGTAGTAAGTATTGTATGGTAGCCCAGCGGTACGGTAGGTTCTCCACAGTCTCCATGTATCTTACGTCTCATTTCAATAACACACAAGATCAATTACTAACTATGTCCCGAGTCAATATGTAGATAAATTTATGTCAACTATCTCAAGTCACGGATCCTAAATCCTGACACAGAAGCCGGAAACCTCGAATGTCTCAAGTAAGACTTTTGTACATGCAAGTCGTGTCCAGTGTCCTAAGGTATATCGTGCAAGAATTAGTATGAACAAAGGAATACGATAATAATTCAATCTAACGATACCCGATACTGCATGTGAAAGTTGGCAACCAAATACAATTCGGACGCTAAGTATCGCAACGGTCTTAGGGTCACAATAACATATATGCAAAGAACTAGAAATATAATATCAAAAGCTAGTAATAGTAATAAGCACATAATAATGTAACAAAGACAAGGTACACTTTCCTGAAACTCCAAGCTGATAATACAAAGAACCTGCTCTTAGAATCCACGCTCGTATGATCCTAAGAGCCTAAATATATAATATCATATAATCAGTCACTACGACACAGTTCACTAAGCATACACAATAGTACAACTACTCTACGTCATTAATTATTTGACAATTAGGGTCTAAATTAATCAAGGGTACAACTTACACAATGACATCAGTTATTTAAAGTCTAAAATAATTAGGGGTTCTAACTAAGTAGGTTGGCTAAGGTTCACTAGTCAAGGACCAAGAAAGTGTGTAAATACCAAGCCTACGAGTCACATAACATCACCAAGTGCTCTAAATATACAACTTCTCATATAACATAAACATGGTTATAACGAAGGTTCATGTAGGTACTAGGTGATCTCACACTAGGTTTTCATATACAACATATCATCAATCTTGGTATTCACTAAGTGTTAAACTATGTTAACCAACCTAGGGTTAGTTTTGTCTATTAAAACATGCACATGAGCGTTAACAATAGGTCAAGTTCGGGTCATCACAAAAAATCACATACTCTATTCCTCAATTATATTCATTCATCCAACTATATACAACTCTCTTTATACTATAAAATGTCATGTATACATAGAGAAGTCAAATCTGAATTTATAATAAGATCATGGCATATACCTCAATCCCAACATGCATTTGTCATAAAATATATGTACAAACACTACTATAACTAGTGCACAACCCTAACAGGGCATCTTCTATATTCTAACATAGTGTTTATAAACACTAAAACTAGCAGCACAAAACATAGGCAAAGTGTACTACTAGTTGCACAACATTTAATCAAGTCTCAACCATGCATTTATTTATATATAATACCCTAAACAAAACTTATATATTCTTAAATTTAGTGAAAATTGGAGTAAAAATTATGTTTTGCAAGTGGTTTCTTAGGTTTTAGATCATGGCAAAGTGAATACGACAAAAATTGCATAAATAACATTTAAGTATAGACATGAGAAGTAGTAAGTGTTCTTAGTATAATATCATAAAAATATGAATAGAAAGTTGATAAAATTTAAGAGGATGTGAATTAAATGTAGAGATAGTTGATTAGGTGTAGTTTGAGCTCTTACCAAAGTGAAATGGGAAGGCAAAAGAGGACTGTGCACTGCTTGCACAAATCTATCCAAATTTGGACACTTCAGCTCGTAACTGCTGCCCGGGGCTTCAAAAAATTTCTCCAAGTGTTGTGGGGCTTAGATAGATTAGGAAAGAGGAATAAGATGAGGATAGGATAGTTTTTGAAGGGGTTTTGGTAGTGAAAGTGGAGCAACAAAGTGTTGAAGTGGTGCTATTGCTGGCAGGTTCAGCATGGTGTCTTCGGTTTGTAGGGGTATTTGGGAGAGTTGTGGGATAATTTATGTGATAAGTTATAAAATAAACTTGTTTAGAAGAGGTAGGAGAATAAGATTTGGGTGTTGTGGTGGTGGTTTGGAGGCTGTGGAGGTGGTGGAGTGGCCTAAGAAGAGGATATACTGAATCAGATTTAGCCTGGACACCTCTGATGGAGAGCTATTTTGAGAAACTAAGAATGAGTTTTGATGGAAGGTTTGTGAAGATAAAGTGATAAGAACAGGGATAGGAAGAAGCATACAAAATTTTAGAGAAAGATACTTCCTGTGGAGGGACATAGGGCTGGATTGGTGGGGGTGTTGCTAAATTAAGATTCAGTCTGGGTAGGGTTGGATAGATGGAGGTGTGGAGGGAGATGGAGAAGGAATTTGGAGATGGTTTATGAATAAAAAATATGAGAAAGAGAGTTAAGAATAAGCGTTCTTCAGGTAGTTTGAATGAGAGAGATGAAGAGAGGAAGTTGATGGATAGCCTAGTGGGAAGGGAAAGAGATTGGGGTTACAACTTTTGCTAGTGGGGAGAGGAAGAGTTTGGGGGTTACATACTTTGGTGTGAGTGGGGAGATGAAAGGAGAGGGGGTTATATGCTGAATTCATTCTTCTAAAAATAGACTTTGGTGTATAGACTATTGTCTTTGGTATTTTGTGAGTTTAAAGAGGGTGTTTGGTGTTCTACTTGACCACTTAATTAGGTTTTTAAGGTTGGATTTGTGGGTTAGCTCTAGGTTGTGTCAAATTAAGCTCAAAGGGTTCAATGTGTCACATCTATTAAATTATTATATAAAAATATATAAAAATAGATATGACCCAAAGGATTAGGTTAGGGTAGTCTCAATGTAGGTTAGTGTCAGACATTTGGTTATAGAAATCTGGTCAGTGTTCTGCATCAGAAATCCAAGCTACGGTTACTAGGTGAAAAGTTGAGATTTTATGATACATAAGTGTCGAGAATGTTGTGTAGCTAAAAACAGAATACAAAAGTGTGAGTTTGAGAGTGACACTAAGGTCAGGATTGAAGATTTGTCTGTTTGGATTAAGAGTATGAAAGTTGTTGGTCAGCAAGGGCTAGTGTAGTGTTCCAAATATTAAAACTATAGTAAGGTGCACCAAAAATATCGTAATTGAAGTATTTATAATAACTCTATTTTTTTAACCTTAATTATTCTAAAATAAATTATAATATCATACTAAACTATATATACCTAAATTTGGGTAAGGGTATTTACAACATGGCACTACTGGCACATGGAAAAATTACTCATGAAGTGGTTTGGTGCATGGCTCTGGATCACTTTGGCGCATGAGTTTTGATCACTACAGCGCATGGCTCTCAATGCAAACCTCAATACATGAAAAAGCATCCATACTGAGGGATAAAAAGGAAGCTTGCAACACATAATTGAGCTTGCATAGATGCGCACGAGACCACTTCTTCTATGTGGATGAGTCGCGAATAGAAATCTCGATTGGGATTTTAACCCCAATCCTGTACGGTGGCCATGTTTGAGGGATAACTATAACTAGCTAGGTTGGAAGATGGCAGACAGTCTTCCGGGTAATATGTTTGTTCATCACGAACAACATGACTTATGATATCCTTCCATACATCATTGAAACTCGAGCAAACTAAGGCGAACCTTGCATAATAAACAAATATACCAAGTCAGAATGCTTACAAACTCGTACATCAAAACGGACATGCGCAACATGCACACTCCCCTGAAGCTGTGCTCTAAAGGCCAGAAATAAGTCATTTATGCACGTGAGCATAAAAAATAGCTTTGCATCCATGCGCGTAATTGACCACAGTGTATGGTCTAGATACGACATCTCAGAAAGGCAGCCACATCCATGTGGGGAGTAGTCACTCATGGCCTTCCAGCGCATGCTCTTGGTGAACGTCCTGAGATAGTTACATCCAAGCACATGACGAAAGGTTCTTGCCATCCGCACATCTTCATGTCAGAGCCTATTAGCAAATGACCATGTGCGTCAGCGATGGAGTTGCCACCTGCACATGTTCTAGATGGTTACCCATCCATGCGGTAGATTGGGCATGTGTGTCCGTGTGTCCAAGTGCAAGCACGAAATGCACCACTCTCTTCTCAGTGATTAGAAAAGAAAGTTGAAGGCACCCCTACCTTTGGTTAAGTTGAGCCCCAGAGGGAGGTGGACCATCAATAGCAGCGGGTCTACAAAATGCACAACATGATGGCCCTTGTCGGGTTGAGGAATGAACGAAGGCATGAGAAAAGAAAAGAAAGCAGAGAAATTCTCACTCTCCCAATCCCCTATTATAGGCAAGGTTAGCCGTAGGTAGAAATTGAATTTTTGAGTAGTTGGGCATCAAAATTGTGGAATAAACCTAGCCTTAAATAGATGAACCTACGTCTCGGGATAACGCAAAGCAGTTACGGGTCAACAGATGCATTAAATCCTGTGGCATACGCTGGGACTCTGTCAGCTCAAAAGACAACCTGGTACTCTCGCCTACGCAACATCGGATAACGAAAGATCATACAACCATCGATTTATTTTTTTTATGACTTAACCATTAAGAATAAATGCTTTGGAGTTCGCATCAGATGTAGGTATGAGATCCCTAGAGATCTACTCCAAAATTGAGGCGTCATTTCCCATTAATACAGATTTGACAGGCTGTCAGACCAATGCGGCATCCAAATTCATGCAGGAACTAGAGTGTTGCGGCATCCAATCCATGCGGCCTGAAGATTGATGCACCAAGATCACCCATGAGGCCGTTTCATCCATGCTTATGTATTCAAAGTATTTAAACTTGGTTAAGTTTAAAAACTTTAAAGGGGGTCTTGGAGAAGCATGGAAAATTATGAAACCATGCGCCAAATGTGACTTACCCATGATGCGGCCAGAGCAGCTAAAAGCTATACGGCAGGAGCAGTCCAAAAGACATGTGGCAAGGGCAATTGAAACCATGCGACAAAGGTCATCCCCGCTGACAAAGAGCATTTAATGCTTTAAAAAGATGATCCACTAACAGTTATGTCATTATGTAAACCCCCTCGACCAGAAATTAGGGTTTACTAGTTTAATTAGCCTAATTAGGGTTAACCTAAATTAATTAAGATTTAATATATAGTATTATAATACTTGTGCAATGATTTATTGTTTTAGGATACTACCTTAGCTGTTGCCCTAAAACGAATTCTACATATTTGACCTAGACACGTAAACCCATCATATTGAATCTAGAACAAACCCCGGATACCGATTTTCGTGCCTAATTTTAGTCGCACAAAAGTCGTTACAAACGTCCGTGCGCAAATTAATTAAATTGCGTAATTACGTTCGCTGCCCGTTCCAATTGACATTGAGACCCAACCTCAACCAGTTTTGACCAACCCAGATCACGATAATATTGTACACTGAGCCTACTACACCAATGACCCTTGTCCAACCCAATTTAGACTCCCAGTTTTTAATTAAATTAAATTAGAAACACCGTTGCATTAATTATGAATTA
Organism: Iris macrosiphon; assembly: GCA_036927795.1. Lineage (NCBI taxonomy): Eukaryota > Viridiplantae > Streptophyta > Magnoliopsida > Asparagales > Iridaceae > Iris > Iris macrosiphon. The sequence continues at coordinate 149,897,077 of JAYESA010000012.1, read as the reverse complement.
ATTAATGGGGTAACCTAACCTAGATTAAATTAGACCCAATTCCAACCCAGACCCACACCCACACCCACAAGCCTCATACAAAACACCAAACACCGTCATGGACCAATGAGGAACACCAAACATGGTGTTTGGTCGCATTAAATCCTAAATACAAATTAATTGTGCAAATACCAAATTGTCAGGGGCCTAATTGCAAAATTGCAATGAGGTGCCCCCCTCTCATTGGCCCAAACCATCATGGAAAAAAGTAATGGTCATGACCAATCATGAGCATTTAAATTCCCCCCATTTTTATGTCCTTACATCACCTTTTTGGGAACCCATCATGACCCTACAATTTGAATGGCCTATTCCTAGCCCTCCACTCATCTTGATGAACAACTCCACTCCCCAAAAATATTGGTCCAGCCGGCCCTAATCCCTAGGCAGCCCCCCTCACTCTCTTTCATACATATACATGCTTATTTATCCATTAAATGAGAAAAACCCAAACCCTAACTCCCACTCCCCACAGCCGACCCTAACCTACCCACCCCGAGCTCCACCACCGCCACCAGCCACCACCAGTCGCCGCCACCCTAACCCGACCCCTTCGTCGGACCCTCCCCTACCCTCGGCCACCGCCACCCGGCCACGACGCCGCCGGCAGCCACCCCCAAACAGCCCCACACCAACCTAGCTTCCACAGCCCACACAGCATAGCCGACCACCCCCAGCTTCGTGCACCGCCACCACCGCGTCTCCGACCGCCATACTTGGCCGAGACCTTCCCCGTCCAGTCCTCCACCACCCTGCCGAGTCTCAGTCGACGCCGCCGCCGCCTCGAGGAGTAATCGGACCCGCAGCAAGGAACTATACGAAACTGCTGCTGCTGCCCACCTCCTCCCCGCGCGACGCCGGAGCGCCGTCCGGCCACCCCCACCGGCGATGACCCACCACCGGACACCCCCCGACCTGTCGAACACTTAGGTACAATATTTTATGTGTAATTATTAATATTTATACGTATATTTTTAGTTGCAAGTTTAATATATATATGAGTCTCTTATATATCATATTTTAATACGTATTCTATACTATATAATATATTTTATGTATTTAACAGTATATATGTTTATAATATTCCTGTATAATTCCATAATATATATTTATAATCATTTTAATTTATAAAATTTATGTATGTATGTATGTATGTATGTATGTATGTAAGTATGTATGTATGCATGTATGTTTCTTTTATAAATAAATACGAAGAATATTAAATATCTAATATTTATAATATTAAATACATTTCTGGAAAAATCAAGTATTATTATTATATGTATATTATATAGTAAATACTTACGTATTGACCCCCTAGTATGTATATGCCTATGAATATTTATAAATATATATATGTATATATATATTCTTGCAGAGTATGTATACATATTTTATATACTTTGGTTATGTTTTATATAAATTGATATATATATATTTTCTATCTAAATATATATATGTATATATATATGTGAATTTATGATATTTCCCCATTTATGTTCAGAGTTTTTATAAGTGTATACTAATTAATACGTAAGCACTATTTTTGTACTAATAAACAAATATATTATTTAATATATTTAAATATGTTTTAGTGTATATATAAATAATAGTGTTAGCTATATATACATACAGCCCCGACCCTGTGTCAGTTGTAGATACGGACAGTGTGTCCTAGTCGTGCTATTGTAGCAACTAATTTGGACATTACTATATCCTGTATAGGATTGTTGGACACTACTGCCGAGGCATCAGGAGCAGGGCTTTGGATTTCGCAGCTACCCGGGGCAGGCAAGTATACCTTGCTGGATTACTGCTTTAAATTTAAATGTTAAATATTTTAATTATACATGAACTGTGCGCGTCCGAGAATGACTCGGGTGCGGTCGACATTGCGTCGATAAGTAGTGTACATGTCCTAGTTGCTAGCTGACTCACCCACTGTGAGAATATTTTGATATCTTCCTTGACCATGGCACTATACACGTATCGTGATGGTACACTCATATTGGGATGCGGGTCCGCGTACCCGATTCGCTATCGGTACGTACGACATGCATCACGGACTAGCTTGTATTCTAGAATAATATAGTTAATTGAGACTTGGTATCTAGATACGGTACACTCAAGTCGTGCATTCGACTTGCGTATCTACATTGGGCGGGAAGGACAACTGACAAACGTATGGGATACCCCCACCGGATTTCGTGGTATCCAGAGGAACCATAGACCCGGTGACTCCCTATATTCAGACACCGCGCTCTACGGAGTGTACGGACGTATATACATTGCAGATACCACGTCCCTTAGAGTGTGGACGTTATATATATACAGATACCTCATTCTTTGGAATGATGGACGTTGCAGATACCACACTCTAGAGGACGTTGGACGTTATGCCTATACCTACTTATACGTTCCTAGGTTGTCCTTATATTGCATTCACTTAGATGGTTAGCACACCCCCTCTTTACTTTTATTTCAGTACTATATCCAGCATGCATATTGTATCTTGTTACGTCCCTCTGAGGACCTGGTTATCTTCCAGATCTGGACGCGGCCTATTATCCCACAGTTTATGGCCCAGGTGTGGAGACGAGGTTTGCTCTTGACGAGGAGCTGGAGGTACTTCCATCAGAGTACCCCTGATCAGATTGGTAGGCCTTCCGCCTATGACTGGAGCACCTTACCTAGTTAGCAGTTGTTCCAGTCACTTTCCTTATCAGTACTTTATTTCAGACTATCAGCACATTTTGTAGTGGGTTTGTTCCCACCAGACATATTTCAGTTGTATTATGTCATTCGACTATGTCCTTATATTCCAGTCTTTCATTTCAGTATTTTACTTGTTGTTTGTGGATGAGATTAGACACTGCCTGTTGATATATTAGACTTGTTAGATTTAGGACAGCGTAGCACACTTCGCCAGGATCCATTAAATTAGGATATCCTCGAAGACGTGTCAGCTGGCTAATGCCACGTGGCCTAGTTCCATAATATTTTGGGACTGGGGCATGACACATTAGTCAGTATACTTCGCAGAACGTGCGGTGCCTGTGACCACAGAACGAGAATTCCGTAGCGGCAGCGTTCCCATGCGGCTAAATCCCTATCCGACAGGATCCTCATGCGGCAGTGTTCCCATGCGACAGGATCCCCATGCGGCGGTGTTCCCATGCAGCGGCAGTATCACTCCACGCGGTAGAATCTTTCGATTGTAAATGACCAAGATCTTCAGGTAGTCGGCGCATGCCACATGTCACAATGATTGAGTCATATAGATGAAGGATGCCAACAACCCAGGATCTTAGTAACAACAGATCCTAACCATTGCCACATGGCAGTCACAACGCAGCATGCGCCCACAATGTTACAATCGTATTCTGTTAGGAAGATTATGTGATAGCAAAAAATTTGTGTGTATGTATGTGCGCGCGTAATCCTCCTATGCCTATAAATATTAGGGACAGTTCTTCCCACACACACACACACACGGACGAGGAGAGGGATAGTGAGTCGTATATTGAAACACCCAGAGACTTTATAGTTTTTCTTGGTCACTGGATCGTCAACGGAGTAAAGGAGTCAGTTGCAGTGCTCGATCTCCATCGTCACGCTTTCTCAGATTACTTAATCTTGTACTTAAAATTCTTATTGTTAAGGTTCTTTGTACTCTTTGTTGTGCTCAAAATCTATACAAAAGTTCGTAAAACTTTCATGTATTCTTTTTTGATGTCAACAATTATAATGAGTACAACGAAGATTATCGAAGACTAGATGATAAGAAAGGACCAATGATGAACTCCTTGAAATGATCCTTTTTTGAACCAAGCTCCAAAAGTCCGGATCTCTCTCCCTCTCTTGAAAAATTGCAAACTTGAGAACTCTCTCATTTTTTTTATCAAATCTGGTGATGATGGTAATGAATTAGGGTTATGAAACACATATTTAAAGTACCAAAATTTTGAACAGATCCTGACTGTTGATCACGATCCAATGGTGTTAATAAAATACCAAAACTCATATTTCAGTCCCGACACAGGTATACCGGTAGCAGTATGCCGAAAAATAACCAAAATGTGCCAAAAATATTCTGGAACAAAACTGTGTCAGACCGGTATACCGATGATATATTGCTGACTCTGATACTAATTTTTAACTTGTCTGATACACGCTCAAATTGAACCACTTTCGTCGTCTTCGACTTTTCAAACTTTTCTGACACACAGATGGCACTCGTCTCATGCGCACTCCTGAATATTCTTCACATATATTGAAAATCCTATCCAACACCAATAATACTATATTACATTACGTTATAGTAGTTTTAGGCTTTTTATCGGGACACAACAGTTTTTACTAGGGGCTAGCCCTTGATTAGGGCTAGCCCAATATATAGAGGAACTTTTACTCGGGCAGCCATTTTACTACTTGGGGCTGCCCACATCTTCCAAACACCCCCAAACCCTTTCAAACCCTTTCATTCTAACTTTCACACTCTCTGTCTTAAAAAACCTAAACCTCTCCCTTCTCAACCTTCTCCATCTCCCCTATCTTCTCCATTTCTTCCCAAACCCTAAAATTCTCCATTCTAACTTCTTAAGGATCAAGGTAAAAAATATCTTCTCAATATTCTTCTTCTATCTTCTCCATCTTTAATTTTAGGGTTTATTTTTTATTTAATTTTCTTAAATATTCTTTCCAATCCTTATTAAATCCTAAAATATCATAGTTTAGTAATATACAATATGTTTATGATTAAGTTTGGGCTAATTTTTGAACTTTTAAATCTATTTTATGGGATTCAAAGTAGAGGATTTTGCCACAGAGGTAGCTGGATCAAACCAGGACTGTCAATATTTCTACAGTCATGTTTGTTTTCAGGACTATAAAATTTTTGACAGTCCTTAATACTTCAAGGACTGTAGAAAATTTCTACAATCCTGGGTTTATGAATGGTGTATAAAATATTTCTTTAATCTCTTATTTTGGTAAAACTTGCAGTGAAGCTATTTGGTATGGAGCTATAGATACAGTTGATTCAAAGGATGACAGAAAGCTTAGAACTTAATCCGTTATTTCATCTAATGCTTAGAACATTGAACATATTATTTTTACAAGAGATTAATCATGTGTCTGTTAATGTCGGTCTTCACTTTTCCACCTGCTCCAAAGTGCAAGTTAATTTTTTCTGTAGTGATGTCACCCTCGCTTTTTCAACTAAGGGTAGTTTGATAATTTAACATGGGTACTTTTATTTTAGGATTATTATATTAAATATTATGCATGTACAAATATTATTTATTATATTATTTATTTATTGTTAGATGTTAGATTTATTTTTGGACTTGTGTAGTGGACCTAACTAGTTTAGTTTAGATCCATGGACCCAATATTAAATTCTAGTTTAGATTGAGCCCAATAGTAAGCCCATTCATTAGAAGGATGAATTAATTAGTGAAACCAATTAGACTAGAACCTTTCCTCCTTAATTATTTTCTTCATGAGAGGCCCCAAGGGATAATTTTGATATTTTATAGTAACTTGGAGGAGGAGAAAGGACCGGCCACCTATAGGGAGGAGAGAGACTCTCTCTCTCTCTCTCTCTCTCTCTCTCTCTTCTTATTTTGACATTCCAATCTAGATCTAGAATTTTCCCTCTTCCAAATTTTTCATTCCCACACCAATTTATATTTAAATTTCTTTCCAATTTCTTTCCTAATCATTATTAGAGGCTAGTAGAGCAAGGATCTACAAGGAGGAAGCAAGAATCTACAAGGAGAAGCAAGGATCTACAAGTTGGAGGCTATTTCACTAAATATGATAATTTTATTGGAAATTCATCTTCCAATAGGTACAATTCAGTTTTTTTCTCTAATTAGGTTCTAAATCTGTGATTTAACCATTAGAAACTACCTAAGTCTACCCATATGAATTGGAATTAGGTTCATAGGAGGCCTATGGAGAAAGTTATGTGGTATTTTGTGTCAATTTTGGAGAAATTCCGAGATTGACACATCTTATGTTTGCCAATTGGTCAATTAGACCAAATTGACATGTGTTGATTGTGTGTAACTAGTGTCATGTTCATAATTGGATACGTATAGGCCGTATCCCGATAATTTGGCGTTACGGGTTGATTTGGGGGCTTTTCTCTGACACGGGGGTTTGTGCATGTCACATCTTGACATAGACACGTAGTTGAGTAATTAGTTCTTCGTATTATTCATAATTATTATTATAGACTTGCTCGTGTCCTTCGAGATACGTTTGGTTGTGTGGTGAAGCCGTATCGCAAGCGTATCATAGAATGAGTGTGATACGGATGCGGTGCACTCCACGTGTTTGTTCTTTGTACCTCAAGTCATTTGACTTGTGTATATATATTAATATGATATATTATGTAATGATATGGTTATGTATATGTATATGTATCTATATTATATTGTATAGATATGTATATATAGCTATATGTATATGTATCTCTAGTGTATTATATACATATGTATATGTAGCTAGGTGTATAGGTGTAGTGATATGTGTATGTGTATATATATAGCTACAGTATTATATAGATATGTATATATAGATATATCTATATGTATATGTGTATGTTTGTATATATATGTATGGTTGAGAGTATATCTATATATGTATAGATGAGTGTGTATATATATATATTAATATCAATATGTATATGGATGTATATGTGTGTGTGTGCTTTGTGTGTGTGTGTGTGTATGTGTGTGTGGATGTGTTGAGAAGGGTCGAGCAACTGAATGCAAGGGATGCAGTTTCAGCACAACAACAGTACCATCAACTGAATGCAGTGAAGCAATATCAGTTGCAGCTAGAGGAGAGGGCAGTAGCTGCAACCACAGCAGGATCTAGCACTACAGCAAGCCTGCAGTAGCATCAGTGCAGCAATGAGCCAAAAGCAGTAAGAAACTGCACAACAAGAGGTGCAGCATCAACTGCACAACATGCATCAACTGCAAGCAGAGCCCGCAACAAGCAGTGGTAGCATGCTGCAACAAGCAGCATGATCTAGCAACTGCACAGCAGGGTGTGCAAGGCATTCAACATTTCAGCAATTCAGCATCAAGCTAGCTGCAACAACAGCTTATCAGTAGCAGCAAAGAGGTATTTTAGCATGAGCAGCAGCAAACATATGCATTCAGCAAGGAGAGGCATCAAGGCAGGGACAGTTAGTTAAGGTATGGGTAGCTAGTAGTTATTAATGGTTTAGTTAGTTACTATTAAGTCTAGTTAGTAGTTCAAATGGTTTAGTAGTTCATAGTGGTTTAGTTAGTTTGTTAAGGTTAGCTAGTAGTTCTTTGTTAGTTGGTAGTTGTATTTATATGCATTGTTATCTAATAGTTAGTTATATACATACTTGTTAGACTAAGTAGCTATATGTATATATGTATATAAGTATTGTATGTTAGGTAGTTAGTGGTATTTTAATAGTTTAGTTAAATGTTAGTATATAATTAGTGTTTTGGTAGTGAGCTATATATATTAGGATTTGAATTACCTTGTGACACCAAGTAATATCAAAGTATTGGTTGATACTCGGGATATTGGATTTAAGTATCAAGATGGGTGTGTAGGTAGTGAGATACCCATTGGTTCAAGCCAAGGTATCCGCTTTGCATTAGTTAGCTAAGATTAATATATGTATTGTCTTGTGTATATATATATATATATATATATATATATATATATATATATATATATATATATATATATATATATATATATATATATAATAGTATTTTTATATCTAAAAACTTGCGTATCCTATGATACGATATTTTGTGTGTATCTTAGTATCTTAACTTAGCTAGTGTGACCTAGTTACATAGTGTATGGACCTAATATCCTAGAGTTAGACTCATACAGCCTAGACATAGCTAGTTTGACCTAGAGTTAACCTAGTTTGACTGTTTTGACTTAGAAATGGCTTTATGACCTAGAATTAAAATAGTTTAACTTATTTTTATTCTAAAATATTATATTGATACCATATATAGGTTTGTGTGATACCAGCTTGGGTATCGAGAGACACACCTTTCTCAGGACCTCAGGCGAGTACATTTCTCGGTTAGTTTTTATTTCATAATAGTGTATATATCTCATGTTCTAGAACTGTATACTTGATTCCGACATATTAGTTTTACGGACTGGTACTACATGGATCCTGTCAGGAGATGTTATCCCCTACCGTATTCAGCGGGTACTCTTTCACATATATTTCATCGTGTGTATTGATTGTTTATATTTCGTGTTCACACACTACTCGTGTTCAGTGTGCTTATATTCGTACACACACTACTTGTGTTCAGTGTGCCCATATTCGTGTTCGTAACGTGTCATGATTGGATCCATTGGTATTAGTTGGGGATGGAGGAGTAGGAGTTGATTATGTGATCAAAGCCCCAGTGTATTCGTGTATATGTCGATTATATACCACACTTGTAGTCGAGTTACCTTATTGTATTCATGTTCAACTTAAACCGATCATATAATGAAATTATATTATGAGGCACATTAGTTAGATTTTAGTTATTCCTTATTATTGCAGATATTCATATTGTTTGTTCTTCATTCCAGTATATTACCTGTTCACTCTAGTTTATTTTATTCAAATGTTTAGTTATCTTGTATTATTTTCTATTATCTGTTTTATATGCTCGATTATGTATTTGAAACTGCTTTCAGAGGTATGTACTTCGCTCCAATCCTAACTGGATATATTTTTTCAGATGATTGGCTCATAAATTAGTGTTCTACATTCTACGGACTGCAGGAGGGCATACCTTTAGAGGATACTCCTATAGATCAGGATGACTTAGTTCCAGAGCCTGAGGAGGTTTAGCTTATGTTCGTAGATTTTTATTAGATTTTATTGAGATTCATGGCATGTATATTCTTTCAGACTTGTGGATTGTATCTTGTTTCTTTTCTTCGTTATTTCATTCGTGCTCTATCTTCCTTAGTTTGCATTATGATTGAGTATAGTTACATTTATGAGATACTATATTGTTCCTCATTTTGGAGTTAAGATCATTGACAGGTACCATATATATATTGTTGAGATATTTAGTTAGTTAGAATTGACCCAGACAACGTTCTACCGCCGATGCTGCGGCTTAGGCTGGGCGTACCTACGTACTCGTGTCCGAATATCCGGGTGCGGGTCATGACAAGTAATGGTGATTATCTTGCACTTTGGAGTAGGTGAAAAGATAAAGTCTGACATGAATTGACACATGATTAATCTCTTACGAAAATAATATGCTATTTTTTGTAAAGAAGCTTTTGTATCTTTGAAGTTGCTTGTAATATACTAAAAATGTAACATTGTTCGATTTAATATAAAGTTGAGAAGGTTGTTTGATCTAACATTGATGCGGGTGTTTGATTTTCTGTTACATGATATTTGTTGGTATTGAATGTAAACCCCCTCACCCCAAAATTAGGTCTACTTGGCATAGATAGAGAAACTAGGGCTAGTTTGTATCCAATTGGAAATAGGACACGACATTTTATTTAATTTTACGATAATTAAATCACTTATTGCACCTTACCGTTACTTTGATAATTAGAGCACTACACTAGTCATTGCCTTCCTATAAATTTTACATTCTTGTCCTAGACATGCCAGTCATCTATTCTGACCTTTGTGTAACTTATAATTATGCTCTCTTGTGCTATATTTTAGTCGTACGATATTCGTCGCGGAAGTTTATATTTAATTCTAAATAAATTCAACTTTGTATCCTTGTGTGTTCCAAACGAAATTGGAGACACAATCTTGACCCGTTTCGTACAACCTAATTTATGATAATATTCTACTCTGAGCCCTATATGTCCATGACACTTGGGTCCCACCTAATTTTAGCCCCATGTACTTCTAATTAATTTGAGAAAACCTTGCACATTAATTTTAATCAATTTAATCCAATTTCCATCTTCGTGCAATTTTCCAATTGTTGGGCACTTATATGCAAAAATGCAATAAGGCGTCCACACCATTGGACAATACATAAAAAAATCCATTTTTTCTTTCACATGAATTTTTCTCATAATTTTCGGAATGTGCAACGCACAACATCGCCCCCTCATTAACCCTCTCCTTGCATTTTTAACAAAGCAAATTATAGCCCTCAACATCCCCATGTCATGCCAAGGCCCAATCCCAAAGGTGTTGACTAAGCCCAAATTTTCTAAGTCAACACCCAAACCCAAATTTCATATAAATACATAACTTTTTCCTTTCCTTCTTTATTTTTCCTTTTCACCAAAACCTAAATCTAACTACTTAGCCGACCTCTCCCCCCTACCTTACTGTTCACCGTCGACCTTCCCTGTTCATCAGTCCTCTCCCTCTCTTATCCTCCAACTCCGGCAGCCCTGCCACCGTTCTCCACCCTCTCACGCCGGACCACTCCACAGAAGCAGCCAAGCCCCGCATCGCCGGAGCAGCCCCACCATCGACACATCATCATCTTCCTCTTCTTCCTACGGATCCCTCACCCCCGACCGCCTGGACACACGGCCATCTCGACCCGCCAGATCCCGTCGACGACACCCCGGCTGCCTGCGCGTCGTCACGCCGGACTGATCTTCTCGACCCGCTGGCCTTCTCGCCGATCTCCTGAACGACCACGACGCCACCAGTACACCACCTTTTCTCCTTCCTCCTCCCTGTACACGCTCAGCCGAGCTCGACCTCCGGAGCAGCCGAGCGGACCGCCAGCACCCTGCTGCACCACCACCTGGCCGTTCCCGACTTCCACACGACCTCCTCCTCTCCCCCCGGACATCTCCTCCATCACCTCCATCTCTCCACCGCCCTCTTCTTCTTCCTCCGCCGCTGCACAACACCGTCTTCACCATTGCCATCTCCTTCTTCAACCTTCCTCCGTCGAGCAACCCTCCGGCCATCTCGACCTGCACCTCCGCTCTCCGACCTTTCCTGCTTCCCTATCCTCTGTCACCCTCGCCAGAGTAGCCCCCCCTGGCCGGACTCCGGTCATCATCATCCATGTTATCATCATTATCACAACCATCCCCATCATTCCACCTTCATCATCCCTATCATCCTCACCATTCATTACCATCATAACCAAAATCATCTTATCTCATCACCATTATCATCATCACCCCATCATCATCATCTCATCATCGTCATCATCATCATCGTCATCATCATCATCATCATCTCATCATCGTCGTTATCATCATCACCCCATCATCATCATCATTAACCCATCATCATCTTATCGTCTTATCGTAACCTCAATCGTCATAACCCTCATCGTCGTCATCACCATTATCGTCGTCATCGTCGTCATCATCGTTGTCAACCTCACCGTCATCCCCGTGCACGCACACCGAGGTTCGAACCTGCCCCCTCATTTCATTCTATGTGTGCTAGTGTAAATAGCGTAGGGTTTAACATATTGCTTCGAGACAGGTTCAGTTAGTTGACATCAGACCCGTGTCGGTGAACCCAATGACTTGTACGCATACACGTACGCATATTATAATTAAATTAATATATATATATATATATATATAATTAAATATATGCTAATAATAATTAGGACTACATATATTTAGACTGTAAGACCCTAGGACACTGTGGACTGTCCCGTATTTACCTTGACCATATGGACCCTAAGAACTTGCAAGTTGATCGTCTCGTGTACATTAATGTACTGTCTTAGACACATGCTAGTTGACTGCCTGATTTTGATATAGCAATTAATATAGGACACCCGCGTAATTAGACGCGTAATTTATCGTGTTAGTTGACCCATGTCACCCCTAGTGTACCCTCTGAGCCCAGTGTCAATATGGTTATGTGTGTGCTAGTGTAATGACTGATGTTGTATTGTATTATATTATATGTTTATAGGATCTATTGGATTGTTCTGCGTGACTTCGGGAACAAGTTATTGATACTACGCAACTTCTTGCCAGGCAAGTATACCTTGCCATTGTACTGTTATTCATATTTCATATGTTGCATGCATCTTTATTTTCTGTCATTAGTTCATATATTTTAACTTCTATATAAAATGCGCATCCAAGGAAACTTGGGTACAACTTTGCATGCTAGAAGACTTAGCAGTTATTAGTAGTCCAGGGACATAGCCTATTGTAGTACGGTGGTCCAATCCTTGTCCTTGTTTGGTTGCAGGGTTGGGCTATTGGACTAAAGATAGGCTATGAACCAAATTGTGTCATGGATGTGACATGCTTAGAGCATGGGGTGGGGAGAACAACAAGTACGACATTTGGGCTCCTTTGTACTTTTCTTTTGTTCATCCTGACGCTCCACCGGAGATACGGACAGTGATGACCCCATATATTATAGGCGGCCTCTGCCGTTCAAAAGACGACATGCTTTGTAGGCCCCTGATTCTCCGAGAGAATCATGCCAATCCCATTTTATGGCCAGATAGTCCACTTGTTAGAAAGTTGTTCTTAAACTGTATTCACTTAGACGGTTAGACGACCCATTGGATATTTATTTACAGTACTTTATTGGCATGCTTCTATGTATCTTGTTACGTTCCCCTGAGGACCTGGTCCCTTTCCAGGTGTAGATATTCATGAGTATTCGCAGGAGCGCAGATCTGGACTGGTTACTTATATTTTCGAGGAGGTCTTCTCTTCGAGCCCCGTGATTGTTAATTGATATTCTTATATTATGTTTGTTGTGTTGCACTTATATATTCGAGTTGGTAGTGGATTTGTTTCCATCCAACTATCATCTTTAGATACTTTATATTGAGATCTAGTTTCATAGATAATAGTTATTTAATTTCTATTTGATTTTCTGTGGATGAGATTTAGATTATGCCTGTGACTTATGATAGATTTATACCACTTGTGGATTTGATATTCATATTACAGCGTACGTATGGATTTTGGTTTCCATATATTGGAGTTGCCATATCCATGTGGCTGGCATGCTTATGTGTCCTAGTCCTACGTATTTTGGGACTAGGGCATGATATATTTTTAGTGGTGGCCCATGCAGGTCGAGAGCATATTATCTCGGTTACCTTACTATACCGAGCAAGCTTGAACCTAGGAATAGATTATAGGATCTCATCCACAATTGATTATGATTCATCTTCCTTCCAATCCATTCTATTTAAATAATTGCATCATGTTTGATTCATGTACTTCCCTAATAGTTCCTTAAGTATAGCTGTCACGCCCCAGTCCCAAATACGTAGGACTAGGAACACGTAAGCATGCCAGCCGCATGGATATGGCAACTCCAATATATGGAAACCATAACCCATACGTACGCTGTAATACGAATATAACTCACATGTGGTATAAATAATGTCACAAGTCACAGATATGCTAATCTCATCCACACAACAAGTCATAGAAAAGAAATGCTAACTAGAATAAGGAGTCTGAAATATCTAAAATAATAGTCGGGTGGAGACAAATCCACTACCAATGACTATATCCAAAACTAAAATGAGAGAGGAGTATAAAATCTCCAATATAAAATAATGTGAAGACAGAAGTGTATCAGCTAAAAGAGTCCATCGCTAGATAATCAACGATGCTCAGAAGGTAAGACCTCCTCGACAGAAAATAATACGTCAGGTCCGGGCCCGTACTCCTGCAAATACTCAAGAGCAGACACACCTGGCAGAGGACCAGGTCCTTAGAGGGACGTAACAAGATACAGAAAATACGAGCCAACTTGAATACAGTAAACATGCATATAATTTAAAAATAAATAAGTACGCTGTATAAGACAATCTATATGAATGCAAATGAGGATAACTTTTCGACATATGGGCAAGGGTAGTCTACTCGATCTAAGCCTCACAACTCACACACCCGTCTAGAACATCAGAAATTGACATACCTCTGGGGTAGCGACCAGCGCGACACACGCCCGTAGTGTGAACTATATACTACGGTTTACCAGAGTGGTTAAAAGCCCATACGCCTAATGATTGTCCTTCCATGATACTAGGTGCCATGTGTGTGTCAACATATCTAATACATAGTAATGACTGAAAGAAAACTACACATGCAAGAACTATACAGAAATAAAATAAATAAATATAAATATAAATAGCATGCAAGGCACTGTAAACAATTTGGCAAGGTATCTTGCCTGGCAAGGAAGCTGCAAAATGTAGTGTCCCAATGTCAACACCAAGAGTCAGAAGCTACGACCTCAGAATGAACATCTCCGGATGCTGAAATAAACATCACCAACGTTCCCAGAATGAGCAAAATAGCTAAAAAGCACACCCCTTTCGTCCAATTTGGACACAGGGGCAAAACGGTAATTTTGGGCAAAAAGTGGGGTCCACGTGTGGCCCACTTTGCACCAAAAAGCGTGTCGAGAGTAACAGTCTCTAAATGGGATAAACTATGGGTCAAACAATGCTAGATGTCAATACGAACTCAACGGTATGTCCAAATTTGGATTCCGATGAGCCGAACAAAAATTGGTCCAAAAAGTCAACTGTGGGACCCGTCAATTGGCGATCTGGTCAACCATCTCAGAAATGCGTGAAAATTGGGTCACAGGACCAGCGCGTTACCACGAGTCCAGTGACGCAAGTTTCGTCACAATCTGACAAGCGTGCACAAAATACTCGCGAGTTCCACAAAAGTGGCGACACGAAATGTGTCCGCGGATACGGTCTGATTCCGGCGCGCACACGCGTCCGAATCAGTCCCCACGAATTTTCACGTGTCCCGTTATGATGCGTGCACCATTCGGTACACTTGGCACACGGCGGAGCGGTCCCGTTTGGCGGGGCGCGCTCCGATCTCCAACTTTTGGAAAACCGAAAAAAGTGGGTGCGCGCAGTTTTGTGACGAATATAATTCTATCCACAGCGACTAATAGCACAAGGTTTTTATACAGAAAATAAACTAGGTCATGTAATCTACAGGTATCAAAAAGAATCATCGAATTCGGATATCTGTGGTGGGAGATACGAACTCGACAATATGGGTGGTCATTCTGGAATTCTGCGATTGCAGAATTTTGTCTGCTCGCCCGACTTGGGCGCTGTTTTTCACCTAGGGGCACACGTTTTTCGAGGTAGGCTATAAAATAAATATTGGAGAGGGTTGAGGGAAGATCATACCTATGAAAACGGAACAGCGTTTGGATGAGCGAGTCAACGGAAAAACACGCCGGAGCGAAGGTGCTTCGAGTGAGAGACTGTAGTTCGCGATGTCGGCGTCGACGGGATGGTTGGATGGCTTGGGGAGGCTTCTCTGGCTGCGGTGACGGCTATAGATGGGAAGAGGAAGTCTGAGAATTTAGGTTAGGGTTTTGGGATGAGAAACTATATATATATATATATATATATTATATATTAAGAGAGAGAGAGAGTGGAAGTTTAAGGGATCCGCGGGTTTATGGGCTGAAGGAAGTCTCGGGTTTATGGCTGAAGTGGGCGGGTTTCATGACTTTGCTGAGGGGCTCGGGTGTTTGCAAGCGCAGGAGGAAATAAATAATTGCTAAGGAGTTGCTATAGGTAAGTTGGCTGCAAGTGTTATTATGGTTATTATTATTATTATATTATTATTAGTGTTATTATTATATACTTATTTTCTTTTCTTTTCTTTTCCTTTCTTTAAATATATATATATATACATATATATTTTAATATATATATATATATATATATTCACACATAAGAAAATTTATATAATAGGGTATTGCACATCGTTAGGCTAGCAACTGCTCAAGGGGTCTCCTACATGGAATAAATTTCGAAAAATTCCTGAAGGTCACATAAGTCATCTAAGTGCCCGAACACCTAAAATAAAAATTAATAAAAATCTATTTCTCCTATTTAGCACATATTTATCATAATTAAATTATTAATTAATAAAAATAATAAATACAATCTTTTTAAAATAGGGGTTTTACATTCTACCCAACTTACAAAAATTTCGTCCTCGAAATTGACACTAAACCATATCCATAATGATAACTATAACTATTACACTACATTGGTGTCTAGCAGGACTCTTAAACTCATGGTATGTCATTCTAACACTTTCTCATCTATTGTCCATACACTATTCTATCATCCTCTAACTTGTCTACACTACCCAACTTACAAGAATTCTACTAGTGGTCACCCTTTTTTGAAGCTATTGTCTAGATTGTAAGGCAATTATATTTATTGGGTCGAGAATCTTGGGATACCTGTCTAGAATCTCATAACTATGACTTTTCCCATAACCGTCAAGTATCATAGTCTAATACTGCCTCGCCACCTGGCCAGTATGGCTGCAAGTAATTCGACTACTCTACCATAATCGTCTGACGGCAACTGTCGCTACCTTGCCAGCGATTTGTTATAGTCATCAGTTCGTAACAAGTGCCTTCAACTCTTTCCTAGGCACAGTCTAAGTTTTAGGGAACACTTAAGGTCTTGACTAACTATTAGGGGTATGATCTAGCTCAAATGATCTAACAATTTCTACTAGGCTACATGGTGCTACTTAAGGGTTAAACTACTAAAGAATACAGATATTGCTATAGTGCATATATATATTAAGAACTCATCCTTAGTTATCAAGCATTACTAACACATTTATGTCTAACTAACAAAATAGGGGTGAGGTTGACGTAAATCAACAATTCATAATGGCACGAAAAATATGACTATGATAGGAAGAGTTACGCACGAGATAAGGAATGAATATAAAAGGAGGAAATGAGTCACCCAAGCGGGCGAGATAGGGATAGGGGAAGAATACTACCACTGCTACTCCCGTCATCCATTAGCATCGTGTGTATGCCATCTGGATAGAATAGAAATATATCCCCATAACTGCTAGACTACCATATATATAATTCTATATCTATTTGTGCATCTAAGATCTTGTGTCACAATGGGGTTATGAGTATGCAAAGGCAATTATAACTAAAAGGTCGTACCTGTATCTACGGTTTCATGTGTCTGCTCTCCCATGCTTGTCATAATGAGTGCTTGGCCTTGTCCTTGGTTGTTCAATTGGGGCCTAGTCCCCTCCATTTGTGCAGACTGTAGAAGCAGTGGTGGGTCACTTTGGTCTTCTATACTTGAGGGTGTATGCGGTGTTCCTGATTTTAATGCCATAGACCCCGGGTTCTGCTGTGGACATTCTCGAGCTTGATGGTGACTTGATCCACATACCATGCACAATCCCAATCGGCGACGACAATCTCTATGAATATGACCTGGTATACCATAAAAGTTACAAGTACGATGCCCCTTGGTTGGATATGGTGCAGCACTATCTGATTGCTGGCGTGTCAAAGGGTGTCGAATGGGTCCTCCTTGCTGTATCCTTACTGGTCCTTGGTGACTTCTCTGTTGAATTCCGTTTCCCTTGCTGATGGCCTCCTGGATCCTGGCCTCTGTCAATAGCTCGGCATAAGAGATCCGGGACTGGGAGCTAGTGTAGTGCTGGAGCTCCTGAGTCAGCCCGCGGTGAAACCTCTTAGCCTTCTCCAAGTCATTAGGTATTAGGACTGTGCCATACTTACTGAGACGGCTAAACTCTGCGTCATACTCATCAACCGTCTTGTCTCCTTGCTCTAGATGGAGGAACTGATCGTACAATACGTCCCTTACTGTATCCGGGAAGTACTTTCTCTCAAAGCAATCCAAAAATTGTTCCCAAGTCTGTCGCGTACCCAACTGGCGCTCCATTGATTCCCACCAGTGATGCGCGTTGCCTTCTAACTGAGTCCTCACGCCTATCATCCATAGATCAGAAGGTAATTGTGATGCCTCTAACAACTTCTTGGTATTGGCAATCCAGTTTGTGGTCTCCTCTGGGCTCTCATTACCCTTATATGGCTTAGGGCCCATCTGCACAAAGTCTTTGACTGAACCAACCCGAGCTTGTGGTACTGAAACTAGTGCCTGGGTTGGTTTAGGGGCTAGTGCAGCCATTCTCTCAAGTGCTGCCAGAAATTCTAGCCTTTGCTCTGCTGTTTGCTGCCTCTGCTCGGCTGCCTGCTGCCTTTGTCCCTGTATTATCATCTGGAAGAATTGGAATAGCTGTGTCTGGCCATCCTGCGGTGCTAGTGGAGCTGGAAATGTCCCATTAGGTATCGTGGAAGGAGTTGGTGGAATTTGATTGTTAGTCATTCCATCCGGTCCGGGAAGAAGAGGTGTCGTTGAGGTCACTCCGGGTGATTGGTCGTCGTCCCCTGGAGGCGTGTTGTCCCCGGTGGTGGCATACCCGTTATTCAAATTCATCTCTCTGCAAGAGATGGACGAAGGATTAAGAAGAGTACATGAATCAAGCAGGATGCAAGAACTTAAGTAGGACATGTTGGAAGGAAGGTAAGTTATAATCAAGTGTGGATGAGATCTATAATTCTAATCCTAGGTGCAGGCCCGCTCGGTACAGTTACGTAACCGAAACGGCTAACTCGACCTGCATGGGCCACCACAAAAACATGTCACGCCCCAGTCCCAAATACGTAGGACTAGGAACACGTAAGCATGCCAGCCGCATGGATATGGCAACTCCAATATATGAAAACCATAACCCATACGTACGCTGTAATACGAATATAACTCACATGTGGTATAAATAATGTCACAAGTCACAGATATGCTAATCTCATCCACACAACAAGTCATAGAAAAGAAATGCTAACTAGAATAAGGAGTCTGAAATATCTAAAATAATAGTCGGGTGGAGACAAATCCACTACCAATGACTATATCCAAAACTAAAATGAGAGAGGAGTATAAAATCTCCAATATAAAATAATGTGAAGACAGAAGTGTATCAGCTAAAAGAATCCATCGATAGATAATCAACGATGCTCAGAAGGTAAGACCTCCTCGACAGAAAATAATGCGTCAGGTCCGGGCCAGTACTCCTGCAAATACTCAAGAGCAGACACACCTGGCAGAGGACCAGGTCCTCAGAGGGACGTAACAAGATACAGAAAATACGAGCCAACTTGAATACAGTAAACATGCATATAATTTAAAAATAAATAAGTACGCTGTATAAGACAATCTATATGAATGCAAATGACGACAACTTTTCGACGTATGGGCAAGGGTAGTCTACTCGATCTAAGCCTCACAACTCACACACCCGTCTAGAACATCAGAAATCGATATACCTCTGGGGTAGCGACCAGCGCGACTCTACAGAAATCGACATACCTCTGGGGTAGCGACCAGCGCGACACACGCCCGTAGTGCGAACTATATACTACGGTTTACCAGAGTGGTTAAAAGCCCATACGCCTAATGATTGTCCTCCCATGATACTAGGTGCCATGTGTGTGTCAACATATCTAATACATAGTAATGACTGAAAGAAAACTACACATGCAAGAACTATACAGAAATAAAATAAATAAATATAAATATAAATAGCATGCAAGGCACTGTAAACAATTTGGCAAGGTATCTTGCCTGGCAAGGAAGCTGCAAAATGTAGTGTCCCAATGTCAACACCAAGAGTCAGAAGCTACGACCTCAGAATGAACATCTCCGGATGCTGAAATAAACATCACCAACGTTCCCAGAATGAGCAAAATAGCTAAAAAGCACACCCCTTTCGTCCAATTTGGACACAGGGGCAAAACGGTAATTTTGGGCAAAAAGTGGGGTCCACGTGTGGCCCACTTTGCACCAAAAAACGTGTCGAGAGTAACAGTCTCTAAATGGGATAAACTATGGGTCAAACAATGCTAGATGTCAATACGAACTCAACGGTATGTCCAAATTTGGATTCCGATGAGCCGAACAAAATTTGGTCCAAAAAGTCAACTGTGGGACCCGCCAATTGGCGATCTGGTCAACCGTCTCAGAAATACGTAAAAATTGGGTCACAGGACCAGCGCGTTACCACGAGTCCAGTGACACAAGTTTCGTCACAATCTGACAAGCGTGCATAAAATACTCGCGAGTTCCACAAAAGTGGCGACACGAAATGTGTCCGCGGATACGGTCTGATTCCGGCGCGCACACGCATCCGAATCAGTCCCCACAAATTTTTATGTGTCCCGTTATGCTGCGTGCACCATTCGGTACACTTGGCACACGGCGGGGCGGTCCCGTTTGGCGGGGCGCACTCCGATCTCCAACTTTTGGAAAACCAAAAAAAGTGGATGCGCGCAGTTTTGTGACGAATATAATTCTATCCACAGCGACTAATAGCACAAGGTTTTTATACAAAAAATAAACTAGGTAATGTAATCTACAGGTATCAAAAAGAATCATCGAATTCGGATCTCTGTGGTGGGAGATACGAACTCGACAATATGGGTGGTCATTCTGGAATTTTGCGATTGCAGAATTCTGTCTGCTCGCCCGACTTGGGCGCTATTTTTCACCTAGGGGCACACGTTTTCCGAGGTAGGCTATAAAACAAATATTGGAGAGGGTTGAGGGAAGATCATACCTATGAAAACGGAACAGCGTTTGGATGAGCGAGTCAACAGAAAAATACGCCGGAGCGAAGGTGCTTCGAGTGGGAGACTGTAGTTCGCGATGTCGGCGTCGACGGAATGGTTGGATGGCTTGGGGAGGCTTCTCTGGCTGCGGTGACGGCTATAGATGGGAAGAGGAAGTCTGAGAATTTAGGTTAGGGTTTTGGGATGAGAAACTATATATATATATATATTATATATTAAGAGAGAGAGAGAGTGGAAGTTTAAGGGATCCGCGGGTTTATGGGCTGAAGGAAGTCTCGGGTTTATGGCTGAAGTGGGCGGGTTTCATGACTTTGCTGAGGGGCTCGGGTGTTTGCAAGCGCAGGAGGAAATAAATAATTGCTAAGGAGTTGCTATAGGTAAGTTGGCTGCAAGTGTTATTATGGTTATTATTATTATTATATTATTATTATATTATTATTAGTGTTATTATTATATACTTATTTTCTTTTCTTTTCTTTTCCTTTCTTTAAATATATATATATACATATATATATTTTAATATATATATATATATATATATATTCACACATAAGAAAATTTATATAATAGGGTATTGCACATCGTTAGGCTAGCAACTGCTCAAGGGGTCTCCTACATGGAATAAATTCCGAAAAATTCCTGAAGGTCACATAAGTCATCTAAGTGCCCGAACACCTAAAATAAAAATTAATAAAAATCTATTTCTCCTATTTAGCACATATTTACCATAATTAAATTATTAATTAATAAAAATAATAAATACAATCTTTTTAAAATAGGGGTTTTACAATAGCCTCTGCTAGAATATAGGAATCCCTTGTTGTAAATGATAATTAGGGTAATATTCCTACCAAGAATACAACTAAAGTATTAACACATCACTAAGTTTAGAATATCTAGTGAATCCTAGCATTCCTTATCTATAAATTGGTTTACCATTACCCCTTGATGTATTTATGAAGACTGGAGAGTAGTATAAACACTACTAGGGTTAGTTATAAATTTGACCATAATGTTTGACCCTAGTATTGAGGAACCAATAAAAATTCAAGGTTGAACCTTAGGACTAAACCTAACCTTTATAGTGAGATAGTATTATAGAACTATAAATTTAGATTCTTGTCTTAATATTAGCAGAACAATACCTTAGGAAGCCAAGAGGAATGAATATAACATTTTTCTTGATCATATCTGGAACACAGATATTAGCATACCATATTTCCTTTAGAAAACCATGATACTATCTAGAGACTTTCTATTTAAGTTCACATCTTGTTCCTCTGCAACCTTAACGCTCGCTATCTGTGCGGCGACTAATTTTGTTCTTCTATTCTTCATCTTTCAATTCGTGACATCTAACCTTTCTGATTGTAGGCCAAGTAATTTTATCTTATGTTAAGGATATATAGTTTGTTAGGATTATAGTTGTTAATGTTAAATTTTGAAATTATGTGCTTAGTTAGAACTTGATAGTTGAGCTGTTCATTTAGATTATAATTTTATGGTTATACCTTAGTTTTAAATTACGTAATTTGTACCCCCACCTCGATACTGTCACGACCCGATTCCGTAGAATCGTTTGAGGCATCCCCCGAATCGTGACCGCCGTATGGGCCTGGGGTTGCGCCCGCACAAGGCTTTAATGATTTGCATAGCAAACACATATTCAGAGTACGCAGATAAATTGAAACACAGATTTGAAACATAGAAAAGTTCTCTTTATTGATAATGAACATCTATTACAAACTCTTGAACGAGTTAGCTGATATGCCGAACGGCTTACAAAAGAGATGACTCAAAATGAGATAGCAGTCCTGTATATTACATCCCTTTATAAACTCAAAATGATAAAGACCTCCAGGCTGGAGGACGGCTTTGCCACAGAGCTGCATTTGTGTATGAAGAGTTGCAGCTTCTGGCTTCAAAATGCTTCGAGGGCGCGGTGAAGATGCGCCAACAGCTGGACTGGATCGGGAAGACGACTTCGGCTCCTCGCTCGGTTCGCCTTGGTGCGGAGAACCTGTTTCAACGAGGGTCAGCATATCGAAACATGCTGGTGAAGGCAAGCTAGCCGAACTATACCAATCAACACGTTGTTTAGTGAAGCATGCATATTTTGTGGGTTTCTATCTTGCCTTAGTTCATTTACAAGTAATCAGCATATAGAATTTACTGAAATGAACGTGCCACCGTTAGGTGGATTTTACCTGACCGTCTGAATTACCTGCACAATACTTACCATGCCTTCCCTGCCACGAAGACACAAGTTAGTATGCAACAGGTTTAAATATACACGATGATCACTGGCGTGGTGCCATAACGGACATAGTCAAGGACAGGGATAGCATGCAACGAAAATACGACAAGCACACGATGCGTTGCAAGCTATCCCCTCCAGCACACGATGACTATACACGAGTTTTGCCCGGACCGGAATGGTGCCAGTGCCCCAGCGACCGTCCGCAGAACTTACCCTTGTGCACAAGTTGTCCATGATCGAACAATACGTTACTTAAACAATCAGTTACGCCTTCGAGGCAACACGAGCACACGACATATCCATAATTGTTAAGCATTCATGCACTTTAGGCAACACGAGTATGAAATATGTATTTGCACAAGACAAGCAACAGTTTATGATTATTTCCAAGTGAACAAGCATGCAGTTAAGTATCCGTTCGTGCGGTTTATTGACAAGCATAACATACCAAGTCTATTCTCTTTTATCTTGGTTTCTTTTATTATTACTTGGTATCGTTTGATCGGGGCGAAGGAGTGAAGCTTGGAAGCAGGCTAGCTAATCGGGTTGGTAGCCACTCACATAGAAGTTGGAAAGAAGAAGGAAGCAGGCGCTTCACGACTCCGCTCGCAAGCCGCCTACTGCTCGTTCACCTGCACACGAACATCTCGATTAATACTTCTTCCTCTCTTTCCAATCTCGGAATAGAAGTGCAAGTCAATGAACGAAAACAATGAAAACCATCGAAACCGTTCAAAGAAAATAAGCAAATCCCAAAACCAACTCAAAGCACGAAAGCAACAAGCGACATCAAAAACCGAGGCAATAAAAGATAGTAGCGGAGAGGTCCCTCCTGACTCTGCCGCTAAGCCGATCCTTGGGGCGCGGTCCACTGAATATGGGAATCGATTCCGAAGAAACAAATCCATAACGAGGACGAGTTCTTAATTCAATCTATCCCGATCGAACGATACCGTCTTGTGTTTCTTAGCCGCGATCTCCGCACCGGGAGAACGGGGCGCTATATCCTACCCAACTAATTGGAAGTTTCGTACCGAAACTTAGGAATAGGACCTACCGTTAAGGATTATTTTGTTCAGGACGACGACCATGAAGGTTCGGACAGGAGGAAATAGCATGGCCTGGATCGCCACAAGCGAGGCATAATCTAAGTCTTTTACGGCAGTACTTCTTAAGGTGCCCTTTTCTTTTACAGAAGTGACAAGTTTTGTTCCAATCCCCGTCCTGCTGACCAGCGTTATTCGGGCGCTTTGTAGCGGTATTTCCTCCCTCGTTGCTTTGGCGTTTGTGACTAGATGTATGCACAGCTCCGGCAGCAACATGAGGATATTGTGGTTCGAGGGATAGGGCGTGATTCATGACTTCACGCATTGTCCCGTACTGATTATTGACCACGTGCGAATGGATGGCAGGGCGTAGTCCACCTTCAAACCTTCTGGCTCGACTCGCTGCATCAGGTAAATAGGCCTTAGCGAATTTGGAGAGTCGGTTGAATTCGACGGAATACTCTTTAACTGTCATCCTGCCTTGCCTCAGTTGCACGAAGTTATTTTCCATTTGACGTTGTACTGGAGGGGGTATAAACTCCTCTTCGAACGCGGCACGAAAGGTCGTCCACGAGATCGCCTCCTCTCCGTGATCAAATTGGAGAGATCGTCGATGCACGTCCCACCAATCGTGTGCGTTGAGGCGGAGCTGTAGTTGCGCACAGGCGACGCGCTTATCTTCGGGGACCTCTAGCAGAGCGAAGTGATCTTCAAGCTCGGCTAGCCAATCTAAAGCGACCACTGGGTCCTCAGTCCCGTTGAATGGGGTATTGCAGACTTTCTTGAAGTGTCCTAAGTTGAAGGCAGTCACGTCCCTCGGCCTTAGAATTTGAGGCGTCTCCACTTCAAGCACGGGCTGTTCCACCGGAGTCGTTGCTGTTGCGGCGGAATGGTTGGCAGCCAAAGTCTGAATGATCTGTTGCAGGGCATCTACCTGCTTTTGTTGGACTGAGAATCGGGTCTCTAGATTGCTCTCGAACTTGGCTTGACGAGCATCATCTCTTTGTCGTTGCGATTCTAACATTTGCATTACCCGCTCAAGCGGGTCGACTTGAGATATGCCTCGCTGGCTCCGAGAGCTTCCCGAAGTGCCCGAACTGCTTTCTTGTGTTTCGTTCGGAGCTTGCGCTGCAGATTGCGCTGGATCTATTCCTTCAAAAGAAGGTAAATTACATTAGGATCATAATGTATTATGGACTTATTGCATGAACGTATCTCATTTTGGCCTAGCGAGTTCAAGAGTTCGCACAGGAATTTGATCGTTAAAGAAACTTTTCCAGCACGAAGTCTAAGGAACTTGAATCTGTGCTCTGATACCACTATGTCACGACCCGATTTCGTAGAATCGTTTGAGGCGTCCCCCGAATTGTGACCGCCGTGCGGGCCTGGGGTTGCGCCCGCACAAGGCTTTAATGATTTGCATTGCAAGCACATATTCAGAGCACGCAGATAAATTGAAACACAGATTTGAAACATAGAAAAGTTCTCTTTATTGATAATGAACATCTATTACAAACTCTTGAACGAGTTAGCTGATATGCCGAACGGCTTACAAAAGAGATGACTCAAAATGAGATAGCAGTCCTGTACATTACATCCCTTTATAAACTCAAAATGATAAAGACCTCCAGACTGGAGGACGGCTTTGCCACGGAGCTGCATTTGTGTATGAAGAGTTGCAGCTTCTGGCTTCAAAATGCTTCGAGGGCGCGGTGAAGATGCGCCAACAGCTGGACTGGATCGGGAAGACGACTTCGGCTCCTCGCTCGGTTCGCCTTGGTGCGGAGAACCTGTTTCAACGAGGGTCAGCATATCGAAACATGCTGGTAAAGGCAAGCTAGCCGAACTATACCAATCAACACGTTGTTTAGTGAAGCATGCATATTTTGTGGGTTTCTATCTTGCCTTAGTTCATTTACAAGTAAGCAGCATATAGAATTTACTGAAATGAACGTGCCACCGTTAGGTGGATTTTACCTGACCGTCTGAATTACCTGCACAATACTTACCATGCCTTCCCTGCCACGAAGACACAAGTTAGTATGCAACAGGTTTAAATATACACGATGATCACTGGCGTGGTGCCATAACGGACATAGTCAAGGACAGGGATAGCATGCAACAAGAACACGACAAGCACAAGATGCGTTGTAAGCTATCCCCTCCAGCACACGATGACTACACACGAGTTCCGCCCGGACCGGAACGGTGCCAGTGCCCCAGCGACTGTCCGCAGAACTTACCCTTGTGCACAAGTTGTCCATGATCGAACAATACGTTACTTAAACAATCAGTTACGCCTTCGAGGCAATACGAGCACATGACATATCCATAATTGTTAAGCATTCATGCACTTCAGGCAACACGAGTATGAAATATGTATTTGCACAAGACAAGCAACAGTTTATGATTATTTCCAAGCGAACAAGCATGCAGTTAAGTATCCGTTCGTGCGGTTTATTGACAAGCATAACATACCAAGTCTATTCTCTTTTATCTTGGTTTCTTTTATTATTAATTGGTATCATTTGATCGGGGCGAAGGAGTGAAGCTTGGAAGCAGGCTAGCTAATCAGGTTGGTAGCCACTCACTTAGAAGTTGGAAAGAAGAAGGAAGGAGGCGCTTCACGACTCCGCTCGTAAGCCGCCTACTGCTCGTTCACCTGCACACGAACAGCTCGATTAATACTTCTTCCTCTCTTTCCAATCTCGGAATAGAAGTGCAAGTCAATGAACGAAAACAATGAAAACCATCGAAACCGTTCAAAGAAAACAAGCAAATCCCAAAACCAACTCAAAGCACGAAAGCAACAAGCGACATCAAAAACTGAGACAATAAAAGATAGCAGCGGAGAGGTCCCTCCTGACTCTGCCGCTAAGCCGATCCTTGGGGCGCGGTCCACTGAATATGGGAATCGATTTCGAAGAAACAAATCCATAACGAGGACGAGTTCTTAATTCAATCTATCCCGATCGAACGATACAGTCTTGTGTTTCTTAGCCGCGATCTCCGCACCGGGAGAACGGGGCACTACAGATACGAGTTATATCCTCTTTTCCCTTGAAGGCCAGTAACTTTTCCATTCTTACTATTGACATCCTTGTTCTATAAGCACTATGACTAAGACTTAAGATGACCATTACCTATATAATGCAATAGGATGCCCTAATAAGTACCAAGACCTTTTCTCGTAAACCCTAACAGGAGTTTCTACTTTATCCTTAAGGTAGTACAGTATTGGTAATTCTTTTAAGTTGGGTAGTATACCTCACAACATAGTATCACATAGTCTTTTGACCTATTATTGAAGTATAATTGAATGACACCAACTGTATACTAGCATAAGACGATAGTGTTTATCCAGACTATAAAATTTAGAGGCCCATACCCTATTTGGTTGACTAGCGACTTAGACAGGGAGTTAGTATGACAACTGTAGAGATTGTAGTCTTATCTCTTTTGTGAACTTGAATTATTATGTACCTTCTTTCACCATAATCCAGCATATTTATATTTTATGTACTACCTTGACTTATGCCGCTATTATAGCCTAGTTTTGCGAGATTATTCTTTTATCAAGCTTGTTCACAACATATGTATTATTGGATGCATACACTAATATATTTCAGAATTAGTGTATTACGGTCTGATCAACCATAGTACGCTTGGTTCGCCCTTCGCAATACTACTTTATGTGGATTGAGATATATAGCTGACCAGTAAACGAATATACTTGCCCTCTAGATATGTCAGAGCATATCATATCAAGTACATAACTGTACTGATGTGAGCATGTGAATAAGAATCTACGAAATAGATTTTAATCCATAACTGCTTGACAATTTCCATTTGAATTCTTTAAACGCCGTGATCCCCATACTTGTATTCTATTACCTCCCCCTTAAACTCTTTATTATTGTTCTCCGTCTTCCCCTATTTCGGAAAGACAAACCTCGTGCTTGGTATAAGTTTGATATACAGATAGTACTAGATATACCCCATAGGCCAATCACATTACTTGATGTTTATTTTTCGTAATTAAGGGCATATCATAGGTGAGACCTTTGGTGCTAAAAACTTTGAGGATTGCATAACATGATTAAATAATTTGAAGAATATTTTTCTTAGAGGTATAGCCTTATGTGATAGATAGATAAATTCTAAGTTGGATAGAGATTGCATTGTTAAACTTGAGATGAATTCTTTTAGATAGTGATCAAGTGAGATTATATAGAGAAACCCTACCCTAGTTTAATTTTGAGGACGAAATTATTTTAAGTTGGTAGATTGTAAATCCCCTCACCCCAAAATTAGGCCTACTTGGCATAGATAGAGAAACTAGGGCTAGTTTGTATCCAATTGGAAATAGGACACGGCATTTTATTTAATTTTATGATAATTAAATCACTTAGTGCACCTTACCGTTGCTTCGATAATTGGAGCACTACACTAGTCATTGTCTTCCTATAAATTTTACATTCTTGTCCTAGACATGCCAGTCATCTATTCTGACCTTTGTGTAACTTATAATTATGCTCTCTTGTACTACATTTTAGTCACACAATATTCGTCGCGGATGTTTATTTTAATTCTAAATAAATTTAACTTTATATCCTTGTGCGTTCTAATCGAAATTGGAGACACAATCTTGACCCATTTCGTACAACCTAATTTATGATAATATTCTACTCTGAGCCCTATATGTCCATGACACTTGTGTCCCACCTAATTTTAGCCCCATGTACTTCTAATTAATTCGAGAACACCTTGCGCATTAATTTTAATCAATTTAATCTAATTTCTATCTTTGTGTAATTTTCTAATTGTTAGGTGCTTGTATGCAAAAATACAATAAGGTGTCCACACCATTGGATAATACATGAAGAAACCTATTTTTCCTTTCACATGAATTTTTTCTATAATTTTCAGAATATGCAACGCACAACATCGCCCCCTCATTAACCCTCTCCTTGTATTTTTAACAATACAAATTATAGTCCTCCAACATCCCCATGTCATGCCAAGGCCCAATCCCAAAGGTGTTGACCAAGCCCAAATTTTTTAGGTCAACACCCAAACCCAAATTTCATATAAATACATAACTTTTTCCTTTCCTTCTTTATTTTTCCTTTTCACCAAAACCTAAATCTAACTACTCAGCCGACCTCTCCCCTACCTTACTGTTCACCGCCGACTGTTTGATGATAAACAGAGAAATGAAACTAGGTTTATACGAAACTCTTTCTTTGTTTACAAACAAGAAAAAAAGAGTACAATTAATCCAATACGAGGATATTAAGTACAATAAAAATAATTCTGGGAAAATATTGCTATAGGAGTCTGATCTGCGGTCGATCACTTTGTCCCTTGGACCACACGATGACGAAGAAGTACTGTAGAAGAAGAAGAAGAAGCTTCAAAGTTTGCAGGAGGGATAGAACTCTCGTTGCCAAAGTTGTCAATCAACACTCTCTGTATATGCTCTCTCTCTGGTCTTCTCTTTCTTGACCTTTTTCCGATCTCTCCCCCTCTCTTCACCTTTTTCCCCTGTGACCGAAAGTCTTTATTTATAGAGATCAGTCACAGTAACTGATCAATCGGTGTAGAAGCCAATTAGTGGAGAGAGTTATACCTTTTACGCGACGGTTATAATAACTGTTACCCACGTCTGAATGATCTCCTGAATCCGTGTATGACGCATATCCCATTATGAGATAACGCGTATAACTGCTTCTCGAAGACCACGACAAGCAAGCCACGTAGGTAACTGCCCCTCGCGTAAAGATGGTTGGCATAAAAGCCAAATAACTGTCTCGTTGGCGTAAAAGCCAAGTAGCTGTCTTGTTAGCGTAAAAGCCAAGTAGCTGTCTTGTAGGCGTAAAAGCCAGGTAGCTGTCTTGTAGGCGTAAAAGCAGGTAGCTATCCTGTTGGCGTAAAAACCTAATAGCTGTCTTGTTGGCGAAAAAGCCAAGTAGCTATCCTGTTGGCGTAAAAGCCAAGTAGCTGTCTTGTAGGCGTAAAGCTTGATGCTGCATAGGTAATAGGTAACCAGCGTAAACTAGTCAATTATCCTTCCTGACTGAGGTCTTGAGCGTATTTTGGGCCAAATAGCCTTATTACATACCTTGCAAATATAGCCTGAGTTAGCGTATTTCGAGGAGATAGCATACGGCGTGCTCCTATAGTTGAAAATAGCCTGGTTGGCTTATTTCGAGGAGATAGCATACGGCGTGCTCCTATAGTTGAAAATAGCCTGGTTGGCGTAATATACAGGGATAGTGACGTAAGCATATTAGCCCTAATTTTAGCTCTCCCAGTCATTAAAAGTAGAACCAAATCTCGTGCATTAAATGCAGAGATCTACCCCCATCTCGCGCATTAACTGCAGAGACGTGCCTCGAGTTCTGTACGAAGAACAGCTTTTGACGTGGCGTTTGGTTTCATCTCATCTTGAGCGTAAAGGCTCATTTCTGCCTGTATAAAATAGGCAGCGTATTCCTTGAGTGCGTAAAAATGACTTGTACCAAGGATATGTCACTAAACGACGACCTGGGCCTCTGTGCAGAATCATCATTACAGCCGTCCTCTCGATCGTCGTGCAATACTCTTTGTCACGAGTCAGGTTCACTATTCTGTCTGACAGGTTCATTCGAGGAATACGAAGAGTTCCTCGTACAAATTTATACTGTATTAAAAGCAGATATAGTTTACGCTGGAGGGAGATGTAGCAACCTTTTACGCCAAAACAGCCTGGGAGTGCTACTTTACGCGGGCAGCTCTGAAGTCATATTTTACGCGTATAGTTCTGAAGCTTCTGTTTTACGCATGCTTCATGTATGTTGGGGATTTTACGCGTATAATTCCCCAGCTTATTTTTTATATTTCTACAAGACCCCCTTCAAAGTTTTCAAATTCCTCATAATTTGAAATACTTTGAATGAAGCATGAAACAGTCAAATTTGACTCATTCTGCGAGTCTGATTTCTCGGCGGATTTAGGAAGTTGTTGGGATTTGATATGTTCTCTCCTACCTATATAAAGGCAAGTGAGTGAGCCTGTCTTTTCATACTTCCTTCACCAAAAAAGATGGTTAGCGAGATCCATTGGGCTGACCTGAGGAAGAAGAAGATCATGCTCTTCCAGCATGTAAGGAGCCATAAAAAGAGGCATCTTCGAGCAATTATCCTCTGCAACGATGGATCATGGAAGGATATCATAGCTTCCTTTGCCCGGGATAATCAGCAATTTTATATGGCGACTCGTCCAGGAGAGAGGAAGGGTCGCATTAGACCACACAACTTGCTAGCTGTATTTTCTTCCATTATGGCGCTGGGCGAAGGTAGGCAGTTTGGTCCTGTCTTCGAGTATTGTGTTGGGTCTGAACCCCTAACACAATTCTAGGATGTACCTGCCATGGCGTATGGAGGGTGGACTTGAGTAATGCAGGCCCAGTTCTGTATCCTCCCGCCATTAATCATTTTCTTGTTCATCGGCCGCAGAAGCCGATGAAGTGCCGTAGAAGAAGAAAAAGATCTCCACCAATATGAGAACCTGGCACAACAGATTCTCGGCGTGATCTTAAATGAAAATAAGAAATCCTTTGTAGAAAAAGGATTTCCATCATATGTAATCATGAAAATGAAAAATCCTTTGTAAACTGGATTTCTATCATATGTAATCATGATCAATAAACTTGTCTTCTTTTACGCAAGCTGATTTGCCATATTTGCTGTGAGGAAGTCTGATAATGTGTAGCTTCGACACGTCTGAATAATTTTAAGCTGACTCTACTAAACGCTTATCTGGTCACGTCATGACTTTTATGCTTAACGGAAGATGCGTAAAAAGCTCTTTAGCATTAAGTTGTCTTGAAGATCCAACTATCATGCTATTTTTGGATGAGGAGTCACAAAAAAAATTTTGAACTGTCACTTCTCTGATACGAAGAATTTCTGTTCAGACCATCATTTTCAAGAATGGTTTCCCCGAAAATCCCTCGAAATAGGGCGAGAAATATCCGCCAAACAGGCCATACTTGAACTTAGATGTAAAAGATTCTTACTAGACTTCGAATGAACTTCCAATGGCTCAAGAAAAAGAGTCATCTTCAACGCTGACCTCTGTGTGTTTTAGGCACTTAGAATGTTTTATAGCAAAAAAGGAGCATTTTTTGCGTAAACCCTTATAATTGGCCTTTCTCGAAAAGTCATAGACCATAGCATCTGTTTCCTTCTGAGCGTAAAATCATATATCTGTAGCTTCTGTGCGTAAAATCGTATATTTGTAGACTCTGAGCATAAAAGCTTCTGAGCGTAAAATCGTAGATTTGTAGCCTTTGAGCGTAAAAACTCCTGAGCGTATAACCATAGATTTGTGTCCTCTGAGCGTAAAATCGTAGATTTGTGGCCTCTGAGCATAAAAACTCCTGAGCGTAAAATCATATATCTGTAGCCTCAGAGCGTAAAAGCTTCTGAGCGTAAAATTATAGATCTGTAGCCTCTGAGCGTAAAAGCTTCTGAGCGTAAAATCCTGATTCGTTACGCAGCATGACTGTCCGTCTTCTTTTTTCAAATGATAGGCTGACGTGGATCCAAATCATAACCGACTATTAAATATCGAATTTGGTTAGGGATTCGAAGAGTTATTCGAACTCTATAAATAGACCAAGGTCTTGAAAGAGAAACTCTTTATCTGTCTTCGCAAAACCCTTGCTTTCCAAAAATGTTTCTTCTTCGTCTCTTTCCTGAGAACTCGGATTTTGCCATGGCACCCAAACAAGCTTCCACTACTAAGGGAAAGAAGGTCGCTTCCTCATCTCGCTCTACTGCTCAAGCACGAGCAACCCCCATTAGGCTGAGCGAGTTCCGATCTGAATGCAGTGCTCCACCGTCGAGCTGTGCTCCGGACATTACAGATAAAGGCTTCGAGAGAAAAAACCCTTCGCATATGTTGTGCGTGTACGTGCAAGGTCATCTTTTGTGCTAAGAACCTCTTCGAGGAAGATGATGCACAGAGATATTTTATTATTACGCCCACATTCCTAATGTGTCAGCGTAAAAACTCCATATTTTTACAGTCTGGCGTAAAAACTCAGACTGTCAAAATTTGGCGTATACTACAAATTTTGAGTTTTACGCGCTGGATGTGAATTCCGGCATAAAAACTCAAATTTTGGCAATCTGGCGTAAAAGCTCAGACTGTTAGATTTTGGCTTATACTACCAACCTTGAGTTTTACGCAATGGAAATAGATTCTAGCGTAAGACTCAAGTTTTTCTAGTCCGGCGTAAAAACTTAGACTGTTAATCTTTGGCGTAAACTGCAAGAGTGTAGCGTCTAGCGTAAAACTGACTTGTTTTCTTGTATTTTGCAGTGGACTTGTAGATCCCTCCTTTGGCTGAAGTGATGGGCTCTGCTGCCGGGATGCTGAACTCAAACTATCTGGAGGACTTGTCCCATGTGACATTCTCGATTTCTGGAAATGAGTATCCTCAAGAAAGGGGAACTCTGATCTCGTCCCAAGGAGAACGAATGCTGCTGAGTATGATCAGTGGGGAGCCCCTGACATACATAGATGGGACTGAATATAAGAAACCAGGTTTCTTATTCGGGGATGTTATCGACAAACAATCCCAAACTAAGCCCAAGAAGGAGGATTGGGTGTTTACTGCTGAGGGCACGATCATGTATCTGCCCAGGATGCCCAGAGATTACCCTATCTCGGCATTCTTCCATGCTACACATCCTAGGAAGATGATGTGGACCCTGACTCCCGATCTTCATGGCCGACCGAGGAAGATCTTGTACAACAAAGGATTGAATCAAGGAGCCTATATGAGCAGACCTTTCGGCTCTGTTATGCCTTTTAGAGGATTACTGCCGGGCAGTGTCCCGAGTGAAGACACTTCATTGATCCAGCCGGTTCAAATGTCGACTTTCTGCAATGAATTTATGGGGTAAGGAGGAGTGTACCCTAAGGTCAACCCTCGGACCAGTGGATGGCTTAGCCCCAGGAATCTTCGATGGGCCAGTTTAACCGCCTGGGCCCTGAAGCACTTCCAGACGGAGCTGGAAAGTATTGGTTTGTTTGCGGCTGTGAGCGCCACTAGTGTTGGGCTGCCTGTCAACCCTAACTTGTTCTTATCTTTGATGGAGCGATACAACTCGCTCACTGGGACTTTTGTCACTCTGTTAGGTGAGTTGGGCTTAGCGCTTCATGAGATGGCAGAGATCTCAAAGCTGCCAATGGGAGACACTCCTTATGAAGAGTACGTTCCCACAAATAGGGAGCTGAGGGATACAAACCCTCGGGCAGTGTACCAGGAGCTGATGAGACACTACCTTGCCTGCACCACTTTCTACAAAGAGCCTTCTGATTTGGCCTATATCAACAAATGGGTATCCTACCTCTTCTTCCATCAGGCCAGAAATACCAAGCCGGACAAGGTTGTAGATAGCAGAGATAAGCCCTTGAACTTCCTGAGCATGCTTAGTGTCGACACGGTCAATGATCTCATCGAAGACGCAGGGGCTTCAGATTATATTCTCGACGAGGAGATAGGAGGTTATCCTGCAGGCACTAAAGCCTTCAGTTATATGAGGCATTGTCGCAAGCCTCTGTCAAAAGAGGCTCAACTGGCTGGCTTCCTCTCTGTCTGGCTACGCCGATGGGTAGTGCCTGGCATCGCGTCTGCGGATCGCATTCATCGCAACACCTTATGGCCTGCAGTACGGTTGGTGTTTGGATCAAGATTGGGTTTGCTTCCTGCCATGGTATGTAGAATACAAGCTGGCCTGAGGGCCATTACTGATGGGCTGTTAGCTGATGATACGCAGCGTGAAGGATTTTCCCGAGTGGAATTACCATTCATATATCTGATGGGATAGTTAATCCTTCACAACACCAAGGTGATGTCTTCTGGTCCTGCCAGCAGTTCGGGAAATAACTTCTTGTTGAATTACAAGAATTCCTTTTGGAATGTGGCGAGCGTCATAGATTGCCGACGAGCATTAAATTTTGCCCATGGCTGGAAGCTCTTTTGTGTCGTCCCCCCTGTATATATCAATCAACAGGGGACGAAACTTAAGGATGCAGGTCAAGGGAGGACTATTCTTTCTCCTGAAGCCTTTTATTGGTTGGTCTGTATTAGACCTTCCCACTTGATGTACAGAAGTGAGGACCACTGCTACTTGGAGCCTTATCTGTCCAGACGGTTCGCCAGGCAATTTGGGTACGACCAGTTGCATGTGGAGAATCCCATCACCAGCTTTAAGTCCAAAGGTGGACTTATTGATGGAGCTAGAGGATGGCGATACTTCATCACGGGTTGTACTGGTGCACTTTTTGCTGTGCTCGCGACTTCTTTCTCTATGGAGTTGTGTATTCTTTATTCGTATGCGCAGTTTTATGCGTCCATCAACACCTTCCATCGTGATTTTGATGTGTATGGAAGTTTCAGGATGCCCACCCTAGGTCCACTGGAAGGGAGGAGATACCGTCTGTCTCATCTGATGAAGGTGAAGACCCTACTGGTGCAGATGAGTTCTTGTTGATAATACCGAGAGGCGTAATAGCTCCGCCAGCAGAGCCTCTCGTTATCTCCAATAAACGGAAGGCTTCCACTCTGAAAGAGCCTTCCCCCCGCAAGAAGAAGACGGTCAGAGGTTCTAAGAAGACTTCCACCAAGGGAGCTTCTAGGAGTGAATATGTTATTTCCCCAATTGGGGATGATTCTTTAATCCGAGGTCCTTCGCCCTTTAGAGAGGGAGCCTCCATAGTTCCGGCTGCCAGTGCTGGAGATTCTTTGCTCGCGATCACTGCCGCTACTACCGCTACTGGTAGTGCTTCGAGGTCGCCTTCAAGGCCGAGCATATTCAGAATCAATATACCTTTATCCAGACCAATAACGGGAGTAACCCCTCCTTCGTCTGTAAGTATTTCCAGCGAGATTTTACCCGATGAACCTCGAGTGGATCTGGGTGATGACTGGGATGACTTCCCTCAAACGTCAGTTGGTGCACCCTCTTCACCAGGTATGACAGCTTTTTTAGCATCATTAAGACATGATTTAGCTATACAGGCTGCAAACGCAACATACATGCCATCGGCTATGGGTAAATGTTGTCTTCATGTTTTCTTCATGAAAATTAACATCAAATTGATATTAACTTTCTCTTGTCTTCTTTTTTCAGGTGAAGACATCTCTGGGGAGGGAGGAGTTGACACAACTTCTGACTTTGTTGCTGCTCCATTTAATGAAACGGTGGTGATCGACGTCGAAGAAGCATGCTTTGAAACTGCCGATCTCTCATCCGCAACATTCTCGGGTGTCATCCCGCCGGTGAGAGTTCAAATAACATCGGAGGAGGATGAACCCACCATCTCGTCCGTGCCTCCTTCGTCGAGTATACCAGCAACTTCAACTGTTGTTGGTGTCTCTTCTTTTGTCGCGCCCTCTGTTGGAGCAACGACTGTGGCGACATCCTCTACAGTCATTCTTGGAGGAAGATTTACAGATATTGCGGCCACTCCCAGCGTCCATTCGAGCTTTGCTATGCTAGTGGATCAATACACTAGCATATTCTATCTCACTTTGAAAGAGTTGATATTGCTGGTGCTGGAGAAGAACTTAGGTTTCGATGCTCTGAAGATGTCCTCCAATCTCCCTATAGTGCATATTAGAAATTTCAGTGATGCTGAAAGAGCTGATGCGCTAGAGCAAATAGTTAATGGTTTAGAATAACCCATTAACGAGTATTTGTAACTATCCTGAGGCAGCATCGACGATCTAGTTCAAGCTGAGTATGACTCCTTAACTGCAGAACTTGCTGAGCAAATAGAAACTCTAAACAAATCTATCCAGGAGCAGCAACAAGAGATGGATAAAGAGCGGGCTGTCTTGGTGGATTTTATTCCTCAGCTAGCTAAGTGCCAGGCCGAATATGAGGGAGATGAAGCGAGGGTTCGAGATTTGGAAGCTGAACTCGCTCAGGCAAGGGAGAGGCTTCTCAAGACATCGGCAGCTCGTGATGTATGTAAGGGCCAAGTGGAGATAGCTCAGCAGAACTTGACGCGTGCGGGTGCCATCTGTGCCGGTTTTGTTGATGCTCGGTCCAAACTATCTTGCTTGAACGATGATGAGGCAAGGCTGGAACGGGCTCGCAACCATATTTTAAACTCCAGGAATGAGAGGATGGCTGCTTTGGCGCGACAGATTAGGGATTTAACTGCTCCTCCCCAATGATGTACCTTTTTGCTTCTTCTATAATTTTGCTATTCCTAGAGATAATAAAGATACATCTTCTGACTTTGTGGACCTATCACTTTTGAATATAAATGATAGGCTGGGATAAAAGTGATATCAGAGGTAATATGGACGTGATATACTTTCGGTAATTTTAGTTGAATATATCTATTCAGAGGTTATATGGACATGATAGAATGTGCTCCAACTAAATTTGTATACAAAACACTATCAGAGATAATATGGACGTGATAGATTTTGAAGTTTTAAATTAGTCAAACATATCTATTCAGAGGTCATAATAACATGATAGAATATGATCCAACTAATCTTTGTATGTAGTATCGTCAGAATGAGATCTTCATCATACTCCATTTAAGCAAGGGAGATTAAGCATAATACTTTTTCAGAAATTTATCGTTGATAGGAGCTATTATTAAATCTCCATTAGGCTTGGCTAATCTGTAAGCGCCATTTGAGAATGTGGTTTCAATCACATAAGGGGCCTCCCATTTGGGCTGAAACTTGCCCTTACTTTTGTGTGTAATGATCATTGGCCTCTTTACAGCTAAAACTAGCTCACCAACTTTGAACACTCTTTCCTTCACTTTTTGATTAAAAGCTCTAGAAATGCGTGCCTGGTAGAACGCAATGCACTGTTGAGCTTGAAGGCGTTTCTCGTCTAATCCTTCTAGCTCTTGAAGCCTTAAGTGATCATTATTTTCCTGAGTCAACTCATTAGCCACTTCTATTCTAAGTGATGGAATTTGGATTTCAATGGGAAGAACTGCTTTACACCCATAAACTAAAGAAAATGGGGTACAACCTGTTGGTGTTCGTACCGTTGTGCGATATGCCCAGAGACATTCCTCCAGTTTCTCATTCTAATCTCTTTTGTTCGAAGAGACAAACTTTTTCAAGAGTTTGATGATGGTTTTGTTAAAGGCTTCCGCCAAAACATTAGCAGCAGGATGATAAGCCGTCGAGGCCATATTCTGTATCCGATTCTTATCACAAAATTGGTGAAACGCTTGGCTGATGAATTGAGGCCCGTTATCATAAATTGTCCTTCGGGGTATCCCAAAGCAATAAATCACATGATGCTTGATAAAGCTGATCACATTGGATGTCTTCACCTCAGCAAGAGGGATCGCCTCCGCCCATTTAGAGAAATAATTCGTGATAGCCAATATGAACCGATGTCCTCTAGAAGATGACGGGTGAATAGGACCAATGATATCTATACCCCATGCTTCAAAGGGCCATGATGCAATCGTAGGATGTAAATACTCAGAAGGCTGATGTATAAAATCTGCATGAACCTGACAGGCTTTGCATTATCTTACATATTTTATTGCATCTGCAATCATGGTAGGCCAGTAGTAGCCCATCCTCCTGATACGATCCTGTAACTTAGGACCGGGTTGATGTGCTCCATATACACCATTATGAGCTTCTCGGATAACCCATTTTGCATCATCGTCAGAGAGACATCATAATAGCAGTCCATCGTATGTTCGGCGATATAGACTTTGTGAAGGAGCATCAAAATAGAAGCGCAATGATCGTCTTTTGATGGATACTGCTTCTTTAGGATCCTTTGGTAAGATTTCGTATGACACGAAGTCTATAAAGGGACTTCTCCAGTCTTTCTTAGGAGGAACCGTATTTACACGTAGCTGCGTTCTATGTAAAAATTATTTTTCACACAGAATAAATCTCTGTTAAGAAGGATCACCGAATTCTGCCTTCTTATAGGAATAGCTAGATCTGCAGCTAGGCTGGCCAGAGTATCAGCTTTCAAATTTTGAGATCAAGGCACGTGCTCTAGGAAGAATCCTTTAAAAGATATGGCAATCTCGATCGTTGCTTGGTGATAAGGAATGAGGTCTGGATTGCGGACTTCATATATTCCTCTGACCTGATTGACGATTAGCTGAGAATCACCAAAAGCTTCCAGGTATTCAATATCCAATTCTTTAGCGACTTGAAGCCCGATTAGTAGAGCGTTATACTCTGCCACATTATTAGAGCATGGTTTGCTATGAGAATATGCTCGATAGATGACGAGTTTATCAGGAGTCACCAGGATAATTCCTACTCCTGAAACCACGTTTCCCCTGGGACCAGTCCTGGAGGCACCATCGAAGAATAGCTGCCATGTATCACCTTTCATTGCGGAATTATATTCTGCAACTTCGTCGGGAATGTCCTTGTATAATTTGGAGGTTTTTGGAATTGGATGAGCAGCTAAGAAATCAGCCAAGGCTTGAACTTTGATGGACTTCTGAGGGATATACACCATATCATACGGTGTTAATAACATCGCCCAAGTCGCGAGTCGGGAATTAAGAACACTCGGCTTATTCATCAATACCCGTAGAGGATTGATTCTGGAGATGATATGAATAGTTTGGCCCGTGACGTAATGTCGCGTCTTCTGAATGGCGAACATTAGGGCTAAGCATTCTTTTTCTACTGGATTGTACCGGTGTTCAACTCCGACAATCATCCTGCTTAGATAGTAGATAGCATGTTCATGACCCTCATTATTCTTCTGTGCGAGAAGAGCCCCTAAAGAATGATCCATTGCTCGAACATACAGCAAAAATGGTCTTCCTATGACGGGAGGCACAAGAACTGGAGGATTAGTGAGATAGTGTTTGATGTCATTAAACGCTTGCTGACAGGCTTCGTCCCATACGAATGACACACCTTTCTTCATCAGGCGAGAAAAAGGTTGACATCTCCCAGAAAGGTTGGATATGAATCTCCTGATATAAGCCAGACGACCTTGAAATCTCCTGAGTTCTCTCAGATTACGGGGCGGTCGCATTTCTAGAATAGCCTTTACTTTATCAGGGTCAACTTGAATGCCTTTAGCGGTAATGGCAAATCCCAGGAATTTGCCACTGGACACACCGAGAAAGGATTTTGTAGGATTTATTTTGAGTTGATGTTGGCGCATCAACTCGAATACTGTCTTCAAGTCTTGGATGTGATTATCCTTGAGGCAGATTTTGACAGCAATATCGTCTACATAACATTCTACTGTTTTGTGTAAGTACTCATGGAATATGTTACTCATAGCTCGTTGATACGTAGCCCCGACATTTTTTAATCCGAAAGGCATAACCGTATAGCAATATACCCTCAATGGTGTACGGAAGGCAGTATGCTTTTCATCTTCAGGATTTATCTTAATCTGATTGTATCCTAAAAATCCGTCCATGAAAGATATGCGCTCAAAACCGCACGTATTGTCGATCGTGACGTCTGTAATGGGAAGAGGGAACTCATCTTTAGGGCAGGCCGCATTCAGATCTCGAAAATCGATGCAGACACGCACTTTCCTATTTTTCTTCATAACTGGGACAACATTAGCAACCCAATCAGGATATTGTTCTTCTCGGATGAACCCACAGGCTATTAGCTTCTTGATTTCAACTTCGATGGCATCCATCATATCCGGGCATAACCGACGTTGGTGTTGCTTTACATGCTTCGAATTGGGCCGTATGTTGAGTTTATGGGTAGCTACTTTAGGATCAAGACCTGGCATATCCTCATAATTCTACGCAAAGACATCGATATATTCTTTTATCAGCTGGATTATTTCTTCCCTTTATTCTTCAGAAAGATTGTTACTGATAACTATCGGCTTTGGTGAAAATTCATCCCCAACATCGACTTGGATAACTTTATTTTCAGTGGGTGGTTCTCTTTGCTCGAACCGAAGTTCCCATTGTGTATCCATTTACTGAGCCCAGGATTCATCTTCAAATGGTTCATATTCTTGTCCCTCTGTTTCGAGAGAATCTGTCAACACCATATTTACTGATAATGCCTGTTCGAGTTCATTTTCTGAATCGGAGGATGATAAATCATCTTGAAAAGAGGAAATGGTCTCCTCACTTGACTCAGAGTCATTGGAAGTTACAAGATGTGTGGTATACCCTAACCCAAAATGAGTTTGTTAACAGTAGGGATTACCATGCAATGGCATTCGTCTGCCTTTCCCATAGTTGAGGCCTGGCTCCAACTTCAAGTCATAACCCATACTTTGCATAATCTTCAAAGCCTGTGGGCTATATCTATGAACTTGCATTTTCCCAGCATCAGACTCGTGAGAATCTTCTTGTATAATTGGTCTGTTCCGCATGCGACCGAAGACTATTGGATGTTGATCATTGCGAGTAGGTGGAACAATAAAGATAGAATCTTCATGTGGCCCATATGTCGTGATGATATTAGATGTTGACGCTACTTCCCACACATACGGATGATAGGAGTCTATAGATTCCAAGAGTTTTTGTGCTATAGGTTCTATATCGTTATGGGGGGAGGATTCCTGATTTGGAAATTGAGCGTCAGTATGCTGGAAAAGAGAAACTTTATTATCGTCAGAAACCACGTTCCGGGTTGTATTTACATCAGTCGGCTGCTTGTTGCGCCTAAGGTTGATAACCAAAGGTGGGGGCTTCTGGTTCAGAGTGATCACTAGAGGATCACTTCCTCCTCCCGATTTGGTTTTGCCTAAGTGGATAGTCATGGGTTCCATGACCTTCGGACGGGTAGTCCGCCCTTTCACCTGGATTGATAAAGGTTGCTCAGCAGTTGGCTTTCCTGGCTCCTGGTAGGATTCCTCTTCCGTCCTACCTAATACCTCCTTCATGTAGTCTTAGGTGTACAACATGGCATCAGAATAGTAGGATTCAACTCCTTTGAAAGGATTGAGATCCGCAAACTCTGTTTTTACTGTCCCTTGGGCGTCTACATATTTGAAGCATTGATGTAGAGTGGAAGGAACAATATTGTGATCATGGATCCAAGGTCTGCCCAACAGAATGTTGTAAGACACCTCTGAATCAATGACGTAGCATGTAGCCACTGATCTAAGGTCATCTATCTGGATCCTCAGACGAATCTTCCCCAACGGTTTGCTCTTTCTGGCATTAAAGCCCACGATTGTGGTGGTAGTGTAAGCCAGTTCGCTTGTAGAAATTCTCAACGGTCTTAACATACTGTGAGGGATAATACTGATCGACGATCCCAGACCTATGTGAATCCGGTCTACTTCCATGGAGCCGACGTATCCAGTGTAATAAAGAGGCCTGTCATGCTTGTTATGTTTCAAAAACATGTCCTCTTGAGTGAAAGTGATATTTGGGACCACTTTCATCACACTATGACATTGAGGACATGCCACAGGCTCTTTATCAAGGGATTTGAGCTGAGTCAAGCATACATCCGCCTGCATTAATGCTTCACTCAAGGCTTGACGAG
The DNA here is from genome assembly GCA_036927795.1 of Iris macrosiphon. NCBI lineage: Eukaryota > Viridiplantae > Streptophyta > Magnoliopsida > Asparagales > Iridaceae > Iris > Iris macrosiphon. Next base: position 149,854,724 of record JAYESA010000012.1, on the reverse strand, counting down.
TGTCTTTGGATAGCCTAAGGAGCTCAAAAATGGACAATCTGGCTGGTGTATTAGCCAACTGGGCCAAGATGTCGAAGTTATATGGTTTTTCTAAACCTTTGTTTTGAATATTCTTCAAAGGTTTATCAAAACAAACTTCTTTTTTCTTGCCCTTGTCCACCGAAGTTGGTCTAGAAGGACCTGCCTCTGGTATAACTGGTTCAGGCTCTGGAAGTTTGGCAGCTGAAGTGTCTGCCGTTGATTCCCCTTGGTTCCCTCCATAGTCCTTGAGGTAGGTCTTGCCTGAATGGGTTCCGGTTGCCAAAGCCTCTTCTTCTGATGTCGGGGATATTGCAACCATATGACATGGTTTGCATATTGAGTTCTTTTTAGACTTAGCTTTAGCAGCTTGAGTCTCTTCCTTAATTTCTGACACCAGATCTGGGTGAACCCACATAATCTCACCACGCTTGGTAGTTAGGGGTACCAGGTCATGATTTTGACCCTTAGTCGGAGGGAGATTAATAATGTTCATCATCGCCCATGGAATAGGTACTACCCCATCCGGAATTTCCTGAGGGAGCAAATTGCCAAACTGGAGCGAGATCATGTTGAAAGTGACCGTCTTCTCACTATTATGCAGAGTGATGGCCTTGGCGTCGATCAGCTCCTAGATTTTCTTTTTTAGTACATAACATGCCTTTGTGGGGTGATGTATGTATCTATAGAAAATACAGTACTTAGGGTTATTGGTACTGCCGACTTCATTCGACCGCTTTACCTCGGGGAGAGTAATCTTGCCACTTTTGACTAGACAATCTAATATGCTCGGGATATCGTCGTCGTCAAAAGAATACTCTTTTTTATGCCTGGAAGTCCCAGGATTCGTCTGCGTAGTCACCGGAGTATGTTGCCTGGACGTGTTGATTGCCAGAGCTTCCTTCCCTTTGGAACTACGAGCATGATCGTTATTGGAAGATGACCGCTTTCCTCTATCAGAGGTAGAGATCATGATTCCATTGTCACGCGCCTTCCGACTGTTATCTTCAGCGGCCACCGCTGATATGATAAATGAGGGCCAATCATGAAACTGATATGGTCCCGTGAATACTGAGATCAGTGGGAGAAGGTTCTTCCTGCAAATGTCCACCAAGGCAGAATCTGGAACTTTGGGAGGCAACTGCAAAGTAGCCTGACGAAAATATTCGATAAAAGTACGAATGCTCTCTTTCTCCTTCTGCTTTACTTCGATGAGCGAGGACATAGACATGTCCATTCCTCCTTCGTAGAATCGAGCAAAGAACAGAGTCTTGAAATCTTTAAAAGAAGTAATGCAGTTGTACGCAAGACTACGGTACCACTGATAGGCCACTCCAGACAGACAGCCTTTAAACACTCGAGTGAGAAGGGCGTCATTCTCCTGCAACAACACTGTCATCATGCTAAAGTAGTTCATGTACTGACTTGGTGACGTCATTCCCTCAAACAAAACCATAGCCTATGGTTTGTATTTAGGTGGGAAAGGGATCTCGTCCCAGATAGCTGGGTATGGCTAGTTGATTCCCAACTTCTTGAGCTGATCCTTATGCTTCAAGGCATCAAATTGGGCTTTCAATTCCCGAACTGCCTGCATCGGATCATCAGCTGGGAGAGGGACCACAGAGTGGTGAGAGATCGGTTGTATTGTAACTCCAACAGGAGGTAATATATTCTCCGAGTTAAGAAGTTGAGGAGCCGTTGACTCTTGATTTAGAATAGGCTCCTGGTTTGCGTTGGATGGAGGTAGGTCCAACCCCACACGTAGTTGAGTCGGAGGAACCGATGTTTGAGCTATTGCAGCTGCATGTTGAGTCACCATCATCTGACGCATACTCTCCATCATGGAATGCATCACTTTAAGCGATGCTTCCAATACAGCGATGCGTTGGTCAGTACTTCCTGATGGGGAAGCCTCTTCATATTCATCTCTAATGGCATAAACTCCCATTTTTTTGGATGCTACTGAGGGATTAGTATAGGTCTCTGTAGAGATCGAGTCTATACTTTCAGCATCAGATTCGGGAAACTGGCGACCCCCAGTGTCGGAATCAGAAGAATATGAAGTCGGTTGTCTTGACCTCGAGCGGGTGTTTCGAAAAATACCTGCCTCAATATTCTCAAGGAGTTTGTCGAATCTTCTTTGGCTTGGAGTTATAGAGGGATGACGTCTTGAATTTGACCTTCCACTAGGAATGTGTGAAGCTATGTTCACTGACGTGAATGTCGGCTCTTCTTCCTGTAGAGACAAAGAGTAGTTCAACCGGTCAAAAACTGACCGTTTTGCCTTAGAACAACAGTAGTTAACTACAACTTTATGACTATTACAACAATGCTCCCTAGGGGGTGTAATAGACATGTTAGAAGATCCTCTGTCTTTGCGCTTTTGGATTAAGAAATCACGCAAATCAGGGGGATTAACGGAAGAAGAAGAAGGCTTCTTCTGCCTCTTTACATCAGTAGGAGCGTGGATATTAGGAATCATGACAATTTCTCTGCCATAAGTATAGAGCAGTTCGCCCATGTGAGTGGCATACGATCCATCATCCGTTTGAGGAGCATATTTCCCCATGAAGCAGGTCTTCTTTACGCGGATGGGCTTATCCCGGCGTAATCTGGAGCTTTGTACAGATTCGCATAAAACAGGTAGAGTCCGCGTAATCTTCTTCTCTTGGTGGCGTACAACTCTAGAGGTCGGGAGATTCGCCACGCATTTTTCCTTGATGTGATCCAAGGGTCCATCGAATGCATTTTTACGCACAAGGCGCGTTTGAATTTTCTGCGCGGGCACTGAGACCTTTTCAGAAACTTCGTCTGCCACGTCAGAGACGGGAGACAAAGTTTTATGCGCGGGGCGCGTTTGAAATTTCTGAATTGGCTCTGAGATCTTGTCAGAAATTTTGTCTGCCACGTTACAGACGGGAGACAAAGTTTTACGCGCAGTGCGCATTGTAGACTTCTGGATTGGCACTAGGGCATTGCCAGAAGTTTTGTCTGCCACGTCACAGACGGAAGACAAAGTTTTACGCACAGTGCGTGTTGTAGACTTCTGGATTGGTACTAGGGCATTGCCAGAAGCTTTGTCTGCCACGTCACAGACGGGAGACGGATTTTTACGCACTGAGCGTATAGGTCGTGATGTCACAACCTTGTTGGTCGGAGAGAGAAAGAGCCTGCAGGAAGGGTAGAGGATGTCCGGGGCATCCATACTTTACGCAGCTTCCTGTTGTCCTGGAAAGAGAGGGAATAAGAGCTACCCCCTGCGTGAAGCATGTCTCCATAAGCCGATTAGTCGAATTGGACGACCAACGTCTTCTTTGTTGATCCGACGGATACAGCATCGTGTTGAGCAATGGCTTTCTCGTCAGATGAGAAAGTAGTCCCCAGCAGAGTTGCCATCTTGTGTTTGATGATAAACAGAGAAGTAAAACTAGGTTTATACGAAACCCTTTCTTTGTTTACAAACAAGAAAAAAGAGAGTACAATTAATCCTATACGAGGATGTTAAGTACAATAAAAATAATTCTGGGGAAATATTGCTATAGGAGTCTGATCTGCGATCGATCACTTTGTCCCTTGGACCACACGATGACGAAGAAGTGCTGTAGAAGAAGAAGAAGAAGAAGCTTCAAAGATTGTAGGAGGGATTGAACTCTCGTTGCCAAAGTTGTCAATCAACACTCTCTGTATATGCTCTCTCTCTGGTCTTCTCTCTCTTGACCTTTTTCCGATCTCTCCCCCTCTCTTCACCTTTTTCCCCTGTGACCGGAAGTCTCTATTTATAGAGATCAGTCACAGTAACTGATCAGTCGGTGTAGAAGCCAATTAGTGGAGAGAGTTGAACCTTTTATGCGATGGTTATAATAACTGTTACCCACGTCTGAATGATCTCCTGAATCCGCGTGTGACGCGTGTCCCATTATGAGATAACGCGTATAACTGCTTCTCGAAGACCACGGCATGCAAGCCACGTAGGTAACTGCCCCTCGCGTAAAGATGGTTGGCATAAAAGCCAAATAACTGTCTCGTTGGCGTAAAAGCCAAATAGCTGTCTTGTTGGCGTAAAGGCCAGGTAGCTGTCTTGTAGGCGTAAAAGCCAGGTAGCTGTCTTGTAGGCGTAAAAGCCAGGTAGCTATCCTGTTGGCGTAAAAACCTAATAGTTGTCTTGTTGGCGAAAAAGCCAAGTAGCTATCCTGTTGGCATAAAAGCCAAGTAGCTGTCTTGTAGGCGTAAAGCTTGATGCTGCATAGGTAATAGGTAACCAGCGTAAACTAGTTAATTATCCTTCCTGGCTGAGGTCTTGAGCGTATTTTGGGCCAAATAACCTTATCACGTATCTTACAAATATAGCCTGAGTTGGCGTATTTCAAGGAGATAACATACGGCGTGCTCCTATAGTTGAAAATAGCCTGGTTGGCGTATTTCGAGGAGATAGCATACGGCGTGCTCCTATAGTTGAAAATAGCCTGGTTGGCTTAATATACAGGGATAGTGACGTGAGCATATTAGCCCTAATTTTATCTCTTCCAGTCATTAAAAGTAGAACCAAATCTCGTGCATTAAATACAGAGATCTGCCCCCATCTCGTGCATTAACTACAGAGACGTGCCTCGAGTTCTGTACGAAGAACAGCTTTTGACGTGGCGTTTGGTTTCATCTCATCTTGAGCGTAAAGGCTCATTTCTGCCTGTGTAAAATAGGCAACGTATTCCTTGAGTGCGTAAAAATGACTTGTACCAAGGATATATCACTAAACGACGACCTGGGCCTCTGTGCAGAATCATCATTACAGCCATCCTCTCGATCATCGTGCAGTACTCTTTGTCAGGAGTCAGGTTCACTGTTCTGTCTGACAGGTTCATTCGAGGAATACGAAGAGTTCCTCGTACAACTTTATGCTGTATTAAAAGCAGACATAGTTTACGCCGGAGGGAGATGTAGCAACCTTTTATGCCAAAACAGGAGTGCTGCTTTACGCGGGCAGCTCTGAAGTCATATTTTACGCGTATAGTTCTGAAGCTTCTGTTTTACGCGTGCTTCATGTATGTTGGGGGTTTTACGCGTATAATTCCCCAGCATATTTTTTATGCTTATACACCGACCTTCCCTGTTCATCAGTCCTCTCCCTCTCTTCTTCTCCAACTCCGATAGCCCTGCCACCGTTCTCCACCCTCTCACGCTGGACCACTCTAGAGAAGCAGCCAAGCCCCACCTCGCTGGAGTAGCCCCACCATCGACACATCATTATCTTCCTTGTTTTCCCACGGATCCCTCACCCCCGACCGCCTGGACACACGGCCATCTCGACCGGCCGGATCCCGTCGATGACACCCCGGCCGCCTGCGCGTCGTCACGCCGGACTGATCTCCTCGACCCGCTGGCCTTCCTGTTGGTCGCCTGAATGACCACGCCACCACTAGTACACCACCTCTTCTCCTTCCTCCTCCCTGTACACGCTCAGCCGAGCTCGACCTCCGGAGCAGCCGAACGGACCACCAGCACCCCGCTGCACCACCACCTGGCCGTTCCCGACTTCCACACGACCTTCTCCTCTACCCCCGGACATCTCCTTCATCACCTCCATCTCTACACCGCCCTCTTCTTCTTCCTCCGCCGCTAAACAACACCGTCTTCACCATTGCCATCTCCTTCTTCAACCTCCCTCCGTCGAGCAACCCTCCGGCCATCTCGACCTGTACCCCCGTTCTCCGACCTTCCCTGCTTCCCTGTCCTCCGTCACCCTCGCCGGAGCAGCTCCCCCTAGCCGGACTCCGGTCATCATCATCCATGTTATCATCATCATCACAACCATCCCCATCATCTCACCTTCATCATCCCTATCATCCTCACCATTTATTACCATCATAACCATCATCTCATCTCATCACCATTATCATCATCACCCCATCATCATTATCTCATCATCGTCATCATCATCATCTTATTATCGTCGTCATCATCATCACCCCATCATCATCATCATCAACCCATCATCATCTCATCGTCTTATCGTAACCTCAATCTTCATAACCCTCATCGTCGTCATCGTCGTTATCACCATCATCATCGTCATCGTCGTCATCACCATCATCGTCGTCATCGTCGTCAACCTCACCGTCATCCCTGTGTGCGCACACCGAGGTTCGAACCTGTCACGCCCCAGTCCCAAAATATTATGGAACCAGGCCACGTGGCATTGGCCAGCTGACACGACTCCGAGGATATCCCAATTTAATGGATCCTGACGAAGCGTGCTACGCTGTCCTAAATCTAACAAGTCTAATAACAATAACAGGCAATGTCTAATCTCATCCACAGATAACAAGTAAATACTGAAATGAAAGACTGGAATATAAGAAACATAGTCGACTGACATAGTACAACTGAAATAAGTCTGGTGGAAACAAACCCACTATAATATACTGATAGTCTGAAATAAAGTACTGAAGGAGAGACTGGAACAACATCTAACTAGGTAAGGAGCTCCAGTCATAGGCGAAAGGCCTACCAATTTGATCAGGGGTACTCTGATGGAAGTACCTCCAACTCCTCGTCCAGAGCAAACCTCGCCTCTACGCCTGGCCCGTAAACTGTGGAATAAAAGGCCTCGTCCAGATCTGGAAGATAACCAGGTCCTCAGAGGGACGTAACAAGATACAATATGCATGCCAGATATAGTACTGAAATAAAAGTAAAGAGGGGGTGTGCTAACCATCTAAGTGAATGCAATATAAGGACAACCTAGGAACGTATAAGTAGGTGTAGGCATAACGTCCAACGTCCTCTAGAGTGTGGTATCTGTAACGTCCATCATTCCAAGGAATGAGGTATCTGTGTATAAGTATAACGTCCACACTCTAAGGCGTGGTGTCTGCAATGTATACATACGTCCGTAACACTCCGTAGAGCGCGGTGTCTGAAATATAGGGAGTCACCGAGTCTGTGGTTCCTCTGGATACCACGGAGTCTGGTGGGGGTATCCCATACGTTTATCAGTTGTCCTTCCCGCCCAATGTAGATACGCAAGTCGAATATACGACTTGAGTGTACCGTATCTAGATGCCAAGTCTCAACTAACTATGTTACTCTAGAATACATGCTAGTCCGTGATGTGTGTTATACGTACCGATAGCAAATCGGGTACGCGGACCCGCATCCCAATATGAAGGTACCGTCGTGGTACGTGTATAGTGCCATGGTCTAGGAGGATATCAGAATACCCTCGCAGTAGTGGTTGAGTCAACTAGCAACTATGTCAAGTACACTACTCATCGACGCAATGTCGACTGCACCCGAATCAATCTCGGATGCGCACAGTTCATGTATAATTGAAATATTTAACATTTAAATTTAAAGCAGTAATCCAGCAAGGTATACTTGCCTGTCCCGGGTAGCTGCGAAATCCAAAACCCTGCTCCTGATGCCTCGGCAGTAGTGTCCAGCAATCCTAAATAGGATATAGTAATGTCTAAAATTAGTCGCTACAATAGCACGACTAGGGCACACTGTCCGTATCTACAACTGACACAGGGTCGGGGCTGTATGTATATATAGCTAACACTATTATTTATATATACACTAAAACATATTTAATTATATTAAATAATATATTTGTTTATTAGTACAAAAATAATATTTGTATTATTTAGCAATACACTGGAAATTATGTAACATTAAATAAATACATATATATGTATAGAATGGATATCATCCATAACATCAATTATTTATACATACTCATATATGGTAAGGTAATTTGAAATATATACATTTATATACATATATATTAATATATATACATATATATTATTCAGATAAAAATAGGGTATTTAAACTCATGTTTATATGCACTATGTATATACATACATTTTTATTTATAAAAATACGTACTTATATATTTATGTTTATATACAAAATATACCCAGAAAATAGAAATACAGTATATACAAAAATAATACTTGATTTTTTTTCAGAAATGTATTTAATACCATGAATATTAGATATTTAATATTTAGTATTTAGTATTTATTTTTAAAAAAAGAAAGCATACATACATACATACATACATACACTCATATATTCATACATACATACATACATATATACATAGTATAAATTAAATTAACAAAATGATTATAATATATAATATGGAATTTGTACAGGAATATAATAAATACATATACTATTAAATACCTAAAATACAGTATATAGTATGGAATACGTATTTAAAATACGGGATATACGACATTCCTATGTATTGGAACTTGCAACTGAAAATACATGTATAAATATTAATAATTACACATAAAATATTTTACCTTATTGTTCGACAGGTCGAAGGGGTCGAGCTGGTCGGTCGTCGCCGGCAGGGGTGGCCGGTCGACGCTCCGGCGAGGCTCGGGGAGGTCGCGGGCAGCAGCAGCAGTTGACTGCTAGGCACACTTGCGGGGGCAGTGGCGGCCTGCTCCGGCGTTGGCCGGGGCTGAGATTTTGTGGGGTGGTGGAGGACTGGCTGGGGGAGGCTCCGGTGAAGTATGGTGGCCGGAGGAGCGGGGCTGGAGGAGTACGAGGTCGAGGGGTGGGTCGGCTGTGAACGTGGGCTGGGGAACTCGGGTTGGTGTGGGGCTGTTGGGGGGTGGCTGCCGGCGGCGTCGTGGCCGGGTGGCGGCGGCCGTGGGTAGGGGAGGGTCCGGTCAAGGGGTCGGGTTAGGGTGGCGGTGACTGGTGGTGGCTGGTGGTCGGTGGTGGAGCTCGGGAATGAGGGGAGGGGTCGGCTGTTGGTTGAGGGACTTAGGGTTTTAGGTATATTTGGTTTTGGTTCTCATTTACAATGCAAATATGTAGGTATATGTAGGAGAGAGAGTGTGGGGGGGCTGCCTAGGGATTAGGGCCGGCTGGACAAACATTCTTGGGGAGTGGGGTTGTCCATCAAGATGAGTGGAGGGCTAGGAATAGGCCATTCAAATTGTAGGGCCATGATGGGTTCCCAAAAAGGTGGTGTAAGGACATGAAAAATGGGGGGAAACCAAATGCCTACGGTTGGTTATGAGCATTTCTTTTCTCCATGATGGTTTGGGCCAATGAGAGGGGGACACCACATTGCAATTTTGCAATTTGGTCCCTGAACAATTTGGTATTTGCACAATTAATTTGCACTAGGGATTTAATGAAATCAAACACCATGTTTGGTGTTCCTCATTGGTCTATGTTGGTGTTTGGTGTTTTGTATGAGGCTTGTGGGTGTGGATGTGGATTTGGGTTGGAGTTGGGTCCAATTTCATTGAGGTTGGGTAGCCACATTAATTAATTCATGATTAATGTGACGGGTGTTTCTAATTTAATTTAATTAAAAACCGGGAGTCTAAATTTGATTGGACAAGGGTCATTGGTGTAGTAGGCTCAGTGTACAATATTATCGTGATCTGGGTTGGTCAAAATTGGTTGAGGTTGGGTCTTAATTTCAATTGAAACGGACAACGAACGTAATTACGCAATTTAATTAATTTGCGCACGGACGTTTGTAACGACTTTTGTGCGTCTAAAATTTGGCACGAAAATCGGTATCCGGGGTTTATTCTAGGTTCAAGATGATGGGTTTACAGGTCTAGGTCAAATATGTGGAAATCATTTTAGGGCAACAACTAAGGTAGTATCCTAAAATAATCAATCATTGCACAAGTATTAAATATACTATATATTAAATCCTATTTAATTTAAGTTAACCCTAATTAGTTCAATTAAACTAGTAAACCCTAATTTCTGGTCGAGGGGGTTTACAGAACCTGCCCCCTCCTTTCATTCTATGTGTGCTAGTGTAAATAGCATAGGGTTTAACATATTGCTTCGAGACAGGTTCAGTTAGTTGACATCAGACCCGTGTCGGTGAACCCAATGACTTGTACGCGTACACGTACGCATATTATAATTAAATTAATATATATATATATATGTGTGTGTGTGTGTGTGTGTGTGTGTATGTGTGTGTGTGTGTGTGTGTATGTGTATATATATATATATATATATATATATATATATATATATATATATATATATATATGGATGTATTATATAATTAAATATATGCTAATAATAATTAGGACTATATATATTTAGACTGTAAGACCCTAGGACACTGTGGACTGTCCCGTATTTACCTTGACCATGTGGACCCTAAGAACTTGCAAGTTGACCGCCTTGTGTATATTAACGTACTGGCTTAGACACATGCTAGTTGACTGTCTGATTTTGATATAGCAATTAATATAGGACACCCGCGTAATTAGATGCGTAATTTATCGTGTTAGTTGACCCGTGTCACCCCTAGTGTACCCTCTGAGCCCAGTGTCATTATGGTTATGTGTGTGCTAGTGTAATGACTGATGTTATATTGTATTATATTATATGTATATAGGATCTATTGGATTGTTCTGCGCGACTTTTGGAATAGGTTATTGGTACTACGCAGCTTCTTGCCAGGCAAGTATACCTTGCCATTGTACTGTTATTCATATTCCATATGTTGCATGCATCTTTATTTTCTGTCATTAGTTCATATATTTTTAACTCTATATAAAATGCGCGTCCAAGGAAACTTGGGTGCAATGACGGTGTCGTCATGATTTATTTTTATTATGTATATGCATTGATCTTATTTATGAGACCGCCCCATTATCATGAAGCATCATTAGGTTCATTGGCCGTGACACAGTTGTTACACGAGTTGTGAGTCTCATATAGATCACGGACTTGCGTGCAGGATTTGGCCTCCTGTACGTATGGGCCGTGCGTTAGGGATAACTGCTGTTAGAAACTTTGTATGCTAGAAGACTTAGCAGTTATTAGTAGTCCAGGGACATAGCCTATTGTAGTACGGATGTCCAATTCTTGTCCTTGTTTGGTTATAGGGTTGGGCTATTGTACTAAAGATAGGCTATGAACCAAATCGTGTCATGGATATGACATGCTTAGAGCATGGGGTGGGAAGAACAACAAGTACGGCATTTGGGCTCCTTTGCACTTTTCTTTAGTTCACCCGGACGCTCCACCGGAGATACGGGCGGTGATGACCCCATATATTACAGGCGACCTCTGTCGTTCAAAAGACGACATACTTTGTAGGCCCCTGATTCTCCGAGAGAATCATGCCAATCCCATTTTATGGCCAGATAGCCCACTTGTTAGAAAGTTGTTCTTAAACTACATTCACTTAGACGGTTAGGCGACCCATTGAATATTTATTTACAGTACTTTATTGGCATGCTTCTATGTATCTTGTTACGTCCCTCTGAGGACCTGGTCCCTTTCCAGGTGTAGATGTTCATGAGTATTCGCAGGAGCGCAGATCCGGACTGGTTACTTATATTTTCGAGGAGGTCTTCTCTTCGAGCCCCGTGATTGTTAGTTGATATTCTTATATTATGTTTGTTGTGTTGCACTTATATATTCGAGTTTGTAGTGGATTTGTTTTCATCCAACTATCATCTTTAGATACCTTATATTGAGATCTAGTTTCATAGATAATATTATTTAATTTCTATTTGATTTTCTGTGGATGAGATTTAGATTATGCCTGTGACTTGTGAGAGATTTATACCACTTGTGGATTTGATATTCATATTACAGCGTGCGCATGGATTTTGATTTCCATATATTAGAGTTGTCATATCCATGCGGCTGGCATGCTTACGTGTCCTAGTCCTACGTATTTTGGGACTGTGGCGTGACATTGAATGATAGTCAAAATATTATACTTTTATTAGTGTTGAATGACAGTCAAATTTTGTAACCTTGATTGGTGTTGAATAACAATAATATGGACTATCAAAATTTTGATAGTCCTACTAATAACCTTCTGAAAACATAGGACTGTCAAAATTTTGACAGTTCTGGCTTCAGTTTCGACGGTCAAAATTTTGACAATCCTACTAATAATCCACTGAAAACGTATGACTGTATAATTTTGACAGTCCTTAATGAAGTCAAGACTGTCAAAATTTTGACAGTCCTACTAATAACCTACTGAAGCCAGGATTGTCAAAATTTTGACAATCCTGAACGAAGTCAGGACTGTATAAATTTTATAGTCCTATATTTTCAGCAGGTTATTAGTAGGATTGTCAAAATTTTGACAGTCCTCCTCTGATACTGAAACATTATGTCTAAATTTTGACTCAAAATCTTCATTAGGGTACTAAAAAGTAAACCATATCATGGAGTCAAAAAATAATATAAAGTAAACCATATTGTATTTCGACATTTCTTCTTATTCCAATATGTCATTCTTTCTTTTCTTTGTAATAAATTATATATTTGCCAAAATACAAAAGTGCAAAAAACTGTAAGCATTTAGTTTTCTTAGTATCAATCGATTAAAATATCAAAGTAGTCATGAGGCATGTCTCTGGGCTTCTCTATCTTTATCAACTTATTGTAGAAATTTATTGATGCCGTGTAAGGTGTTATCCCGGAGATTGCTTCCTCGGGTGCATGTTTAAACCAAATCGTTGCTGGTGGAGGAATAGGGGAATGACCGATCAACCTCGGGATGACAAAGTATTGTTCGACAAGTCCTATTGTACATAAATTGGAGAATCTGTGGTCGGCTGGTGAAGCGTACATTAGAAAGAAAGTATTGTTAATGTTCTTTGAAATAACCACAATTAGTATCTTATACATATTAGATAATAGATATGCAGCATGATGTGTCATAGTTGTCTTTGGTACTCGCTCGCCAAACAAGATTCCAATCACTGTAGAATTCCTAAAGTTGTCCATGTTAATTTTACCATCAACCTTTTTAAACTTGCTCTTGCATTGTGCTTAGATATTCCGATTTATATGCCAAGTACATAATAGTCTATCCACATGAGAAAATACGATATCTATAGCATTTATTAGGGCAGATTCTCTGTCGGTAAGAAAAACTGAGGGCTCTTTGTGTCCATTATAAAGTGACTTAAGTTTTTTCAATGACCATGCATAATCTTCAGTTGTCTCACTCTTCATGAAAGAAAATACGACTGAAAATATTTTTTCCGCATACGTAAACCCAACAATGTGAAAAAAGGCATCTTAAATTTATTAGTTTTATATGTGCAATCAAAGACCAATACGTCAGCAAAGGACCTCGTCAAGTGTGTACAATCGGGATGAGCCAAGAATATTGAAATGACTTCATTATTTGATGGATCTCTTCTATGGTACTCCACATAGTGATTCTCGACGAGCAACTTCAACACTTGTTGCATCGCCATATTCTACCTTTCATACTAAACGATTTCGATCTAGATAAGGCGTTGTAGATAGTTCTCATGGTTGACTTATTCTTATTGTCTTTCTATCTAACGAGGGAGTAAATTTGTCTTGGTGCAACTCTGGCAATGGATAGATCTTCAACTAGCTTTCTCTCATAATTTTTCAACCGTCCGACATACGGATGTCCTGCTAGAGTATCGACAATAGGATAATTATGGATTTCATTCTTAACTATGACTGTCCAAATATCATCGTTGGCGCCTAAAATATTCAGCTTGAATGGACATCCATATTTTTTTCTTACCAATGATTCTGTCCTTGACTTTTCGGTCACAAAGTGTATCTTTTCTACGATGACTTATGAACACACCACCTCTTTCACATCCACGCTCTAAATATTTTCAGTCCAGCCTGGATCTGATTGACCTTAAGATGACAATGGCTATGTTATGTTGTGTCACGACCCGATTCCGTAGAATCGTTGGGGCGTCCCCCGAACCGTGACTGCCGTGCGGGCCTGGGGTTGCGCCCGCACAAGGCTTTAATGTTTTGCATAACAAGCACATATTCAGAGTACGCAGATAAATTAAAACACATATTTGAAACATGGAAAAGTTCTCTTTATTGATAATGAACATCTATTACAAACTCTTGAACGAGTCAGCTAATTTGCCGCACGGGCTTACAAAAGTGTTGACTCAAAATGAGATAGCAGTCCTGTACATTACATCCCTTTACTAAACTTTAAAATATATAGACCTCCGGGCTGGAGGACGGCTTTGCCATGGAGCTGCATTTGTGTATAAAGAGTTGCAAGCTCCTGCTTCGAAATGCTTCAAGGACGGCGCGATCAGGATGCGCCTACAGCTGGACTGAATCCGGGAAGACGACTTTGACTCCTCGCTCGGTTCGCCTTAGTGCGGAGAACCTGTTTCAACGAGGGTCAGTATGTCGAAACATACTGGTGAAGGCGAGCTAACCGAACTATACCAATCAACACGTTGTTTTAATGAAGTATGCATATTTTTGTGGGTTTCTATCTTGCCTTAGTTCATTTACAAGTAAGCAGCATATAAAAATTTACTGAAATGAACTTGCCACCATTCGGTGGATTTTACTTGTCCGTCTGAATCACCTGTACAATACTTACCATGCCTTCCCTGCCATGAAGACACAAGTTAGTTTGCAATAGGTTTAAATATACAAGATGATCACTGGCTTGATTGCCATAATGGACACTAGTTTGTGACGAAGATGGTTTGCTACGTGCAAGAACGTGAGACGCCGCATACCATCCCGTCCAAGTACGTGAGACTAAACGTGAGTTCCGTCCAGAGCCGGAACGGTGCCAGTGCCCCAGCAGCCGCCCGCAGGAACTATACCTTGTGCACAAGTTGTCCGTGATCGAACATTAACAATCGTTCGTCCGGAGGCTACGTTATTCGCCCTGAGGCTACGTTATTCGCCCTGAGGCTACATGAGTACAAGACAAGCAGTATTGCATGATTCATTTATATTGCATCTACGTTCAGTTCATGCATTCAGGATATAGCTTTGTACATTCAAACTTGCATCTATGCATATGATGAACATTCCGAACGAACAAGCATGCAAAGATATAACCGTTCACAAGTTCAATTAACAAGCAATACAATTCAAGTCTATTCCCTTTTTATCTTGGTATTTTTTATTATTACTTGGTATCGTTTGATCGGGGCAAAGGAGAATGCAAGATTTTAGGGTGTAAAGCTTGGAAGCAGGGCTAGCTAATCGGGTTGGTAGCCACTCACTTAGATGGTTGGAAGGGAGAAGGAAAGAGGCGCTTCACGACTCCACTCGCAAGCCGCCTACTGCTCGTTCACCTGCATCACGAACAGCTCGATCAATACTTCTTCCACTCTTTCCAATCTCGAAATTGAAGTGCAGTTCAATGAACGAAAATAATGAAACTCATCGAAATTGTTCAAGAAAAACAAGCAAATTCCAAAACCAACTCAAAGCACGAAAGCAACAAGCGACATCGAAAACCGAGGCAATAAAAGATAGTAGCGGAGAGGTCCCTCCTGTCTCTGCCGCTAAGTCGATCCCGGGGGCACGGTCCACTGAATATGGGAATCGATTCCGAAGAAACAAATCCATAACGAGGACGAGTTCTTGTTTCAATCTATCCCGATCGAACGATACCGTTTGTGTTTCTTAGCCGCGCTCCCTGCACCGGGGGAACGGGGCGCTACATCCTACCCAACCAATTGGAAGTTTCATCCTCGAAACTTAGGAACAGGACCTACCATCAGGGAACGTTACGTTGAGGATGTCTAGCAGAGTATTTAGGGCAGTCACGGATTCTGTGGGTTGCATCGCCATAGATGAGACATAATCCTTGTTTCAAACGACATTCATTGGCCAGGTGCCCTGGCTTCTTGCAGAAGTGACATAGCTGCCCTCTCTGCAGACCACCGTTGTTGCGACGCTTTGCAGCGGTGTTTCCTCCTTCGTTTCTTTGGCGTTTGTGACTGAATGTATGAACAGCGCCGACAGCAACATGAGGATACTGTGGTTCAAGTGATAGGGTATGATTCATGACTTCACGTATTGTCCGATACTGATGAACGACTATGTGTGCATGGATGGCAGGGCGTAGACCACCTTCAAACCTTCTAGCTTGACTCGCTACATCAGGTAAATAGGCCCTAGCGAATTTGGAGAGTCGGTTGAATTCGACGGAGTACTGTTTAACTGTCATGCTGCCTTGCCTCAGTTGCACGAACTCGTTCTCCATCCGACGTTGTACTGGAGGGGGTACAAACTCCTCTTCGAACGCGGCACGAAAAATCATCCACGAGATCGCCTCATCTCCATGGTCAAATTGGAGAGATCGTCGATGCACGTCCCACCAATCGTGTGCATTGAGGCGGAGCTGTAGTTGCGCACAGGCGACGCGCTTCTCTTCGGGGACCTCTAGCAGAGCGAAGTGGTCTTCAAGTTCGGCCAACCAATCTAGAGCCACGATTGCGTCCTCAGTCCCGTTGAATGGGGTGTTGCAGACTTTCTTGAAGTGGCCAAAGTCGAAGGCAGTCACGTCCCTCGTCCTTAGAATTTGTGGAGTCTCTACTTCAAACGCGGGCTGTTCTACCGGAGTCGTTGCTGTTGCGGCAGAATGGTTGGAAGCCAAAGTCTGAACGATCTGTTGCAGGGCATCCACCTGCTTTTGTTGGACTGAGAATCGAGCTTCTATATTGTCTTGAAACTTGAGCTGATTCTCCTCTGCCCGCTTCTCGGCCCGTTCGTAGCGAGCCTCGTCCCTTTGTTGGTTTGTCTCCAACATCCGCAACATTTGCTGGATGGGATCGATGCTTGGCACGGCTCGCTGGCTCTCTGAACTTCCCGAAGTGCTCGAACTATTTCCTTGGCCTTGTATTTTATTCGGTGTTTGCGCTGTGGATTGCGCTGGTGCCATTCCTTCAAAATAAGGTAAATTATATTATGATCATAATGTATTATGGACTTATTGCATGAACGTATCTCATTTTGGCCTAGCGAGTTTAAGAGTTCGCACAGGAATTTGATCGTTAAAGGAACTTTTTCAGTACGAGAGTCTAAGGAACTTTGAATCTATGCTCTGATACCATTATGTCATGACCCAATTCCGTAGAATCGTTGGGGCATCCCCCGAACCGTGACCGCCTGCGGGCCTGGGGTTGCGCCCGCACAAGGCTTTAATATTTTGCATAACGAGCACATATTCAGAGTACGCATATAAATTGAAACACAAATTTGAAACATGGAAAAGTTCTCTTTATTGATAATGAACATCTATTACAAACTCTTGAACGAGTCAGCTAATTTGTCGCACGGACTTACAAAAGTGTTGACTCAAAATGAGATAGCAGTCATGTACATTACATCCCTTTACTAAACTTCAAAATGTATAGACCTCCGGGCTGGAGGACGGCTTTGCCACGGAGCCGCATTTGTGTATGAAGAGTTGCAAGCTCCTGCTTCGAAATGCTTCAAGGACGGCGCGATCAGGATGCACCTACAGCTGGACTGGATTCGGGAAGACGACTTCGGCTCCTCGCTCGGTTCGCCTTAGTGCGGAGAACCTGTTTCATCGAGGGTCAGTATGTCGAAACATACTGGTGAAGGCGAGCTAACCGAACTATACCAATCAACACGTTATTTTAATGAAGTATGCATATTTTTGTGGGTTTCTATCTTGCCTTAGTTCATTTACAAGTAAGCAGCATATAGAAATTTACTGAAATGAACTTGCCACCGTTCGGTGGATTTTACCTGCCCTTCTGAATCACCTGCACAATACTTACCATGCCTTCCCTGCCACGAAGACACAAGTTAGTTTGCAATAGGTTTAAATATACAAGATGATCACTGGCTTGATTGCCATAATGGACACTAGTCTGTGACGAAGATGGTTTGCTACGTGCAAGAACGTGAGGCGCCGCATACCATCCCGTCCAAGTACGTGAGACTAAACGTGAGTTCCGTCCGGAGCCGGAACTGTGCCAGTGCCCCAGCAGCCGCCCGCAGGAACTATACCTTGGGCACAAGTTGTCCGTGATCGAACATTACCAATCATTCGCCTGGAGGCTACGTTATTCGCCCTGAGGCTACGTTATTCGCCCTGAGGCTACATGAGTACAAGACAAGCAGTATTGCATGATTCATTTACATTGCATCTACGTTCAGTTCATGCATTCAGGATATAGCTTTGTACATTCAAACTTGCATCTATGCATATGATGAACATTCTGAACGAACAAGCATGCAAAGATATAACCGTTCACAAGTTCAATTGACAAGCAATACAATTCAAGTCTATTCCCTTTTTATCTTGGTATCTTTTATTATTACTTGGTATCATTTGATTGGGGCAAAGGAGAATGCAAGATTTTAGGGTGTGAAGCTTGGAAGCAGGGCTAGCTAATCGGGTTGGTAGCCACTCACTTAGATGGTTGGAAGGGAGAATGAAAGAGGCGCTTCACGATTCCGCTCGCAAGCCGCCTACTGCTCGTTCACCTGCATCACGAACAGCTCGATCAATACTTCTTCCACTCTTTCCAATCTTGAAATTGAAGTGCAGTTCAATGAACGAAAACAATGAAACTCATCGAAACCGTTCAAGGAAAACAAGCAAATCCCAAAACCAACTCAAAGCACGAAAGCAACAAGCGACATCAAAAACCGAGGCAATAAAAGATAGCAGCGGAGAGGTCCCTCCTGACTCTGCCGCTAAGTCGATCCCGGGGGCACGGTCTACTGAATATGGGAATCGATTCAGAAGAAACAAATCCATAACGAGGACGAGTTCTTGTTTCAATCTATCCCGATCGAACGATACCGTTTGTGTTTCTTAGCCGCGCTCCCCGCACCGGGGGAACGGGGCGCTACAAAGTCCAACTTCTTTGCACCATTCTATCGCTTCTTCATAAGATTCAAAAGAAATATCTGTTAAAAATATATTACCGACATCAATGGCAATAGTGGGATGGACGACAACATTTGAATATGGTATTCCCTATTATCAAGAAAATATAAAGTTAAAAAAACAGGGGTGGAAAAATTTACAAACAAAAGGACTAAAATATTTATGACTGTAATTTTGACAGTCCTTATTGATTGTAGGACTGTTAAAATTTAGACAATCCTAAATATTACATGTTGTCAGCAAGTTATACTTTAGGAGTGTCAAAATTTTGACAGTCACTACTAATTAGGACTGTCAAAATTTTGACAGCCCTAAATATAACTTGTTGTTCGTTAAACACCATGTTATATTTAGGGCTGTTAAAAAATTGACAGTCATTTCAAATGCTAGGACTGTCGATATTTTGACTATCCTAAATATCATGCAATATGAAGGACTGTCAAATATTTTGACAGTCCAACCAATATGAAGGACTGCCAAAATATTTGACAGCCCATCAAGTTTTTTGGACTGCCATAATTTTGACAGTCGAGACACGAAATCTGTGAAACTAGGACATCAAAATTGCTTACTAAGAGTGCTTCGGATGGACCGGGATGTTCAACGGAAGGAGATCAAGTTGGGTTCAGTGGATTCGATGATCCGATTTTTTCGTCGAAGACATTTTCGTGTATATTCGCTGCATTGGTTGGAAAGAATTCATCAATTTGGGGTGAACCAAATACTTAGAAAACTTTACCATCACATTTTCTCGAATACATACCGAATAAAGGTTGAATATTGGTAGGAGAATCACCAAGTTGGATTGGAGTAGAACTTGGGACCACATCTTCCATTAAAATGTTTTTCTAGGGTTTTGGTTTGGGGAGTTGGAAAGAACAAAGGGGAAAGAAGATGACAAAGAAAAAAGACAAAGCAAAAAAATACATATAAGTTAAGTTAGTTTTTTATACTCACTGGTGGGCTAGACCCAAGTAAATTTTTTTTATGATAAACTTGTAATTAAAGTAAAAAAAATTTGACTACTCCCCAGTAAAAAATGTCGTGTCCCCAAAAAAAAAAAGAAAACGGATTTTTTCATATAAAGTAATAAAATATATAATATTTATATAAAAAGGGATAACTTTTGGGGTATTGCGGATGGGGGGACCACTCGCCAACTCAGTTGGCGAGCTGCTGAGTTGGCGAGGGGCTCGCCAACTGAGTTGGCGGGGCACCCTCTTCGAGGGGCCGCTCGCCAACTCAGTTGGCGAGCCGCATGCTGACTGGGCCAACGGCTATTTTCCAACGGCTATTTTCCACATTCCTATAAACACCCCCCCACCCAACACTCCTCTCACAACATTCACATTCTCCTCCTACCCCAAACCCTCCTTACACCAAATTCTCCTCCTCTTGATATTTACTGGCGATGGCTACCCGCAATGACGGTCGTATTCCTGGCGGACCGACTACCGAGCTTATTCTTAAGCAACGTGAAGAGCACATATCTACTCAGATTTTTACTGGCGAGGTATTTTTTGAAATTACAAGTTACTAACTTTATTTATGTATATATTTTTTAGAATGTCTATGTTTACTTTATTAATGCATATAATTTTTATAGTTATACGACCATGATAATGCTTTACGAACCCGGATCCACGTACATTGGCGGTCTGAAAGGAATTATCGTACGTGGGAGCTTAATCCAGCTCAAAAGGCTTTGGTGGAATCCTTTGGATTCCACTATATAGATCGTGTTAGATATTTAATTCATGATCTTCATTTAGTTGTAAGCCTTGCGGAACGTTGGTGGCCAGAACGCAACACTTTTCAACTCTCATTCGGCGAGATGACGATCACCCTTTTTGATGTGGCGAATATACTAGGGTTACCTATTAAAGGTAACGCTATATATTTTGATCCGCACTTAAAGGGATCTGATCTGATCCGGAGTTATCTCGGTGTTAGCCCTCCTCCTGGTCTAAAAGATGGCAATTATGTGAAATTTTCATGGCTCCGTGGCAACTTTATAGACCTACATCAAACTATTGATGGGGTGGTTGATGTAGATGAAAATCGGGTATGTATTTTAATTAGTAAATTTGTTTATTACTTAATTTAGTTGTGCAATTTAATAAATTTGTTTAACACTTAATAAATCCAGGTCATTCGTTGCACTAGAGCGTATCTGCTCTGTTTATGTGGTGCAATTCTATTTCCCGATGCATCGAGAAATATGGTAAATGTGCAGCTTTTACCATTCTTGGATGATCTGACCAAACCTACTGAGCATGCGTGGGGAGCTGCTACTCTTGCGTTTTTATACGCCAATTTGACAGAATTTGTGAGATGCAATCGCAAGAGTATTTGTGGATGTATTTCACTGATACAGGTACGAATGAAAGACCTTAAAAAGTTAGAGTAATTTTATACGCAAATTTTGTTTCTACTAATGTCATTTTTTTGTTTTATAGTTCTGGTCCTACGAGCACTTCTATATTGGTAGGCCTGTTACCAGCGTTCTCAGTGATGTTGGAGTATTTTCAGTTGCTATGCGCTGGCCTACAGATGTAGTGGATTATCAACACTACCAATACAGGACTGTATCACTATATCGAAGCCAATTTGATACACTGCGGTCTAATGAGGTAATTTTTAAATATGCAATAAATATCTTTAAATTATTTAAGTTTTGATCGTAGATAAACATCACATCTAATCTCTTAGAATATCTTTAAATAGGTAACCTGGTTACCGTACATATGTGAACCCGATGCTCCAGAAATCAAGATGACATCATGTGCATTTAGTTTACACAGATGTCATATTATATATGATCGGTTCACCATGTACCATCCGGCAGACCGTATTCTTCGGCAATTCGGAATGGCCCCAATAATTCCCGATGATCCACCGACAGTCGGTTATCAGACATCAAATGCATTCCAACGAATCATTGGTCTCGTTGCTGACTGGAATAATCGGTTCGAGAATTATAGTGTGAGGGACATGTCTCCTAGACTAAATTCTGCTGAGGAATGTAAGTTATAAGTTACTCATTATTCGTATTGATTTAGTGTAAATAGTTTGCTAAAATTTTGTTTATATTTTGCAGACCTAGGTAGCCTGGACTACAGACAATGGTGGGGATGCCCTCTTATGAGCAACCGAGTATACCACTATGAGGAGCCCAGGTTCAAGACTAGAGCCCTAGACGATTCTACTATGCGTGCTTTTATTGATGGAATGAATGATTTGGTATGACTTCATTATACTTTAACTTCCTTATACTTTAAAAAATACATATACATAGATATGATAAATATTTTAATTTACATGTTTGAAATTTCAGAGTGGGGTATACGAGCAACATTTACAACAACCTCATATGGAGGAACATGTGACTCGTCGTCTTATGGGGGAGCTTGTTACTCGTGTTCGGCATCTGGGTATTGGACCAGAACTGGAAATGCCTCCGGTACAATCCCGTCTTCCACCGGACTATCCGACCGGCTTAGTACGACAGAGACACTCTCGTCGTCGTCGACGGGATACTGCTGGAGCGGGCCCGAGTTACCAGTATGCTGGAGCAGGCCCGAGTTACCAGTATCCTGGAGCAGGCCCGAGTTACCAGTATGCTGGAGCCTACCCGAGTTACGAGACTCCTGGAGTGGGACCGAGTTACGAGACTCCTGGAGCCGGACCCAGTTACGAGACTGCTGGAGATGAAAGCTACCAGATATTTACACAATTTTTTTCGACTCCATCAGCACCGCTGCCTACCCAAACTCAACAAGACCAGGACGAGGAATAGTAGAAAATTTTTAACATTGTATTATTGCAATTTTTGTATGATTTGTAATGGATTTTTACATAAATATTTGGGTATTGAACATTGTATTATTACAATTATATTTTACTCTCTCGGTTGACTAGTACATCTTCTTCGGTTGTGTCCCATAGCACCACAATTACTGCATCGTAGATCTCTTGTCGATGATTCCCGGGGTTTGATGCGGTTCTTCTTTGGTCTTCCGGCTTTCCGTCTTACATCTGGCACCCCAATTTGTCCTCTTACCAAAGGACCTTGGATCTCGTAGGGAACTGGAATTGGCTCCATATTTTGCGCGTATACACTCCTCAAGGTAGCCGTCGAAAATACTGCAGGATAAAAACTATCAATACTAATATTGCAATATCTACAAACAAAACATGCATGTATACATGGTATATACGTATGGTACCATCTTAAACATGTACAAGATCTGTCAGTTAGATTAACAATATATGTTCTACTTGTTGCCCGGTCTATTATTTCAAACCTATAATTATCAATAGCTAATATTTCTAGGTGGTTCTTCTCTTTGATAATAGAAGCCATATTTTTTAACATCTTCGGACAATAATCTGTGTCAACATTTTCAGCAAACTTTCTACGATTGTCATGAAGTGTAATAATCTTGGCTCTAATACCATCGAGAAGTGTTGTTATTGGCTTATCTCGTAATTTCTTAATCCAGCTGTTGAAACATTCAGCAAGATTAGAAGTGTTAATATCTAATCTAGGACAACTAGCATACGCTGTTATCCAATGTTCAAATCGACGACTTTCATCGTTTACACCAAGAAGCCAATCGTACAACACTATGTTCTCGGCTTTAATTATATCAAACACACTCTCTGCATCCGTTTTATTATATGATCTAGCAAGCGAGTCTAACAAGCGTTGAAATACTGGTTCTTTTGTAACTTTTTTCATGTTTTGTTTAAAATGTTGAATACAAAAAAAATGAGAAGATGCAGGAAAAATAGCACGAACAGCATTTATTAAACCCTTTTGCTTGTCAGATATAAATAAAATTGAACTCCAATCATTAAAACAACTTTCAAAAGATATTTTAAGAGAATTTAAAAACCAAGACCAAGAATCACTATTCTCACCTTCAGCAACAGCATAAGCTATAGGATATAATTGATAGTTAGGATCGTGAGCACAAGCAATAAATAAGATACCTTGATATTTTGACGAAAGAAATGTAGCATCAGTACTAATAATTGGTAAACATCCACTTAAAAATCCATCAATACATGCTTTAAAACAAATAAAAATTCGTTGGAAGCTATTGTTTTCGGTAGTTTTAATAAAACATGTACTACCTGGATTTGTCTCCATAATTCTATAACAATACTCCTCAAGACTAGCGTATGCCTCATCATAACTACCATTAATTTCAGCTAATGCTGTCTCTCGGGCTCTCCATGCTTTGGAATAACTAACTTGTATACGGTGCTCCCTATATATATCTTTAACAATTTGTGATGGACTGTATGACTGGTTATCTCTAATAATGTCAATTATCATGGTCTTAATCCATGAAGCGGTAGCTAGTCGATGACGTCCTGTACTAAGTCTTCCTAAACAAGAATGACGATTTTCTAATGTACTAACTTTAACTATATCGCCATTTCCAATAGATTTGACATATACTCTCCAATTACAATTCGGTTGATCACAACTATATATAATTCCACGAGCATTATTCATATCACTAGCTGAACAACTAAAATTATATTTAATTGCTAAATTACTAATAAAGCTTCTAAAGTGAGAACGACTAGGAAATGATTGTCCCTTAAATAATTCATCAGTGATAGCTTTTACAACATCATCATCTACCCTATAATCTACATTTTCAACTAAATCATCACTATTTCCTTCGTCGTTGTCACTATCATCATCATGGTTAGATTCATCTGATGAATGACTTTCTTGGATAAATGAAACTATTTGTTGAGAAGAACTAGCACCTGAACTAACATGCTGATATTCAGAAAAATATTCATTATTTCTACTATCTAAGGTTGCTGCTACTTTAATAACATATATTTTTATATACCGTGATTGTGAATTAATCTCAAGAATATAATTCCATGCATCTTCACTATCTATCAAAAAACAATTAGAACCAAAAATAGACTTCAAAATAAAATCATAATGAATAGAACAACGTTCAATAATATGATTACGTATATTTTCAAAACTAATATTCGGATAAGTTGAAAAAATAATACTTTCTCCTCCTTCATAATTTAACCCATTTACTGTACCGCCGTGCGAGCATACAATTCTTACGCTACGATCCATGACGGTTGACAACTTTGGCTACAGAAAACCTCAAATGAACTTTAGCTGCGGGCAGAGAGACAGAGAGAGTGTTGGAGACTCTGCTAGAGGGAAGAGAGAAAATAGATGAAGTAGATTGAGTGTGAGATGAATGGGTTGAGATAGGTAATTTATAGAGGGAGATTGTAATAGCCGTTGTTGTTAATAGCCGTAGTGAAACGGATCCTTACTCGCCAACTCAGTTGGCGAGCATACGAGCGTTGTGCAACGGCTCTAAGCCAACTCAGCATGCGGCTCGCCAACTGAGTTGGCGAGCGGCCCCTCGAAGAGGGTGCCCCGCCAACTCAGTTGGCGAGCTCCTCGCCAACTCAGCAACTCGCCAACTGAGTTGGCGAGTGGTCCCCCCATCCACAATTACCCCAAAGTTATCCCTTTTTATATAAATATTATATATTTTATTACTTTATATGAAAAAATCCGAAAAGAAAAAGACCTTGTTTTATGGCATCATTCGTTGGCCCGAGTTATTGCCCATATGTATATAGATACTGTTACTGTTAGAGGTGGAGGCCGGTCATGTGATTGAATTATTCTGGACACGATAATCTAATATAGTAATTAATGCTTATCATCACCCAGTTTCAGTATGTTATTTCTTTCAGTTTGAATAGCGTAAGTATATATAACTTGGAACGATGATTCTATATGCTTTATGCTCTCTCTATTTTTTCTATAGTAGTTTTGTACGACATCTCATATTCGGTTTACAAGTTTTCCATGAGTAGTAAAGTAGTCCGTGATCACTTTGCTATGGAATATCATGCGACATGCAAGTTACTAATGTACTGCTTCCTTTGAGTACTTGTTGGCCCGTTCAAAGGGACCTTGTTTGCATGCCAAGTCCATTCGGAGAGCATCATGACGTGGGTAGTTAAATCTTTATATTCCGTTTTCATTTTATAGTCCTGAGGAGCGGCTTGTGATACCATTATTGTGGAGTTTTGTGTCTCGTAAACCCGTATCTCTTCATGTATCACGCTTATTCAGAACGTGTAGTTTTATACGGTTGACTTCACTATACCGTCTTTGGTCCGGAATAAGTTTGACAAGACTTCGGACTTTAAAAATTTTTCTCTCCTTGGAACAATCATCCAGACCCAACATTGACCTTACAAGAGGTCGATGTCGCGGGTGACCTTTCAGAATCGACCCACAACAAGAGCAAGATGCCACTACTAGAAAAAGCGGTCTTAGCGACGTATTTTAGCGACGTCAAAAGAAACGTCGCTAATAATATAAAAATTAGCGACTCCTTATTAAAACTTCGCTAGACGTCGCTAAATGGCGACATTTAGCGACGTTTAGCGACTTTTATTAAGATTTTAAAAGATAAGTCGCTATAAGTTCAGTTTAGGTCGCTAAACGTCGCTAATATGTCTAATTTAGCGACGTTTAGCGACGTATATAGCGACCTTAATATTGAAAATATTTAGCAACGTGTTTAGCGACGCATTAACGTCGCTAAAATTTAAATTAGCGACGTTTTTCTTGGACGTCGCTAAACGTCGCTAAAATTTGGTTAATTAGGGATCGGTTTCATTTTTCCCCATCTGCTGAAATTTCGAAAAGAAAAAAAATTCCCCCCCCCCCCGCGCTCCGTCGACCCGCTCTCCACCGCGACTACTCCGGTAAACCCTACTCTCTCTCTCTCTCTCTCTCTCTCTCTCTCTCTCACAGGACACATGTGACATTGACACAAACACGACACACACACAGACACTGACACAGACACAGACACGGCACACACACACACTGACACAGACACTGATCAGGACCTAGGGTTAGGGTTAGGGTTAGGTTTGTTGACATGGGGTTAGGGTTAGGGTTAGGGTTAGGGCTGACTGGCCCAAGTCGACGAGAGAGGTAACAGCAGCAGTGAGCACTGCTTACTAGCAGTGAGCAGGGGGAGACTTGAGGCACATCAGCCCAATGTGCAACAGGCAACTTGGGGAGGCACTGCACAGCTGAACATAGTGTGCATTAAGGTTTAGGTGCATTGTAGTTGGTTGTTAGCTTCTGCAGGCAGGTGTGAGGGGGTCCTAATACAGTGTAAACACTGCATCCTTGTGCAGCAACTTACTGAGCCAGTCAGCAACTAGTAAAAGGCAGGATTTGGATGTGTTTGAGATGGGGTTTGAACTCGTATGATTTGAAGGACATGAGGGCAAGTGTCAGATATAACACCAACATCTGAGAGAAGATTGGGTATTCATAGTGATACTATAGTGCACACATGAGTGTGTGGCTCGGGATAAGGGGTAATCAAATATTGAGGAAGAAGGTAAGCAGTAGCAGTGGGTGACTGATTTAAAGAGGTGTATTAGTCAAGTGTTTGAGTGAATATATGTGTTGAAGAGAATAAGTAATAGGTGTGAAGGTTGAGCATTCATATAGGTGTATCCCAGATCTGGGAGTATAGATGGAGTGTTTATATGAGTATAGATGGAGTGTTTATATGAAGTATAGAATTTAGAGTACTTAATAGGTATTGTTGGTACCAGGTGAGTTTTGATTACAGAATTCTTAAGAGTGTATGTGTGTATCAGTGTGCCAGTTTGGGGGGTTAGGTTTTTTTACTAAAGGGAGTGCAGTAATCTGCCGGTAAATGTGAGTGAGTACAGCCACAATGCATGGGGTTATCCATTTCATAGAGCAATAGCCCGTGTACTTGGGAAACTTTTGATGCAAAAATTGTTCAAGCACCAGGTGCCTTAGTGCAATGCCATGACTGCTTTTCCCATAACGGACACTGACCTAGGAGTATGGTTGGGGGCAGCTGCAGTTCTATAGTATGACACACTATTTGTAGTGTTGACTGCACACTTATAGTGCAGTTCATAGTACTATGAGGTTGGGGGCAGCTGCAGTTTTGATAAATAAAAATATGTATTATATCAGTTATGATTTTTATAGTACGGTTAATTTTGCATGTAATGATTTATGTGATACATACTGTCAATTTTGCAGAAGTTTCTAGAAATGGATATGAATTACTATCTGCGTCATCGTTCGTGGATGTACAACCGTCATCCTGATGACATGTGCGGTGTGCGGGATGAATTCATTGAGGGTGTACAGCAGTTCCTGCAGTTCGCAAAGGCGTTCCCTCAATACATGGACGGTACCAAAATTAAGTGTCCGTGTGTGAGATGTCGCAACAGGAAATATCATCCTGAAGTGGAAGTTACATATCATTTATACTCGAAGGGCTTTACGCCGAATTACTATCAGTGGACCACGCACGGAGAACTTGTATCTCTAGCATCAGAGTCGGAGCCCTATGTGGAGCCGTATATGGATGTCCAAGACCACGATGCTTATGACGACGGGTTGGTGAACATGGTTTATGATGCGGCGGGGCCTAGTTTCAATCCTGACAATTATGATGCGGCGGGACCTAGTTTCAATTCGGACAATTATGATGCAGCTGAGGAGGCACCGAATGCCGATGCTGCAAAGTTTATGGAGTTGCTTGAGAATGCAAGGACTCCACTATATCCTGGTTGTGAGGATCATTCACCGTTGGAGGTGGTTACAAGATTATTGAGCATCAAGTCCGATTTTAACATGTCGCAAGAATGCTATAATCGACTGCTCGATTTGATTATAGAGATCTTGCCCGAGGGTGCAAAGTTGCCTAAAGGCTTCTATCGATCTAAGAGGATGGTGAGATCGCTTTGGATGGGATACGAGAAAATTGATGCATGTCGCAACGGATGCATGTTGTACTACAAAGACGATAAGGATGAAGATGCGTGCAGATTCTGTGGTGTTGATCGCTACAAGGCCACTGTTAGAGGAAAGTCTGTCGGTGCAAGGAAGCCTACCGATTCGATGCACTACTTGCCTTTGACGCCGCGGTTGCAGCGGTTGTTTATGGTTAAGGAGACTGCAGAAAACATGAGTTGGCACAGGCGAAAACAGATCGAAGGAGTATTGGATCATCCATTCGATGGAGAAGCATGGAAGCACTTTGATCGAGAGTATCCATATTTTGTCAAGGAAGCGCGTAATGTCAGATTGGGGCTCTGCTCTGACGGTTTTACCCCATTCGGACTTTCGGGCTCCTAGTATTCGTGTTGGCCTGTGATCGTCACTCCGTACAATCTACCGCCTTGGATGTGCATGAAGACTCCGTATATGTTCCTAACCGTTATTATTCCGGGTCCGAACAATCTGAAGAGGAACATCGATGTGTATTTACAGCCTTTGATAGATGAGTTGAATCAGCTGTGGGAAGTCGGTGCCAACACGTACGATGTTTCTAGAAAGCAGAATTTTCAGATGAGGGCAGCACTTATGTGGACCATCAACGACTTTTCGGCCTATGGAATGTTATCGGGATGGAGCACCCATGGTCGTCTCTCATGTCCGTATTGCATGGACCGTTCTCAGGCTTTCCGTTTGAAACACGGAGGCAAACCATGCTTCTTCGATTGTCATCGACAATTTTTGCCGAAGGATCATCCGTACCGGAGGAATCGGAATGCTTTTCGTGCGGGAGTTGTGGAGAAGGCCAATCCACCGCCAAGGTGGCCCGGATGCACGATATGGGAAGAGGTAAAAGATTTACCAAGTGCTATCCAAGAGCCTGCTAAGGGGTACAAGTGTGATGGATTTGGTCGCACCCATAACTGGACGAAGAGGAGTATATTCTGGGATCTGCCATATTGGAGCACCAATCTGATCAGACATAACCTTGATGTCATGCATATCGAGAAGAATGTGTTTGATAACATAATTAATACTGTAATGGATGTAAAAGGGAAGACGAAAGATAATCCGAAGGCGAGGTTGGACTTAGAAGACATATGTAGACGTCCTGCATTGTATTTGATAGAGGAGGGGAATGGAAAGTTAAAGCAACCTAAGTCAGTTTTCTCACTGGATAAAGAGGATAAAGGTAGACTTTGTAGGTGGATTCAGAGTCTAAAGTTTCCAGACGGGTACGTGTCGAACTTGAAAAGATGCGTCGACCTCAAGGAGAACAAACTAGTAGGTATGAAGAGCCACGATTGTCACGTATTCATGGAGAGGTTAGTTCCGATTGCATTTCGGGAATTCTTACCGCAGGTCATTTGGGACCCATTGACAGAGCTGAGCATATTCTTCAGAGATCTTTATTGTACTAAGTTGCTCGTCGATCGTCTAGAAAAGCAAGAGAGGGACATTGCGGTAACACTATGTAAGCTCGAGAAGGTGTTTCCTCCTGGATTCTTCGACTCTATGGAGCATTTGCCAATTCATCTTTCCTATGAGGCACGTGTTGGTGGTCCTGTCGGTTATCGGTGGATGTACCCCTTCGAGCGCCATCTGAATCACCTAAAGAGAAAGGTGAAAAATAAGGCACGGGTTGAAGGCTCTATTTGTGAAGCTTATGTTCTCGAGGAGATTACAAACTTTTGCTCGACGTATTTCAAACCGCATGTTGCTACTAATAGGACGAAAGCTCCCAGAAATGACGACGCATATCAGGAATCTAATGATGCAATACTCAAAGTATTCAATGCATCCGAAAAGCCCTCGGGAAAAATGTAAATATTGCATGTAGAAGTAGATGTTGACATTAACGAATATATGTATTATATTTTGACTGTATAATGCTTTGAGATATGTATCACATTTCGACTGTAGAATGTAGTATATATTTGTGTTTCTCTATATTCATCATATGTTGTTATCAGATATGATAGGACGACGCGGAGGATTCGGCAGGTCCCGAGGTAGACAGAGTGCCACTCCGGTACTGCCTACTGTTGGTTCCGGATCATCGTCGCCCAGTACTCCAGTATATCGATCAGTCACATCTCTGACTGCGACGACGTTGCGTGGCATCACTCCTAGGACGAGTAGTTCCAGGCGTGATAGTACTCCCTCGTCCAGCGTTCCTCCTGCTGACAGAACCATGGAGACAGATGAGCATGTAGAGGAGGTCGTGCCGACGTTGTCCCAGCATCAGCAAGATCCTCCATGCGCACCACCGGAGGAGACGAGGACAGAGATTTGGGCTGACGGTACAAAGTAAGTCAATTAGATGGTTTAGTATATATTTGTGTTTCTCTTTATTCATCGTATATTGACTTTTTCAGTAATC
Source organism: Iris macrosiphon (assembly GCA_036927795.1). Classification (NCBI taxonomy): domain Eukaryota; kingdom Viridiplantae; phylum Streptophyta; class Magnoliopsida; order Asparagales; family Iridaceae; genus Iris; species Iris macrosiphon. Next base: position 149,823,746 of record JAYESA010000012.1, on the reverse strand, counting down.
TAAATTATTATTTCTGTATAGATATCGTCCATCGTCGGTTCAGAGACGCCTGGGCCAATTTCTGAGGAACAACTACGGTGGCCCTTGGATCAACTACTCTGAGGCTCCGGAGGAGAGGAAGGCGTTCTGGTTTGCGCACTTCCAGGTAAAAGTATATTAAATAAATCCTCTAATTTATGCATATTCGTGATGCTAACTTAATGAATTATTTATTGTAGCAAACGTATTTTTATCCTCCGCACCGGGCCGAGTTGATCGAGCGGCTCTTTCCTACCGTTGCCGCCATGCTTATCCGAGATGCTCTGGATGACCAGAAGGCTCGTGATCGTGCTGGAAAACCGATCCAAGGTTGGATCACGCCTGAGCAGTGGACTGCGATGAGGGCTAGATTCGACGATCCGAGCTACAAGAAAAGGTCTAAGAAGGCCAAGGCGGCTAGGCAGAATGCTGCCAAGTGGTGTGGTGGCTCGATTCCGATGACGGAACATTTCCGTCGTTTGGTATGTTTTTTCTTTTAAAATATATTATTTTAATATAAGTACCATAAATGGTACTTGGAAAAAATATTTAAGTTTAGTAATAAAAAATATATTTTTAACAGGTACAGAGGGGTGAGGATGCAAACATGGTGACCGTCTTCTTGGCCACCCATCGCAAGGACGAAAATCTCATTGATGAGAGGGCCTCACAGACCTATGTAAGTATTACTTTACTTTGTGTTTATTTTAATATAACTTAGGCAATTATTGAGTTTCCAAACCTTTTCTAGGCCGAGTATCTTAGGCTTCGTGAGCGGGCGACTGCCAGTGCACCTACACCTGGAGAGGCTGGTGCTTCGTCGTAGCCCGGTCCATCTCCGTCGGTGGACGACCTGTGGGTGACCGCAGCTGGTGGTCTCCAGAGGGGTACGTACTACGGTACGGGCTCCTATGGCACCCTGGTTGCGACGCAGTCATCTAGGGCCTCCCCGACAGCTGTGCATTCCACACACCCCTCGCAGTCGCAGTGTAAACCCCCTGAATTTTCAAAAATTATTAAACTTGGATTTTTCCCAATTTTTCTGGAATTTTTCTGTAATTAAAATCAAGTTTCTAATTATTTAATGATTTTTAATTGTTAATAAATAATATTAAAATATTATGAAAATAATATTTTTGGGTGTAAAATGAAAAACTGGACTTAGGGTAATTTTTCTGAATTTTTTTGGGCCTCAGACATATTTTTAAATGCCTAAAAACTATTTTTTAATTAATTAATTAAATGATTTTATATTATTATTATTTTCATTTTTATATATATTTTTTCTGTTTTGGGCCGGCCCGGCCCAGTGGACCGGCCAAACAGCCCAGCCGGCCCAGCCCCAATCATTACCGGGTCGGGTCGGGTCGGGTCAGACAACCCGACCCGCTAGCCGCCCGCACCCGCTGACCCAGTCAGCCCTCGCCTTCCCCGCGTGGCCTCCGGCGCCCGAGTCTGCCGCCGCCTCCGGCGGCCAGCCCACGTCCCCGCCTCCGCTTTCCCCGCCACACACCGCCTCTCCCGGCCAGCTTTTCCCCCTCGGCTCCCCTATAAAACCCCATCCCCGGCTCACCGTCGACCTCCTCCCTCCTCCGCCACTCGCCCGAGACCCCGGCCAGCCTCCAGCGCCGTCGACCTTCCCCCGGCTCCGTCTCCTCCTCTCCCCCTCGTCGTGCCCCGCTCGCCGTCGACCTCCCTCCGGCGCCCGACACTGCAGCAGCAGCAGCTTTGGCAGCCGCCTCCGCCGGAATCCGGCGCCGCCCGACCGCCAGCAGCTCCGCCTCGCCTCGGCGAACCCCCCGGCCTTCTCCGGCGCACCTCCGCCGGCCGGACCGCCGCCGGAAACCCCCAAATCAGAAACCCTAATTTCTAATTTCTTCGGGCCGTGTCGGACACGACACGGACACGGAAATCCCCTGTTTCTCGAGCCTCGTTCAGGTACTCGTATCTTGCACCCTGTATCTCCGTTTATAATTTCGTAAATTGCGTTGCGAAGCCTGTATGACCCTCTCGGTGCCCGGACAAACCGCTCGGGGCATCGCGTCCAGTGGTGATCGCGCACTGCGATCCAAAAACAGGAAAAACCAGACCCTGTTTCACCCCGGAAATGGGTACGCCCCGCCAAACAGGACGACTTGGTCGCGCGCGGTCTTCACAGATACGTGCGCAGCGTTGATACGGACGTGTGGGATTTTGCGGAAGTTAATTCGGGTGTGCGTGCACACCGGAATCAACGCGTATCCGCGGACATCGCCCCGTATCCGCCTTTTCTGCAATTCGCCCTAACTTTGTGTACACATGTCGGATCGAGACGAAACTTGCGCCATCGGACTCGTAGCGATACGCTGGTCCTGTGGGTCAAGTTTGGTTCGATTCTGAGAACGTTGACGAAATCGCGTGTCGAGGGCCCCACAGGCCCCGCTCGACGGGCGATTTTGTGTTCGGCTCATCGGAATCCAAATCTGGAAGTTCCGTTGGGTTCGTATCAGCGTTCCTGACCTGTTGACACTAAGTTTGGTGAATTTGGAGACCTTTGACCCGGACACATTTTTCGGTGCAAAGCGGGCCCACCAGCGGACCCCGTTTTGACCCGAAACTGCCGTTTTTGTCCTTGTCTCCAAATTGGACCCAAGGACAGGCGTTTCTAGCTATTTGACATCTTCTGAGCGTAATGGTAATATCTATTTCAGCTTTTGGACTCATCTCTGGAATTTCCCCAAGAATAATTAATCGGATCCAAACAACAGGCAAGTACCTGCACTTCAAGTTAAATCTTTATATTGTGATAATTAATTTCCTGTCTTACATGTACCCTTGATGATTATACATAGTGTTAGAACACTGGATTTTTATGTCTTGAATACTGGAGTTCATGTCTTGTTTTTCGTGTCGGGTGGGAGAATACTAAGGAGGCATGGAATTTACCCTTTCCCCTGTATTGTCTAATAGCTGTTGGTACACGACTGTCCATCAGCCGAATCTCGATTATATTGTCTAATAGCCGTCTATGATGGCCAGATTAACCTTATTAACCCCTACATGCCAACTATGTATTCTAAAAACAAACACAAGTTCACACAGATAGTTTCTGGTCTTGTTATATATCTTGCTGACTGTTGTAGTTTCAATTCCTGTTTCATTTATTTCTGCTTTCTCGTATTCCTGCTTACAACTTTAACTCTGAGATCATGATGTTCTGTTATGCAGTTTCTTAACTTGATATTCAATATTAATTGTCATAAATATTTAGTTTAACCTTGTTGTGCACTGTGTACTTTGCTCCTTTCCTGACTGGATCTGTTGATTTAGGCGATGATGAGGATCTTGCCCCTACTTATTATGGTCCCTATGAGGGGACTGATGATACCTATGAGGAGCCAGAATCCACCCAGGAGACCCCTACTGCAGAGTAGCTAGTAGTAGCTATCTTTCATTTATATTCTTATCTTATTAATCGGGTTTGTCCCCGATTTCAATTCTGAATTCTGTATTAAACATTTGAATCTGTTGTCACATTTATTTTTAGTTGCAATCTTAAGTTTCAATTCTCATTATTATCTTGCCTATGTTATTTGTGATTGAGCTAGACTAGTTAAATGTAGATTTGACCTAGACAGCGTACTACCGCCGACTCTGCGACGTAGGCTGGACGTACCCACGCACTCGTGCCCGAATTTCCGGGTGCGGGTCGTGACACATTTTTATGGTGGCCCATGCAGGTCCTATCCTTAAATAGGGTAATACCCTAGGACAGGGTATGGAATAAGATTGAGGATTCTAGGAAAAGCTCATTCACAGTATAGGGTCCTTATTTCAATTCTTGATATCATTACTGCTCAATTTTCCTATCGCCTTTGATTTCCAAGTATTCTATTATGATCTTCCTATCCCTTAATCTTTCAGTATGGTCCAGACAAGGAACACAGTAGGAGGCACATCAGAACCAGCTGAGCAAAATGTGCCCGAGACTCTTGCACTCCCGCCACCTCCATCTGTTCCAGCAGTTACTATGGATGGGGCACCGCTACTCGGAGTGTTCCAGGGACTTATAGAATCCCAGAAAGAACAGACTGCACTTCTGCGGACCAGCCTCTCAGAAGCTATTAGGTCCCAGGAGTCGCCACTCAAGAGGTCAGGGAGTGCCAAAGACTTCAAGAATCTTAGACCCCTGGAATTCTACGGAACTGAGGGCATTCTCTATGCCGATGAGTGGATAGAGAATGTCGAGAGACTCCTGAAGACTGCTCGGGTTTCTGATGATCTCAAAGTGGAGTCCGCAAGCCTGCAACTGTTCGACATAGCTCGAACCTGGTTCAGAGATGAACCCCAACTATCTGCTCCTGACCTCACCTGGGAGGACTTCAAGAGGCTATTCAAGGAGAAATTCTACCCCGAAGTGGCTCGGGAAGCTCTCGAAAGCCAATTCGAGAGACTGGAACAAGGTAACCTATCTGTTGATGAGTATACTGCTGAATTTAGCAGGTTAAGCCACTTTGCGGAGTACATGGTTCGTACCCCGGAGGACAGAGCCCGTAGATTCAAGAAGGGGCTGTCTCCGGATATTCGTCTTGCTGTCACCACCAGCCGAGCTCGCACCTATGAGGAAATCCTGAGCGTGGCACAAGGCGTTGAGAGAGACATGGGACATAAACTAAAGCGAGAGAGAGATACCGGAAATGCGGGACCCAACAAACGCCCTTTTCAACAACAACAACAACAGCAGAGGGCCCCGCAGCAAACTCAGCGTCCCCTCCCTCGAGCCACAGCACCCCAACACCAAACTCAAGGACAGAACCAGCAAGCTCTCCCTTGTAACTATTGTCATAGACCAGGCCATACTTGGCAAGTTTGTAGAAAGAGGCTAGGTGTTTGTCTACTTTGTGGCTCAGCAGCACATCAAGTGAGGGACTGTCCCGCTGCTCAAGGACGCGGACAGGCTTACGTAATGACCGTGGAGAACGCGCAGACTCTTGGAGTAGCCAATGCGCGTAAGTGATTTGTAGATACCTTTCCTAGTATTGTTTAGCTCTTGCCTATTGGTTCGTGACCTCAGCCCCAACCTAGTAATTTTGAACTTGCTAATAACCTGGTATGCTTTTATATTTGATAACTAGCGTAGAGTCTTTTGTTATGTGCTTATTGTGTGTTATTTTGTGAACTTATATAATTTTACCTCCCTTCATCATCATCTAGCGCACTTAAATTTGATGTACTTAACTTATGCTGCTATTCTATAGCCTAGTTTTGCAAGCTTACTCTTTTATCGAGCTTGATCATGAGATATGTATTGTTGGGGACGCCTACTAATACATTGTCTAATCAGAATCAGTGTATTACGGCCTGATCAACCTTAGTGCACTTGGTTCGTCCTTCGCATAACTACTTTACGTGGATTGAGATATATAGTTGACCAGTATACTTGCCCCCTAAATATGTCCGAGCATATCGTATCAGTTACATAACTGTACTAATACGAGCATGCGAATAAATGATTACCAGAATAGAATTTCAATCCATAACCGCTTGACAATTCCCATTAGAATTCTTTAAACGCCTTGATCCCTATACCTCTGTTCTATCACCACGCCTTTGAACTCTTTAGTATTGATCCTCGTCTTCCCTTATTTCGGAAAGACAAAATCTTGTGTTTGGTATAAGTTTGATATAGATAGTACTAGATATACCCCTCAGACCGGTCACATTGATGACGACCCTTTATACATGATTAAAGGAATACCATAGGTGGTGTATTTGTGTTAAAGATTCAATACCATGATTAATTAAGTTGGGACCTAGCTTTACTAGTTGTATAGCCTTAAAGGATAGATGGGTAAATTCTAAGTTGGGTAGCGACCGCAATGTTCACCTGAGAGAAACCCGTTAGACTGTAATCAAGTGAGATTGGATAGAAAGAACCCTACCATATTTTTAATTTCGAGGACGAAATTTTTTATAAGTTGGGTAGATTGTAAACCCCCTGAATTTTCAAAAATTATTAAACTTGAATTTTTCCCAATTTTTCTGGAATTTTTCTGTAATTAAAATCAAGTTTCTAATTATTTAATGATTTTTAATTGTTAATAAATAATATTAAAATATTATGAAAATAATATTTTTGGGTGTAAAATGAAAAACTGGACTTAGGATAATTTTTCTGGATTTTTTTTGGGCCTCAGACCTATTTTTAAATGCCTAAAAACTATTTTTTTAATTAATTAATTAAATGATTTTATATTATTATTATTTTCATTTTTATATATATTTTTTCTGTTTTGGGCCGGCCCAACAGCCCAGCCGGCCCAGCCCCAATCATTACCGGGTCGGGTCGGGTCAGACAACCCGACCCTCTAGCCGCCCGCACCCGCTGACCCAGTCAGCCCTCGCCTTCCCCGCGTGGCCTCCGGCGCCCGAGTCTGCCGCCGCCTCCGGCGGCCAGCCTACGTCCCCGCCTCCGCTTTCCCCGCCACGCACCGCCTCTCCCGGCCAGCTTTTCCCCCTCGGCTCCCCTATAAAACCCCATCCCCGGCTCACCGTCGACCTTCTCCCTCCTCCGCCACTCGCCCGAGACCCCGGCCAGCCTCCAGCGCCGTCGACCTTCCCCCGGCTCCGTCTCCTCCTCTCCTCCTCGCCGTTCCCCGCTCGCCGTCGACCTCCCTCCGGCGCCCGACACTGCAGCAGCAGCAGCTTTGGCAGCCGCCTCCGCCGGAATCCGGCGCCGCCCGACCGCCAGCAGCTCCGTCTCGCCTCGGCGAACCCCCCGGCCTTCTCCGGCGCACCTCCGCCGGCCGGACCGCCGCCGGAAACCCCCAAATCAGAAACCCTAATTTCTAATTTCTTCGGGCCGTGTCGGACACGACACGGACACGAAAATCCCCTGTTTCTCGAGCCTCGTTCAGGTACTCGTATCTTGCACCCTGTATCTCCATTTATAATTCTGTAAATTACGTTGCGAAGCCTGTATGACCCTCTCGGTGCCCGGACAAACCGTTCGGGGCATCGCGTCCTGTGGTGATCGCGCACTGCGATCCAAAAACAGGAAAAACCAGACCCTGTTTCACCCCGGAAATGGGTACGCCCCGCCAAACAGGACGACTTGGTCGCGCGCGGTCTTCACAGATACGTGCGCAGCGTTGATACGGACGTGTGGGATTTCGCGGAAGTCGATTCGGGTGTGCGTGCACACCGGAATCAACGCGTATCCGCGGACATCGCCCCGTATCCGCCTTTTCTGTAATTCGCCCTAACTTTGTGTACACACGTCGGATCGAGACGAAACTTGCGCCATCGGACTCGTAGCGATACGCTGGTCCTGTGGGTCAAGTTTGGTTCGATTCTGAGAACGTTGACGAAATCGCGTGTCGAGGGCCCCATAGGCCCCGCTCGACGGGCGATTTTGTGTTCGGCTCATCGGAATCCAAATCTGGAAGTTCCGTTGGGTTCGTATCAGCGTTCCTGACCTGTTGACACTAAGTTTGGTGAATTTGGAGACCTTTGACCCGGACACGTTTTTTGGTGCAAAGCGGGCCCACCGGCGGACCCCGTTTTGACCCGAAACTGCCGTTTTTGCCCTTGTCTCCAAATTGGACCCAAGGACAGGCGTTTCTAGCTATTTGACATCTTCTGAGCGTGATGGTAATGTCTATTTCAGCTTTTGGACTCATCTCTGGAATTTCCCCAAGAACAATTAATCGGATCCAAACAACAGGCAAGTACCTGCACTTCAAGTTAAATCTTTATATTGTGATAATTAATTCCCTGCCTTACATGTACCCTTGATGATTATACATAGTGTTAGAATACTGGATTTTTATGTCTTGAATACTGGAGTTCATGTCTTGTTTTTCGTGTCGGGTGGGAGAATACTAAGGAGGCATGGAGTTTACCCTTTCCCCTGTATTGTCTAATAGCTGTTGGTACACGACTGTCCATCAACCGGATCTCGATTATATTGTCTAATAGCCGTCTATGACGGCCGGATTAGCCTTATAAACCCCTACATGCCAACTATGTATTCTAAAAACAAACACAAGTTCACACAGATAGTTTCTGGTCTTGTTATATATCTTGCTGACTGTTGTAGTTTCAATTCCTGTTTCATTTATTTCTGCTTTCTCGTATTCCTGCTTACAGCTTTAACTCTGAGATCATGATGTTCTGTTATGCAGTTTCTTAACTTGATATTCAATATTAATTGTCATAAATATTTAGTTTAACCTTGTTGTGCACTGTGTACTTTGCTCCTTTCCTGACTGGATCTGTTGATTTAGGCGATGATGAGGATCTTGCCCCTACTTATTATGGTCCCTATGAGGGGACTGATGATACCTATGAGGAGCCAGAACCCACCCAGGAGACCCCTGCTGCAGAGTAGCTAGTAGTAGCTATCTTTCATTTATATTCTTATCTTATTAATCGGGTTTGTCCCCGATTTCAATTCTGAATTCTGTATTAAACATTTGAATCTGTTGTCACATTTATTTTTAGTTGCAATCTTAAGTTTCAATTCTCATTATTATCTCGCCTATGTTATTTGTGATTGAGCTAGACTAGTTAAATATAGATTTGACCTAGACAGCGTACTACCGCCGACTCTGCGGCGTAGGCTGGACGTACCCACGCACTCGTGCCCGAATTTTCGGGTGCGGGTCGTGACACGCAGCCCTCGCAGTCGTCGGCCAGAGTCCAGGAGGCCGTCCAGGAGGCCGTTGACCGTCAGATTGCGTCTCTCCGTGACGACTTGCTGCGAAGTATGGAGGACCAGTCCCGGTCCCAGCCGTAGGCGGACGATCCGATGCTCATCGCACGATTGGATATGCTCGACCGCAGCATGACGGAGCTACGAGAATTGACAAATGATATTAGAGCCTCCAATGATCGCAACATCATGGAGCTGCAGGCGTCACAGCTATCGATGGACGAGAAGCTGACGAGGATGCAGGCGTCACAGCTATCGATGGGCGAGAACCTGACGAGGATGCAGGATTCAATGGGTGATAGCAGTACGAGGCTGTTATCTACCCTGGATTCTTACAACCAGTGACTCGTAGACTTGGAGCGGGCACGGCCTCCACCGACGTCACTGCCTTCTCCATCGACATCGGTGTCGATTCCACGGGACGAGTATGAGGAGTTGTTATCCTTCAAGCGCGCCGCTGGTCAGCCTCCTGCAGATCCGTAGTAGTATAGTTATTTTTATTATTATTTATGAATTATTGATACTTCAACAATAGACATGATGTATGATGCTTCTTGTGGTCTTTAATTTTTTAGTTAATTTAATTGGATTATATAGTTATCCACATTTAATTAGATTGATACTTCTTGTGGTCTTTAATTTAATTGGATTATATAGTTAACTAGATTGAATCATGTTGGTGTGTATGATGTAAAACTGCAGGAAATCACCAATGTTTGCTTCTGCACATTATTTTATTTTATTTTATTTTTAAAATTAGCGACGTTATTAGCGACGTTTAGCGACGTTTAGCGACGTTAATTTACGTCGCTAATTACGTCGCTACTTAGCGACGCTGTAAAACGTCGCTAAGGACGTCGCTAATGACGTCGCTAAACGTCGCCAATTGCTGACATGGCAGTATAGCCAGGTCATTAAAGACGTCGGTGTAACGTCGCGATAGATGTCGCTAATCAGCGACGTTTAGCGACTTTTCTAAACGTCGCTTTTTAGTGACTTGGCGTCGCAAAACGTCGCTAAATTTAGCGATACATTAAAGTCGCTAAAAAACGTCGGCATAGCGACATTTAGCGACGTTTTTTGTATTAGCGACTTGGTGTTTTCCGACTGCTTTGAAACGTCGTTAATTACGTCGCTAAACCTAATTAGCGACGATTTTTGGTTATTTAGCGACGTTTTTAGATGTCGCTAATTTGACTTTTTCTGGTAGTGTGCAACCAATATTAGCAACGAATAAGACTATCCCCGATCTTCCGTATATATTTTGAGTGTGGAACATGACAGTCAAGCATTGAAAGCACTACTTGGTGGGTAAGAATTTGTGCTTTGTTGTGAAAATGAGTCCATTGAGTTTTTATGCAGGCATTAGGCGCATTAGTGGCAAAATACATGCGAGGTGGTGCATATTGCTGTATCAATTTCATATTAAGACTATAAGCACAAAATTATCAACGTTTGACCATGTAATTATGTACTTTCCGGAGAAGGCGATATTGATTGAACATTACTGCAAGATTCAATGGGGAAAAAATTGGGTCATTCTGAGTACGGAAGGAAAAAAAAAAAAAAAGTTGAAAAGAGGAAGCGTCGATGATGTTTGCGATGACCTACAATGAAATACTTTATCCATATGAAGACACAAATAGCTCGGACCTAAGTTCTATACAAGAGGAGAGATCTGGTACGGATGTAATCGAAAGCGAGAAGTCCAGACCGAAACTTTGGACTTGACCGAAATTTTGTCGAAGTTCTGGTTAGATCCAAGCAGAATTCTAGATTCGGGCAAATTTGGACATGAAAAACCAGAATTTTGTTTTCATGGAAAAAAAAAATTGAATTTCGATTGTACCCAATCGAAAAACAAGAATTCCGCTTCAATCCAACAGGAATTCCGGGTCAGATTGATTTATAACATTTTTTTTTTGTTCGGATTTGAGAATTTCATCTAAATCTTTGTATTTATTTTATTATTTTTTTTATTTTTATTTCTAATTTGATTAAATTTTATTTCTTAGAATTTAAGTTAGGTTTGATTTGTAAATGAAAAATTGTAAAGAGGAACAACATGTTCATTGCCATCAATTTGAGCTAATTATCAAGAGTTTTTCTCTTTCTAATTTTCTGCTTGACGATTCATGTTTTATTCCTCATTATAATTCTTCTTTGGTAATAATGTGTAACAACTCCAAGCACTGCAAGAATAGATCAAATGCAAAGCATCAGTGCTGACGTAACTCCCATGATCAAGCTATGTGGGGATGCGCGAAGTAGAAGGCAAAGCAACAAACTTTTTTTTCTTTTCAACCAAGACTCCAGCTGTCATATTACATCAGACGCACAAAAATGGGCGAAATATATAAAAAAAAAAGTTTGTACTAAAGAAATCTTTAATAAATAGAAAGATGAGAAAATATTTTAGGAGAATTATACAGCACAAAAGATATTCCACTAGTCGGTCAGAGGGTCTGACGAAAATTTATGTTGAAAGTGGCTTATCAACATAATGGAGCAAAATGGTTTATGAACTAGCAGAATGGCAATTCTATTTAATTAAACGGATTTTTTCATATAAAGTAATAAAATATTATATATTTATATAAAACGGGAAAATTTTCGTGGAATAGCGGATGAGGGGACCACTCGCCAACTCAGTTGGCGAGTTGCTGAGTTGGCGAGCAGCTCGCCAACTGAGTTGGCGGGGCGCCCTACTCGAGGGGCCGCTCGCCAACTCAGTTGGCGAGCCATGGACCGTTGGCTTTTTAGCCGTTGGCCAACGGCTATATTCCAACGTTCTCCTCCCCAATTCCTATAAACACCCCCCCACCCAACACTCCTCACACCACATTCTCCTCCTACCCCAAACACTCCTGACACCCCATTCTCCTCATCTTGATATTTACTGGCGATGGCTACCCGCAATGACGGTCGTATTCCTGGCGGACCGACAACCGCACTTATTATTAAGCAACGTGAAGAGCACATTTCTAGTCAGATTTTTACTGGCGAGGTAATTTTTTTAATTACAAGTTGCCAACTTTATTAATGTATATGTTTTTTATAATGCCTATGTTTACTTTATTAATGCATAGAATTTTTATAGTTATACGACCATGATAATGCTTTACGAACCCGGATCCACGTACATTGGCGGTCTGAAAGGAATTATCGTACGTGGGAGCTTAATCCAGCTCAAAAGGCTTTGGTGGAATCCTTTGGATTCCACTATATAGATCGTGTTAGATATTTAATTCACGATCTTCATTTAGTTGTAAGCCTTGCGGAGCATTGGTGGCCAGAACGCAACACTTTTTCAACTCCCATTCGGCGAGATGACGATCACCCTTTATGATGTGGCGAATATACTAGGGTTACCTATTAAAGGTAACGCTATATATTTTGATCCGCACTTAAAGGGATCTGATCTGATCCGAGTTATCTTGGTGTTAGCCCTCCTCCAGGTCTAAAAGACGGCAATTATGTAAAATTTTCATGGCTTCGTGGCAACTTTATAGACCTACATCAAACTATTGATGAGGTGGTTGATGTAGATGAAAATCGGGTATGTATTTTTTTTAGTAAATTTGTTTATTACTTAATTTAGTGGTGCAATTCTATATAACACTTAATAAATCCAAGTCATTCGTTGCACTAGAGCGTATCTGCTCTGTTTATGTGGTGCAATTCTATTTTCCGATGCATCGGGAAATATGGTAAATGTGCAGCTTTTACCATTCTTGGATGATCTGACAAAACCTACCGAGCATGCGTGGGGAGTTGCTACTCTTGCATTTTTGTACGCCTAGCTGACAGAATTTGTCAGATGCAATCGCAAGAGTATTTGTGGATGTATTTCACTGATACAGGTATGAATTAAAGACCTTAAAAAGTTTGAGTAATTTTATACACAAATTATGTTTGTACTAATGTCATTTTTTTGTTTTATAGTTCTGGTCCTACGAGCACTTTTATATTGGTAGGCCTGTTACCAGCATTCTCAGTGATGTTGGAGTATTTCCAGTTGCTATGCGCTGGCCTACAGACGTAGTGGATTATCAACACTACCAATACAGGACTGTATCACTATATCGTAGCCAATTTGATACACTGCGGTATAATCAGATAATTTTTAAATATGCAATAAATATCTTTAAATTATATAAGTTTTGATCGTAGATAAACATCACATCTAATTGATACAATATCTTTAAATAGGTAACATGGTTACCGTACTCATATGAACCTGATGCTCCAGAAATCAAGATGACATCCTATGCATATAGTTTACACAGATGTCATATTATATATGATCGGTTCACCATGTATCATCCGGCAGACCGTATTCTTCGGCAATTCGGAATGGCCCCAATAATTTCAGATGATCCACCAACAGTCGGTTATCAGACATCAAATGCATTCCAACGAATCATTGGTCTAGTTGCTGACTGGAATAATCGGTTCGAGAATTATAGTGTCAGGGGCATGTCTCCCATACTAAATTCTGCTGATGAATGTAAGTTATAAGTTACTCATTATTCGTATTGATTTAGTGTAAATAGTTTGCTAAAATTTTGTTTACATTTTGCAGACATAGGTAGCCTCGACTACAGGCAATGGTGGGGATACCCTCTTATGAGCAACCGAGTATACCACTACGAGGAGCCCAGGTTCAAAACTAGATCTGTAGACGATTCTACTCTGCGTGCTTTTGCCGAGGGAATACATGATTTGGTATGACTTCATTATACTTCCAAAAATACATATACATAGATATGATAAATATATTAATTTACGTGTTCTTCAAATTTCAGAGTGGTGTATACCAACAATTTTTGCAACAACCTGACATAAACCTTCACCCACAAGGTCGACTTCTTATGGAGGAACTTGTGACTCGTGTTGAGCAGCTGGGTATTGGACGGGAACCGGAAATGCCTCCAGTACAATCCCGTCTTCCACCGGACTATCCGACCGGCTTAGTACGACAGAGACACTCTCGTCGTCGTCGGCGGCGGGATACTGCTGACTCGGGCCCGAGTGACCAGTATGCTAAAGCGGGGCCTAGTGACCAGTATGCTGGAGCGGGCCCGAGTAACCAGTATGCTGGAGCGGGCCCTGGTTACCAGTCTGCAGGAGCGGATCCGAGTTACCAAACTGCTGGAGATGAAAGCTACCAGATATTCACACAATTTTTTTTGACTCCATCAGCACCGCTGGCTACCCAAACTCAACAAGACGAGGACGAGGATTAGTAGAAAATTTGAAACATTGTATCATTAAAAATTTTGTATGATTTGTAATGGCTTTTTATTACAATATTTGGGTATTGAACAATTCTATTTTAATCTCTCGGTTGACTAGTACATCTTCTTCGGTTGTGTCCTATAGCACCACAATTACTGCAACGTAGATCTCTGGTCGATGAATCCCGGGGTCTGATGCGGTTCTTCTTTGGTCTTCCGGCTTTGCGTCTTACATCTGGCACCCCAATTTGTCCTCTTACCAAAGGACCTTGGATTTCGTAGGGAACTGAAATTTGCTCCATTTTATGCGCGTATACAGCTTTCAAGTTTTTCGTCGAAAAAACTGCAGGATAAAAAGTATCAATACTAATATTGCAATATCTACAAACAAAACATCCATGTATACATGGTATATAAGTATGGTACCATCTAAAACATGTACAAGTTCTGTCAGTTATATGAACAATATAGGTTCTACCTGTTGTCCGGTCTATTATTTCAAACTTATAACTATCAATAGCTAATATTTCTAGGTGGTTCTTCTCTTTGATAATAGAAGCCATATTTTTTAACATCTTCGGACAATAATCTGTGTCTATATTTTCAGCAAACTTTCTACGATTGTCATGAAGTGTAATAATCTTGGCTCTAATACCATCGAGAAGTGTTGTTATTGGCTTATCTCGTAATTTCTTAATCCAGCTGTTGAAACATTCAGCAAGATTAGAAGTGTTAATATCTAATCTAGGACAAGTAGCATACGCTGTTATCCAATGTTCAAATCGACGACTTTCATCGTTTACACCAAGAAGCAAATCGTACAACACTATGTTCTCGGCTTTAATTATATCAAACACACTCTCTGCATCCGTTTTATTATATGATCTAGCAAGCGAGTCTAACAAGCGTTGAAATACTGGTTCTTTTGTAACTTTTTTCATGTTTTGTTTAAAATATTGAATACAAAAAAAATGAGGAGATGCAGGAAAAATAGCACGAACAGCATTTATTAATCCTTTTTGCTTGTCAGATATAAATGAAATTGAACTCCAATCATTAAAACAACTTTCAAAAAATATTTTAAGAGAATTTAAAAACCAAGACCAAGAATCACTATTCTCACCTTCAGCAACAGCATAAGCTATAGGATATAATTGATAGTTAGGATCGTGAGCACAAGCAATAAATAAGATAACTTGATATTTAGACGAAAGAAATGTAGCATCAGTACTAATAATTGGTAAACATCCACTTAAAAATCCATCAATACATGACTTAAAATAAATAAAAATGCGTTGGAAGCTATTGTTTTCGGTAGTTTTAATAAAACATGTACTACCTGGATTTGTCTCCATAATTCTATAACAATACTCCTCAAGACTACCGTATGCCTCATCATAACTACCATTAATTTCAGCTAATGCTGTCTCTCGGGCTCTCCATGCTTTGGAATAACTAACTTGTATACGGTGCTCCCTATATATATCTTTAACAATTTGTGATGGACTGTATGACTGGTTATCTCTAATAATGTCAATTATCATGGTCTTAATCCATGAAGCGGTAGCTAGTCGATGACGTCCTGTACTAAGTCTTCCTAAACAAGAATGACGATTTTCTAATGTACTAACTTTAACTATATCGCCATTTCCAATAGATTTGACATATACTCTCCAATTACAATTCGGTTGATCACAACTATATATAATTCCACGAGCATTATTCATAAGACTAGCTGAACAACTAAAATTATATTTAATTGCTAAATTACTTATAAAGCTTCTAAAGTGAGAACGACTAGGAAATGATTGTCCCTTAAATAATTCATCAGTGATAGCTTTTACAACATCATCATCTACCGTATAATCTACATTTTCAACTAAATCATCACTATTTTTATCGTAGTTGTCACTATCATCATCATGGTTAGATTCATCTGATGAATGACCTTCTTGGATAAATGAAACTATTTGTTGAGAAGAACTAGCACCCGAACTAACATGCTGATATTCAGAAAAATATTCACTATTTCTACTATCTAAGGTTGCTGCTACTTTAATAACATATATTTTTATATATCGTGATTGTGAATTAATCTCAAGAATATAATTCCATGCATCTTCACTATCTATCAAAAAACAATTAGAACAGAAAATAGACTTCAGAATAAAATCATAATGAATAGAACAACGTTCAATAATATGATTACGTATATTTTCAAAACTAATATTCGGGTAAGTTGAAAAAATTATACTTTCTCCTCCTTCGTAATTTAACCCATTTACTTTACCGCCGTGCGAGCATACAATTCTTACGCTACGATCCATAACGGTTGAGAACTTTTGCTACAGAAAACAGGAGGAGGAAGCTGTAAAAATAGGAGGAGGAAGCTGTGAAAATATGAGGAGGAGGAGGAGCAGGAGAATGTGTTCTGTGAGGAGTGTTTGGGGGGGGGTGGGGGTGTTTATAGGGGTTGGAGAGAGCCGTTGGAGGGAGCCGTTGCCCAATGGGTAGCCAACGGTCCATGGCTCGCCAACTGAGTTGGCGAGCGGCCCCTCGAGTAGGACGCCCCGCCAACTCAGTTGGCGAGCTGCTCGCCAACTCAGCAACTCGCCAACTGAGTTGGCGAGTGGTCCCCCCATCCGCAATTCCACGAAAGTTTTTCCGTTTTATATAAATATATAATATTTTATTACTTTATATGAAAAAATCCGTTAATTAAATATTACAAGGGGCAGAATGGGCATTCTAATTATTAAGGATTGATTTACGTCAGACTGATTGACGAAAATATATACATCCATATATTCTGCCAGTCTAATGGGTGGAATATATTGTATTGTACAATTTTTTTTAAACTATTTTTTTCTCTTCCTATTTATTGAAAGTTTCTTTCGTACTAATAATTTTTTTGAAATATCAACTATGTTTTATGAGAGAGGTTCAAAGTAGACCTAAACTGTAAAAAACTAGCTATAAAATAAACTGTAACGTAGTGCTACTATAGAGATCAATAGAATTGAAAATGATTTTAATAGTATAGTAAGAGCCTCGGTCTTACTCTTAGAGTGTCTATAATGGAAGTGGTTTCAATGCTATATTTTAATCTTAGTCAAGTTTTGTAGTACTTGAAAGATGCAGTGGATAGCGAATCAAGAGACACTCTAAATTTGAAGTGTATCATAGTTCGGCCATAGTAATTTTTGGGCCCACCGAAACCCACCACACGTCCTCTCTTTCCTCTTTCTTCCATCCGATTCAATTTTTTTCCCAGCCGTCATTTTGAGCTCCTCCATTTTTTTTCCAGCCATAATTTTTTTCCCAGCATCATTCGGCTATAGTAAATTTTGTACAATCACCTGTTCAAAGGGTGTTTAAAAATAAAAATAAAAAGTTTCAAAGGCGTGACTATTGGCTAGGCATGGAAGATAAAAAATTATGCACTGAGCTTACCGGACATTCTCGTCAATACTATTGGTTTAGCAATCTTTTGAGCTCCTTTTTCATTGCATGTTCAAAGAAAACACAGCAACAGGTGAACGCTTCTCATATTTAACCTTGCTTTCGGAGGGAAATTAATTTTAAAAACTCTTCGGTAGTCAGAACAAAACGAAAATAAAGAGAAAAAGTAGGAAGGAAAAACTTACCAAACATGAAAGAAAATAAAAAAATAAAAAAAGGAAAGAAAAAGAGAAAATTAATTTAGAATATTTATTTGGAGTATACCATTGTGTACCAATATCAAGGAGATACTCCAAACTTAACAATTGGAGTATGGTTTGGAGTGTTCCCACTGTGGATGCTCTTCGCTAAGTACAAGTGACAGCCCTGTTTTTCTACCTGCAACTGATAGAAACAGATCAAACAACTTGATTTAGCTTCGAGTGCTGAAGTATATAACAAATATCCCATGCCAAATAGTATAACAACAAATAATGTCTTAATTACAGGAAAGAAGATCCTGGGACTCGACAATTAAGCATGACCATAAGTAGGAAGGGAGCTTCAGTCTTGAATAAAGTTGAGCAGGGAACATGCTTGCATCAGAAACATGTAACAACTCCAATACAAATTATCTTTTTGCACAACGAAACAAAGGATGCGACTCGTATATCAACTCATGCAATTTGTCACGAAAACAGCAGTCAAGGTTTTATTTTCCTATACATATAAAGAAACCACTCGTACATAAATTGATATTTCCTTAAATGTAAAATCTCTCTTCTATTTCACACAACCGCCAAAAATTTGACAAAGAAGGATAACAGCTTGCACAGTCACTAACGGATAAACACTATCACAAGCAAAAAATTGAAAAAAGAATCATGGTTAGCATTATTTGCATGTATAATCACTTTTTCTTCACTGTGCAGTAAGTTTGTGCATCACCACAACTACTGATAACATGTTAGAATGGCTTTCTGAAACGCATCTTTAGTTGTGGAAGTGGTTAAACCTCTCGTGGACCTGCTGGATAGGGGACACAGGAAGCTCTTCAGACGTAGTAGATGGTCTAACAGGCAATTGTTGGGATGGGTGAATGTAGCGTTGAAGGGCAGTAGAGTAATCATGACCTGTTAAACTTCCCCGCATCCTTCCAGTCGGCTGCCAATTTTGGTCTGATGGCAATTCGGGTAATCCTTCACCTCTTGATGCTTCCTTAGGCACGCCAGTCATATTCTGCACCTGCTCAACTCCCATTATCCTAGAATTATCTGTCATCATTGGGAAAGGGGATCCTGCTCCAAATTGACTTGGATATACTGACTGCAGAGTAGACAACTGCGGTGCTCTTCGTATAGCTGAAAGTTGATCGTGCTGACTGATCAAGCTACCTGCTGCCATAGCAGCAGCATTTTGTGAAACATGTTGAATCTGCACTGAAGGGGAAGAAGACGAAAGTGGAGTATTAGTACACTGGATCATGGCCTGACTTCCCCTGGGATTAGGCATCAGGTGGTCGAGAATCTGATTATCTAATGTTGGTGGTCGCATTGGAGCTCTATAAGCACCTAGTCTCTGCGTGTCTGGTGGCATTGTTGAGCTTTTACGAGTAGCTCCTGCAAGTGCCATTGTTTGTTGCAATGATGAGTTCAAATGATACTCCCGGCATTCACCGAGGTTCTGCATGGAGAATGTCAAAACAAAATTAAACTAGAGAGCAAGCAAAATAAAGCAGTTGAGAAAGTAAATTTCTTTGAATTAAACAAGGCATAAACTAATGTATACTAATGATAACAAAACCTCAACAGTACTGTGATATTGACGCCACAAAATGATTCACTAAATCAACAATGTTTGTCATATAAATAATTTTTAACTTCAGAGGAACTATATATTCGATTCATTTATGAGAAAAGAGATCACTGACACATTCGATGGAAAGGCTTAAACAAAACTACACACAAAAAAATCCATCCAGGATTACAAAGTTTAGCAAGGAAACAGAAACAGCAGAAAGCATGTATAGCATCAAGTCAAACATAAAGAGTCATTTATTTCCTATAATATTTACATACACAGAATATTTCAGCATATGTGAGCAATGCGAGTGGAGGATAGTCCATTCGCACATGCTAAAACGAACTAGGACATCTTTAGATAATAATGTATGAATCAGGTAATATATCCATCTGCTCCTTATTACTTGATGATTTAGATTTGTACACGCCTATTGCGGTAGAGTAGTAATTCCCCTCTTAATAGAGTAAATAAAGGAAAATAAATGTTAAGTTCCTGCAACACTTCTTCTTTAAATGCCAATGTTGGCAATTGGCGTATAGTAGCAGCTTGTCACGAACTTATTGTTTTTCCCTACAATTTGACCCGTGCGTCAGGGTGTGTAATGGGCCAGGCCGGCCCGAGGACCGGTTTGACCGAGTTCGGGCCGGTCCGGGTTGAAACCCAGGCGTGGACCGGTCCGGCCCGGCCCGTAGGTGCTGAAGGCTGACCCAATCCAGGCCCATGACCCCGTGGCTGGCGGTCCGGATCGACCGGGTTGGGTCAGGGCCAGTTCGGGGTTGGTCCGGGCAGGCCCCATTTTTTTATTTTTTTAAAAAGTATTTTTAATTACTTATATATATATATATATATATATATATATATATATATATATATAAGTTATTAATTGTAAGTTAATAAATATAAATAATAAATTATTTAATTTGAATTAGTTGATAAGATTAAATGTGGACAACCTTAACTAAAAATTCCTCCCATATGAAAATTTATGTATATAAAAGTATATATAAATTATACTAACAAAAGTATATATAAATTAAAAAAAAAATTACTAACAAATAACTTATAAATACCGGGCCGGGCTGGCCCGACCGTGAACCGCCTGGACCGCACCATTGATCAACCGGGTCGGGCCAGACTTGCGGGCCGATTTTCCCGACCCAGCCCGGGCCCGCGGAGAGGGTGGGCCGGTTCGGGCAGGTCCGTTGATCAGGTCCGGGCTGGCCCAGACCGGCGTTGACCGGGCCGGACTCGGGCCGGGTTTCGGGCCGCCCGGCCCATCTTGCACCATGACCCGTGCGGCGCAGAAACACTCCTCGAAGACCCATGCAAAACTTTTCCGAACGAACTTAGCTAAATTGTTAAGAAAAGAAGAGAGTAGTGGAGCAAGAGTGGAAAGACTTCACTATATTGAAAGAAGCTTACAAGATTCGGTGGTGAGGAGCAAATGAGGCTCCCACTTATTTATAGGGTCTTACAAAAATCATCTAGTACTTTACAGGAAACTTCTAGTTCTTAGATATTCACATGGAAGATTCTAGAACTTAGGAGACTTTAAGAAGAATCCATCACTATAGAGAATTTCACAAGCTTCTAGGTAAACCGAGCTACCTGGTGAGGGTTACGCAGAGCAATCATGAGAGTGCGGGGGCAGGGGAGAGAATCATGTGCGTGACATTATCCCCAACCTATTGTGTTGATGCTCTCGTCAAATGTCCGTAGAAAAATTCTTACATCTTGTTCAAGAACTGACACAACGTGTCAATGCACTCCAAGTTGGACTCACTGTGTGGCATTTCATCCATTTGATAAGGTACTCCACGTACGGAGAAACGCTTTGTCGGCGAATGGTCATTGAATCAAGCACGACTTCGACTTCTTTGTCGAAAGACGTAGTCATGCTCGTTGTGGGCCACTTCGAAACTCGTTGGGAGTCCACCAAGTCTGCATGATAAGGCTAGAGATAACTCGTATGGAAGACGGGATGAATCTTCCGCTTTGTGAGGAGTTCGAGTTTGTAAGCAACTTTGCCCACTTTCTTAATGAACGGGAAAGGACCTTCGAACTTGCGAATCAGTCCCTTGTGCACCTTGTGGAATTCTTTGAATGTTGCAGTTGAAGCTTGATCGACATAAAGTCCCTTGTACTCGACAGGCCTTAGCTTGACGGCAGCCCATTTCTTCATCTTGCGTGCGGCCTTCACCAGAAATGCCTTAACAATATTCACCTTCTCTTTGAAGTCCAAGGCAAAACTTGTGAGCCGCAGGACTTTTGTCTGATGCCCCCGAACTCATCATGTGCAAGGCAAGCGGTCTTTGACCCATTACCAACTCAAAGGGGCTGTTGTGGGACGACTCATTCTTTTGGAGATTGTAGCAGAATTGGACAATATCTAGGTGATGTATCTGATCCCGTTAGAGGTGCAACTCGGACGGGTTGGGTCGGGTTTGAGCTCCACCCAAGCCCAACCCGATGAATCATAAGCTATATTAGAGCCCGAGCCCAACCCGACCTCGGGTTCAACATATGTAGCCCAAGTCCGACCCATGTTCCTCGGGTTGGGCTCGAGTCAGATCGGGTCTATCGGATTTATCGGATTCTAATATGACATTTGAAACAATTTTAAACATGATTAATATTAAATACATAATCAAATAGCAATCAAGTCTTAATCATTACAAAATATATACTGTAATGAGATTTAGGATAAGGAATTGAAGAGTTTGGATGGAGAAATTTAGGTTTTGAACTTTTTATTTAAGAAGTATGAAACAATTTATATATAAATTATATATAAATTATATGTATGTTGGGTTTTGAGTTCTTTGGGTAACCCGACATATGAACCCGAGCCCAACCCGAATTTGATCGAGTTTAAATATTTTAATCCGAGCCCAAGCCCAAACCCGAGTATCTTCTACCCTAACCCAACCCATTAACGGGTTTACTCGTCCGGGCTCGGGATTATCCTGCTGGTTAACACTCACAAAGTGGGACAAGTACACCTCTAGAAAGGAATTAACCTGCTTCGTATGTCCATCTGTTTACGGGTGGAAACAAGTCGAAAAGTATAGATCCTTCCCTAGGATCTTGAACACCTTTGTCCATAACTTTCCCATAAAGCGAGGGTCTCGATCGTTGATAATATTCTCCAGGATGCCCCAAAATTTCACCACGTAGGATATAAACAAGTGTGCGGTCTCATCTGTAGTACAGACCATTGGTACAGTAATAAAGGTCTCGTACTTAGAGAATCAGTCTACCACCACGAGGATAAATCCAAGTATCCTCGCCTTAGGCAAGACAGAGATAAAATCCATCGAAATGCTCTTCCACGGTCGACTCGACACGGGAAGAAGCTCAAGTAGGCCATTGTGTCATTGATGATCCACCTTCTCTTTTTGGCACACAAGACAAGTGCACACATAATCCTCCACATCCTCACGCATGCGAGGCCAATAGTAGACTGCCTCCAGTAGCGCTAGTGTCCTCTTTTGATCAGGGTGTCCAGCCCACTTAGTGAGTTGCTGTTATGGCATTCATTGAGTAGCTCTGTGCACAAGAAATCCTACTTGCGCACGACCACCTTGTCGCCCTTCGTGTAGAGAAGCATGCCCCTTAGCCAAAACCTTCACGTTTTGCCTTCGCGAGCGAGTTTCACCAAAGCATATGTCAATGGGTCCTCGGCCATACCTAACTTGACACGCTCAAGTATTTCTATTGAGCAAGCATATTGTTGCTAGCTCGGCCTTCCTGCTCATCGGCAACGTGGCTCTCCTTACTCGGCTTGTATGAAAATTCTATGTTGAACTCGACCAAGAAATCTTGAAACCTTGCTTGCTTGGGAGAACTTCTGAGTCTGAAAGTAGCTCGTAGCAATATTGTCCGTCATCACCACGAACTGTGTCAAGGAGATAGTGATGCCACGTTCACAAGCAATATACTATTGCGGTCATTTCCTTCTCTTGCACCATGTAACACCGTGTCATTCAACTTCCGACTCTCGAATACGAAAGGGTGTCTATCTTGTACCATCACTCCACCGATGGCAAAGTAGGATGTGTCGATATATACCTCGAACGAATTGTAGTCCGGCAAATATAGGACTAGTTCCTCCATCACTACCCTCCTCAATGCATCAAATATCTCATCGCATTTGGACGTCCAACTCCATAAGCGATCCTTCCGCAACAAGTCTGTGAGAGGTGCGACTATGGTGAAGTACCCACGAATGAACTGTCGATAGTAGTTTGCTAGGCCTAGAAATGATCGCAGCTCCCTTAGCTTGATGGGGGTCTCCCACTCCCGCATAGCATGAACCATCTTCTCGACCATCCATACCTTGCCACGTCCTATCCAGTGTACCAGGAATTGCACATCCTCTTGGGCAAAGAAACATTTTCTCACTTGACAAATAGTTGGTTTTCCATTAGCATCCGAAAAACCGCCTTCAACTGTTCAATGTGCTCCTCCATCTTGTTTGAGTATACAAGGATAACGTCGAGATATACCAAAATGAACCAATCGATATAAGAGTGGAAGAGCTTGTTCATCAAAGTCCAAAATGTCGCAGGAGCATTTGTTAATCCAAAAGGCATGACTAAAAACTCATAAGTACTATACCTCGTGACGCATACAATCATAGCCTCGTCCCCTTCGACTATTCGTACCTGATAATATCGAGCATAGATCTAGCTTAGAAAAGTATCTTTCTCCTCCTAATTGATCGGACAAGTATGACACCAACGAGATTGTAAACCCCTAAATTTTTATTTATTTTTTATTTTATTAGTATTTATTTTTTACTTCTATCATATTTTTCCTAGTTGATAAATTTTTGGAAATTAGAAATTTATTTTTATAGTTTGTTATTAATTAAACTATCCTAATAATCAAATCCTAACACTGTTTTCCTTCCCTGTTATTATTCCAATTCACTGCCATTGTCCCATTTGGTTTTCAATTAAAATTTTACCTCAGGCCCATGATTCAGTCAAGAGACCTGATGCATATATTTTTCTTCATAGATAATGGTGCTCTCTTCTTTTCGTTCGCATACATCTACACAGCTGTATTCTGCCGCAGCAGAACCTTTGCAGACCACGCGGTACGTCCATCCAGTCCCTCTGGTCGACGACCCACATCCCTCGCCCCTCTTATCTCTATATATACCATCTCCCCACAATCCGCAAACCCTAGCCGCCACCCTTAGCTCTCTCGACAGAATATTCCTGTCGTCGGGAGAACATCATATATAGTTGCCGTTGTCGTCTTCCCCACCTTGGGCTACCATCACCGGAGCTAGGCGCGGGCAGATTTCGACTTAGGGCAGCAGAAACAGTCAGACCTTCCTCGGCTGCGTCGTTGGCAGGCCTCCTCGGTGCGCTGACGTGGGGCTTCGCCGTCTCTTCAGTGCATCATCCCACCTTGGCCGGCCGGGAAAGCTCTCTCGATGGCCATTATTTTCGAGCCTCGGTTCCTTCGGCCAGCACCTAGGGGCCTACTCTGGAAGTCGGCGCACAACACCGATCGGAGCCACGATCACGCACTGAACCATCGTAGTATTCCGGTGAGCTCATGCGGCACCCCGACGACCCTAACCGACGAGCCGAGCTCCATCCGATATTCGTGGAACTGCTCATTCCTCTTCGAACCATCTTCGGTGAGTTGAGCCTTGTTTAAGAATCTCAATGCACTTTTGTTTTTGCTCCTTATATCTATAATAGCAGTAGGTGTAGATTTGTATTATGTTAGTGTAGACTTGGGGAGGAGGCATGTATAAACTGTGGTATGGATTCTTTTGAACTAGGGGCAGAGGTTCTTAAGCTTGTGGTGGTGTAGTTGTTAGGGAGAATAGGATTGTACAAATCAGGATCGAGCATTTTTGCTTGCCGAATCCAAGTATATATCAGTTGGAAGAGGAAGGCCAGGGAAGGAGGTTTAGATGCTATGATCTTGTGCTTCTTATATATATATATATATATATATATATATATATATATATATAAGCATCCATGTATGAAGAAGTTAGAAATGGCCATGAGGAGCAAGTTTGTGCCAGAGCTTAATGAGCCTGGAATGAGCATGGGTGCAGTGTTGGCAGAGAGGGAGCTGCAATGGTAATATATCAACTGTTGTATGTTACCGATCGAATGTTATCTAAATGCTCCTACTACTCTAAGGGAACTTTGTGAATGAAGGAATGTGGCCGAATGTCTAATAATGGTAGAGGAATGCTAAGTTGCAGTATTCCAAGGTGTGCATCGAAATCCATATGGTGTATGTGAGCTACACTTGGGGTGGGTCGTGTGTTATATATTTAAGGATGTGTGTCCATGTGAAATTGGAAGGAGAATAGAAGAATGGACATGGATTGGTTTTAATAACTATTGGTGTGTTATGGAAGGAGGAGGCATTGACAAGCATGTTCATGTGTAGTTTATTGTGCAAGGGACCTTTGTGAACTAAAAGCAACTGTGATGGTAGAAATGTTAAGATTGAAAAGGAGAATAGTCTGAATAGATTAATGGTCAGTTAACACTGCTATGCATGTGTAGAAGAAAAAGATATTAAGAAAGATACGTGGAGTTTGTAAACACAAGAACGGAAGGTGGAAATGATTTGACAAAAAAAAAAAGTGTTTACTCAAAGGATGCGTGTGTGGTGTGGTAACTATAAAAGCAAGAATGTAAGTTTATTTTTATGCATGGAACTGTTGTGTGTATGAGTGCAAGTAGAAGAGGTGCTATAAATTATATGTGAAGTTGAAGGTTAAAACTTTCATTCGGGTAGAAGAAAGATATGTGATTGAGAATAGGGCTAGGAGGTATGTGGTTGAGAATAGGGTGGGTTCCTCAACGTACATAAATATATTGATAATAATAGACTTTTTTGTTATTAGTATTGTCATAAGATAGCTAGAAGAATATTTAATTAATTAAATCTTAAATTATTTATTCTTTAGGTCCCTTATCCAATTGGGCTTGGACCCTGGACCATATTCTTGTCTCTCTTGTCCAATTGGGCTTGGACCCTGGACCATATTTCGATCCAGACAAGTATACCTTGCCACTCTTGTTGACAATTCTTAAATACTGCAACTGCATTTATTTTATTTTATTTTATTTCTGATTGAACGATATTGTGCGTCCAAGGATAACTTGGGTGCAAGTCGATATTGGCTGATTATGCGTGACTTAGTATGTAGAAGCCAACCCCCTTATTTGAGAGATGCTCCAATCTCTCTTATGACCATGACACATTTATGACACGGAGAGTTTCATGTGTGGACGCAGATTCTTGTCCTAGCCTTACACTAGTACAATCGAGATGCGTGACGGCAGCATTTAGATACTTTGATCTCGACTCAGGAGTAGGAGCTGGACATGTCGTGGTGCACGACAAATACAACGACATTGGATGGGGAGAACACTCACTAGACGTATGGGCTGACTACAATTTTCCTTTGAAACCCGCCGCCTCCACCGGAGTACTGTGTGTGATGACCATGGATATATATATTAGTAGATCCGGCCTCTGGCGTCCACGACGCTACGCTGTAGTAGATCCGGCCTATGTTTCCCCCAGAAAATTATGTCGATCCCATTTAGCCAGCAGCTCATACATCGAACGTAGTTCTCATTGCATTTACACTTGGTTTGGTACACCCTTATTTATTGCAGTATTTTTGTATTATTAGTGGCATGTTTCTATGTATCTTGTTACATCCCTCTGAGGACCTGGCTCCTTTCCAGATTTGCAGTGTTGATTGTCGTTGAGTTCTTCTGGGACTGCTGACGAGTATCTTTCTGGTTTACAGGTATTGTGAGTAGTCACATGTATCACGTATTCCGTAGTTTATCTATTTTGTTCTTACTATTTATTTTCTGATATTTAGCAAAGTGTTTGTAGACTCATATTATTGTCTCTCGAGTCTATTCGAACAAGTATGATTATTGGGCTGCAGACTTGTACCTTCTTTTCTTTATGATCTTTTCTTGTAGATTGAGTTAGAAAGATGATATAGACTTAGCTATACAAATCTAGGACAACTTATACGTATTCTAGTTGGACTGGAGTCCACTTAGATAGGTAGATGGCCATTTACATGTAGCCTGGTTCCAGGTATTTTGGGGCCGGGACGTGACATATAGGGTATTTTTTTCTGACGGTTAAATTGTTAAGTACACGATAGTCGATGCACAAATGAAGATTTATATCCTTTTTCTTCTGAAACTGCAATGGTGCACCGAATGAGACTTTGGACGACCTAATAGTTCTCGCACTGAGTAGCTCCTTTAGTTGCTTCTTTATTTCATCGAGCTTTGGCAGGACCATAGTAGACGACTTCGTGCCCGACTCCAACTCGATAGCGCGGTCCACCGCACTCTGCAGAGGTAGCCTCTTTGGAAGTTCTTGCGACATGACATCCCCGAACTCCATGAGGACTTTCACTAATCTCCGGTGAAAGATCACCCTACGCGGACGCCTCTTCCATCTTAAGTATCGCCAAGTACGCCGTCTTTCCGTATTTGACACCCTTCTTATTGGATAGCGGAGAAAGCTTTCCCCTTTGTGGACTTGTCTCGTGCAACACTCACTATGTACGGCAAGCCCGCCTCCATAATCTCGACGACTCCCAAGTTCGGCATTAAAATTGCTTTTGTAGAAGTAAGAACTCCTATACCTAGGATCATTTTAAAGTCGTCGAATGGTAAATACGTGAGACTGGTAACTCTCGTCCAGTCTTCCA
This sequence comes from Iris macrosiphon, assembly GCA_036927795.1. Taxonomy (NCBI): domain Eukaryota; kingdom Viridiplantae; phylum Streptophyta; class Magnoliopsida; order Asparagales; family Iridaceae; genus Iris; species Iris macrosiphon. The sequence goes on along the minus strand of JAYESA010000012.1, from coordinate 149,795,800 downwards.
CCTTTATCTTTACTCCTTTGGCCACCCCCAGTAGGGACAAGCCGCTGAGTTAACTGCCTTCATCTTGTTCGAGTCCTTTTCTAGTACTAGACCAAAGTGTTGGACCTCTGCGTCCAAGATGAAGTTGTATGTTTCCCCAGTATCAACTATCGCCCCCGTACTCTGGCTGTTGATTTTCACATCTATGTACACGAGTTTCCGACTAGGGATCCCATCTGAGCCCCCATCCGGGTGGTTCCTCGACATCCTCACCTTGGACCACATTTACCTACTTGTTTTTGTATTTTGCAATCGCGTGCAAAGTGATTACCTCAGCACACGAAACACTCCACTTTGCACTCTGTCTGGGGGTTTGCCTGCTGCTTGTCCTTCGACGAGGCCTCCTTTCCGTTGTCTTTCTTCACCGTTGGCCTTGGTGGTCTTTGGCTTGGGCTTGGACGTATCGCTCCACCGAGACTTCATAAGATTCTCAGCCGCTGACACGACAATGTTCAGATCTTGGACACATTATCTTTGCAACTCTAGTGCCGCCCACGGTTGTAGACCGTCAAAGAAGAATCATAGACGATCTTCTTCGTCCATGTTAGTGATAGCAAGCATGAGACGAGTGAACTCTGCAACATAGTCCTTGATCAATCCAATATACTCGAGTTGTCGCAATCTCCTCCTTGCCACAAACTCGACGTTCTCTGGGTAGAACTGGGTCTTGATCTTCTTGAGATTTTTTCACGTCTCGGTTGAGCACAAACCCTTCTCTTTTTTGCGAATCTACGATGCCACTACAACATAGCACTATAAATGAAGTAAAGAGAAGCACTATTTACCTCATCGGCCTAATCCTCGATACAAAGTGCCTTAAGGTACCGTTCTATATTCCATAGGAAGTCATCTACCTTCTTCGTGTCTCGGACATTGTTGAAGAATTTTTGCTTAGCGTACTTCACCTTGGTGCCGCCTCCCTACTTGAAGACAGACCATTGGTGATAGCCTTCTCAAGAATCGCAATCTTGGTCGTGAGTTTCTAGTACAGTTCTCTAACCTCCACACGAGCCGCCTTACGTTCTCGAACTCGGCCTGCATCTCACGATGTTGCTCTCGAAGATCGACATGGCATTGGCAACATCACTCTCTAATCCATAAGAGAACTCGTAAACCTCTTAATTTTGCTTCTCTTGCAACTCAACATCCGTCACGCACTTCTCCAAGAGTTCCATGCGGGACACCAACTCGCCAAGAACATGTTCCAATGATGTCTCCTTGCTCTTGCCCTCCTGGTGTTCTTGCCTTCTCCTTGGACGATACTGGACGCTCCTCGTGGACGATTTCAAATGTCGACATGATAACGATCCGACCTTCGCTCAAATACCACTTGTCACAGATTTACTATTTTTTTCTACACTTTGACCAGTATGGCGCATAAGCTTCCTCCTCGAGGACCAGTGCAAGCCTTCCCCAAACGAACTTAGCTCCTAAATTAAGAGAGTAGTGGAACAAGAGTGGAACTTGAAAGACTTTCATTATATTAAAAGTAGCTTACAAGATTCGGTGGAGAGGAGCAAATAAGGCTCCCACTTATTTATAGGCCTTAAGGGCATTACAAGAAACGTCTAGTACTTTACAAAAAACTTCTAGGCAAAGTGTGCAGTAACGGTATCGGAATTAGACCATTCATATAACTATAGGGATTGACGTATCGGCAGTATCAACGGTTTCGAATCAGAGTATCAAATTTTTGGATATCGAAAAGCAAATAATTATTAATAAATTATTAACATTTTAGAAAATATATTTTATACATTTAGACATAATTTTAAGTATTTCTAGTTTTGTTTCTTAGTAGTTTTGAAATTAAATTAAATAGTAGTCATCTTTGTCGATTGGTTTACATTCGATAGAATAGTTCTCTTCTTTTACAAACTTACTATACTTTTACAACCTTGCTGATTGATCTTTTTCGTTCAATTTTCTTTGCCGAATTGACCGAAAAAGAGATCCCCAATGTCGATTTTGGTCAGTATCGAGTATCGTTTGGTATCGGATCGGGACATGCCAAATCGTATCGGTATCGGCCATAACGAATCAGTATCGGCTGATACTGCAAACTATACTTCTAGGTCCTAGATATTTACTTAGAAGGTTCTAAAACTTCTAGAAAGATAGGAAGACTTCAAGAAGAGTTCACCACATTCTGGAAAATTTTAGAAGCTTCCAGCTAAATCCATGCCTGGTGAGGATTATGCAAGGGGCGAGTGTTGTGTGTGTGTGTGTGTGTGTGTGTGTGTGTGTGGTGGTGGGGTGTGTGTGTGTGTGGTGGGGGGGGGGGGGTGTCGATACTCAATGCAAAGGATATGATAACTATGAAGAAGATCCTTTCTCCCGTATTCCTCTCCATTAATAGACATTGCCATATCCTTTTTTTCACAGCCTTAACCAAGTTCAATTTCAAAATACCCCTTGTCCAAGAAGCTTCTTAACTAAGGTCCTCTTGGCATCTGCAACATCAAACCACCTTACATGATTTCTCGTTTACCTCAATATGCAACATTCATCATCAAACCACCTTACATGATTCCACCAAAATAAACTTTCCACCTACAACCAAAACCACCTCTAGACACCCCAATCCCCAAATCTCTAAAACCCTAACCCTAGTCCCAAATCCTACCTTCTCGAACCAAACACTAAACTAATCTCTAGCTCGTTTGCATCTTCCAACTCAATATTTTCCCTTTTCTTCTTCTTCCTACTCGAATCCACTGCAGCACTGTCTTACCCAAGCAACACCATCCACATCGATCTCCTCCTGCATGCAAGTCTCCCAGCGGGCCGATAACCTCCTTGCAGTTGACCTCCACCAGCCACTCAATTCCGTTACTGCAGCCCTACAATTCCTTGGTGATCATCTTCATTTCACATACTTCTTCTCCACAGTTGCTGCTACAAGTCCATCTCCGACTCTGTTGCCATTGTTGCTGCTCCACCATACTTTGCCAACCTGACCAATTATTTGTTGAAAAGCCACAAAGGAGCATAGTCGCCAACCCTACCAGATGTTGCTACAATATCCACAAAGGAGCATAGCCACCAACCTGACCTGAAGTTTGTTGAAAAGTCACAGAGCAGCATAGGAGGATATGCCATTGATGAATAGGATAAAGGACATAAAATCTATGATGGTGATGGAAGCTGGGACCACCTTGAATCAGAAAACTCCCAAGAACATCTCTTTGCTTCAAAATGCTAAAAATGTTACAGACAAGCTAAGTCTCCCTTTTCTATATGGCACATAGTATATGATAATGGTTTCACTAGTGTATTCATCATGATAAATTGAGATCATACGCATCTGACAAATTTTTCCATTCACGGATATGTCTCAAGCCTTCTCATCCACAAACCATTTGAACTGATCCTTATTCAAAACCAACCATGGCTTCATCGTGAACCTCTCCTAACCACCTTCACCTAAAATTCTAGAAAATTGTATCCAAGTTGAACGTGCTTGACATGTCCAACTTGAGGGGGAGTATCGGCCAAGTATTCTAGTATCAATCTCTAACCATCTATTACTCTGTCTACAGTCTTGATCTGACCGTCTACCTTTCTCGAGCGTCCTCGTCCACCAACCTCTACTACTCTCTTGGATCATGTGCCGACTTGTGCGACTGGACTCTGCTGATGTTTTCACGATGATTAGATTTTTTTTATGACTGGCATAAGGTTTCCCTTCTCTATATATAGTACTCAATAGTACTCAAGGCACTCAATGAAATATATTCCATTAAGCCCAATGTAGTCTTTCAATAATAGGGTCAACTTATAACTTGTCGAGTGAGACCAATGTTACCAAGATCGTGGGTCACTTTGGTACGTGTACGGGTACGCGGTACGGTACCTTAGCCGGTACGCGATGCAGTGGGGGTAGGCTTATTCGGTATGCTATTTGGGATCGTTGTTCGTTTTTATCTGGGTCGTCTTTTGTACCATATACAATTATATAGAAGTATACACCAAATATCATAAGTTCATAACCAAAGCCATCAAAATCCAAGTGAAGGAAGGCATATACAATATTCTTGTAACTAAACCAAATATCATAAGTTCATAACCAAAGCCATCAAAATCCACGTGAAGGAAGGCATAGACAATATTCTTGTAACTAAACCAAATATCATAAGTTCATAACCAAGTAGCTAAATTTGACGAACGGGTCGCGAACGCACCCCGTTCGGAGTCGTTCGTCCCAATTCGTGGAATGTAGGAGAATTGGCGAATTAGGCAACTATGAGTGAGACAATCAGTTACTTCTTGTACGAATATAAATTCATGCAGGAAAGAGACTTAGGATTCACAAAGAACAAAAAGGAACCTTGGATGAAATGGTGAAAATAGTCATATAAGGAAGCTTGTCATATGTCTTAAGAGGCACACTACTTAAATATAAAGCTGTAAAAAGCAGCCCTGATTTTCTTACAAGTCAGAAAAATACTCAGTAATACACATTCAATCGGTATTAACTTAACACAAGTGGATATGGCATGAATTTTCTTTTGTATTCTTCCACCTTCCGTTCAAGAGGAATGGAATGTATTTGATGGATGCCCACTTGAAGAAGGGCTGCTTTCTTGAGCTTTTAACAATCTTCTTTGTCCTCAGCGTCGACGACGTTCATCTCAACTATAACGAGGAGGAAGGCCAAATGGCAGCCCAATACCCCGAAACGGAAAACCAATACAGTCACGAGAAAGATTGTGATTAGCGTCTCATAGGGGGGAAATTCAAACTAATAACACAAATCAAAGGGTTCCATTTGTTATACAAGCAAGACAAGGTCAAAGTTGAAAAAGAAGGCACATAGCGCGATATATCGGATTCGATGAGCAATAGAAAAGGGTGGAGATGTATTGATCCCACCGGCCGGCTGATAGAAATGGACTAACTTCTATTATTTTCTTCCCAGCAACTCAGTTTGACTCTTCCTGGGAGTGATAGCTACTGTACCAATTGCTTCAGTTCAATTCTATTATTCTTCGTTGGATTTTCTCTATAACCGCTTCCTTTAACCAAGTGTGTAGCTATAGACAAGGAATATTGTTTTGGCTTACGTATAATTTTCTATTTTGTAAAAAGCTAAGATTGCCTTCGGGTTGAGAAGTGGTCCATGTGACACCAGAAAAAGATGAAACTCGTGTTTCATCTCTTGCTTGCCCAGATGTTACCTTTGTTACCTCAAGTGCTATGAACAATCAACATGCCAATATGACATGAGTAGATCTTCATCATTATTGCAAGGAATCATATTTTTGCAACTTCATTTGCATGCAAGAACTAGAATGATGTTTATTCATCAGGATCGACGGTATCAGCAATATCGGCAGTTTCGGATCGGAATATCGAATTCTTTGATATCGGAAAACAAATAATATTAATAAATTATAAACATTTTAGAAATTTTATTTTATACATTTATGCATAATTTAAATATTCAGTGTTGTTACTTAGTAGTTTTGAAATTGAATGAAATAGTAGTCAACCTCGCCGATTGGTTTATATGTGATACATAAGTTTTTTGCAGTCACCATCGCCGATTGGTTTATATGTGATACATATGTTTTCTTCTTTTACATGTTTTTACAATCTTACTATACTTTTATACCCTTGTTGATTGATCTTTTTTGTTCAGTTTTCTTTGCGAATTGACCGAAAAAGAGACCCCCTATGTGACTATGTCGGTATAGGTCAGTATCGGATATCGGTCGATATCGGATCAGAATATGACAAACCAAACCGTATCGGTATCGACCGTATCGGGTCGGTATCGACCAATACTGCAAACTATGGGAGCGCCTAGGCACGCATGGCCTCGTCTAGAGAAGAAAATCTTTTGTCACTTTTATAGCTCATATTAGGTTATCCAAATCTGTCATATATCCCTAAAAACTCATTAAACTTGAATTTTTTATAAAATAAACTAAAGAAAGAGTCAAACTAAAGAAAGAGTCAAAATTATACCAAATTATCAATAGGAAACAACAAAATAACTTAACAAGATCACAAATAGTCTACGAAAAAGTTTTAAAAAAAACATCACATGAAGTCATTATGATATAAGACATTATTAAAATGAAAAAACAAATATAAGATAATCAACGAGTCAATGTTCCACATTCCTAAATGACTTAGCAAATACTTCTTCCTACTAAATCATCCATCATTTATCTTCATCATCTAACTCTTAACACCTCATCACCAACATTATCATCATAGAAAACAAAATCTTCATCCTTAATATGACTAATAGATTGTTGTTAAATCTAAAATATAAAAAAATATAAAAAATCTCTATTTTGACCTTTAAGAACCTGCAAGTTTAAAAACCAATAAAACCAAACAAGTTCATAAAATTTATTAAAAAATTCTAAAAAAACTACATAAAACAATCAACAGACATAGGCTTGCGCCTAGGCTCGCTTAATTACCCTCTCTCCTGATCTCGCCTTTGGTGCCTTTATCGCCTAGGCGTCGCCTAGAGAAGATATCTCGTCTGCCTTTGGATTAGGCAGTGAAACATCGCCTCTTGCCTTTTGGGCGCCTAGACATGAATGGGCGGCAGCTTTAACAACACTGATCTGATAGCAATTAATAATTGTTTTCACGTGATAAGATGAGAGTGAAATAGAATAGCACTCTAAACTAAGATACAAGTTATGGACGATAGAAATATAATATTACTTCCATAGGATAGATATGCTCAAAAGAAATTGTACCTCTATAACTGAGTGATGTTGTAAAGGAACAATATCCGCTGCCCTTGACACCTGTCGTACTGCTGTGTCACCACCAACGGTTGTAATAACAGATGAACTGGAAGCCTGATTCCATCCTGCAAATGACTGAAAGGCTACAGGGTCTCTATTGACTTGTCTAGGTATAGGCTGCCTCTCGGTTTCACTGCTGACAATTGGATTCCCGTATTGTGACTGCAGCATTTGCATGTTATCTACTAGCTGTCTAATATGAGATACATTCTGATAAGTGGAAACTGGTTGATTGACTTGAAGACTGGATTGGACAAGGGCAGGAGAAATAGCATCTGTCATAAGAGGATTTAGAACACCAGTAGGGAGACGAGATTCCAAGGTTCCAACTCTATGAGAATCTAATGTTGTAGCGGGCATTACTGGTCCCTGTGAGACAGATGATGACGACCAAGACCTGGGAAAAACATAATTTCCTGTCCGATTGGTAATAAATGCATGTTGAGAAAGTGGTTGTTCAGAAAGTAATTCCTGTGAGTTCTTGAAAGGTTTTATATCAGCTTCATAGGATTTGTGATCACTCCCGCCATCTTCATCCATAGATAGGTCCACGACATTTTCCAAAGTACTAGAAATACTTTTAGACTGGCCAACGGTTTCAATAACTTGCTTCTCAGTCTGTGTCTCATTCTTCTCTTGGCCTGTACTTCTTCTATTATTCTCTATAACCACCTTCCAGGATCCATCAGCAGAAATAAGAACATCAGTAATATCCTCTTTGACATCCTGCAGTATCTGGAGGGAAGACCAAAAAAACCATTTAAATGCACTAATTTATGGAAAACAGCAAACCTTTGATAACAGAAAAAGTTACCTTCACCATATTCTGATCAATGCGCAGGTCAACAAAGCTAGTAGGCTGGTTACAACAAGGACAACGCCAGAATGGCTTCCTTGAATTTATCTCCACATAGTTTTCATAGTCAAAACACTAGACAGTAACATGAATGAAATCAAGAAAAAGAAATGCCAGCTACGGAAGACTAATTTAAACAAGTGAAATAAAATTATCACCTGAGGGTGTTTGCAGAGATGCCCTCTAACAGGAGTGTTTATACGCCTAAAGCTATTCATGGAAAGAAAGAATACTCCATATCAATATAAGCAACGATGGCAAGCAAGACCAAAATGTAAGAAGTCAGATGAGTAAGGATAAACATCGGCCAAATGAACAAAAAATATAGAGAAGCGATTCAAGTGAAGGAAGGATAAAAATAATCCAGATATCAGAGATGCAGCAGACGCAACAGCAGCAGTGGTTATGAATTTCAGAAACCCTATCTAAACATGTCCACGGATGCATCCACTCTTAAAGAGCCTAAAGCGTTTGCTCTTCATGCAGATGTTACAAAAAATGTACTACTGTAAACTGCTGTGGAATATATATATATATATATATATATATATATATATATATATAGAGAGAGAGAGAGAGAGAGATAGAGAGAGAGGAGGGATCAACATCCCCACCTATTATGCATCCCCAAACATTCCCATGTTATCAACCGTTGGATCTTGTTTAAGTCATCTAATCTTAACCATTGATTTGAACCTCAAATCAATGGTTAAGATTAGATGACTTAAACAAGATCCAACGGTTGATAATATGGGAATGTTTGGGGATGCAAAAGATCGGAGATGTGGATCCCTCCTCATATATATATATATATATATATATATATATATATATAATTTTGTTTACACACGGACTCGCTACCCCTGTAGCCGACAATGCCATATGTCGAACCCACCCACCCAGCCACGTCCGTATCCCAAGGTCCTACCACTTGACCTACGGCTCCGGGACACACACACACACACACATATATATATATATATATATATATATATATATATATATATATATATTTCGAAGAAGGTAAACTTTATAGATAAACACGAATATTACAACTACGAAATAACCCCGATTATAAAGTAGATCATCTGGAGTCTAGAATATCTATGCCAACTTGTATATTTCTTTGTACAGCCAAAATACTGACAGAAAGACTCTCAAGATACGTCGATTTCGTTCCCTCGAAACATGCCAAACCAAATACCGAGAGAAAGACTCTCAAAGATGCGTTGATTCTGTTTCCTCCATACATGTCAAACCACCGGCCCAAAGCTAAGTCGTATAGTGCGGTATCCACTCGTTCCACTTTCTTTCTGAGCTTTAACTTCAACCATAACAGAGAAAATGTCTCTGCTTTGTGTGGTAATGAGCCCAAACCTAGATCTCTGGACGCTCCATATATCCCAAACAAGGTCACAAGCGAAAAACAGATAATCCCTAGACTCATCCTCCTTACCGCATAAGCAGCACTTTGTATCCTGGCAGGGGATCCCGAACATAGCAAATCCGTCTTTCGTAAGGAGTCTGTTCATGATCGTTTTGTAGACACACATGAAAACCTTTGCCGCCGCCCCTTTCATCCACACAACCTTCGCCCAATCAACCTTCTCATGATAGGTCCTAGTCTGGTTCACAACCGTCCAGAATTTAAAGGTGCCTCTTTCCATATCCTCCCAGACCCAGTAGTCGGAGAGTCCCCTACCTATCAATCTCCATTGCACGAATATGTTCCGCATGGGCAGCCTCAATGAAACGTCAATGCAGCTTTCACTCCTCATTCTGAATAAGGCTAGTCACGTGTCAGTTGAACCCATCAACTCATAAACATGTCATTCGCCCCTCTCGACCAAGCTGGAGTGATTGATCCACGGGTCATGCCAAATGTTGGTTTAATCCCCAGAGCATATCTTCCTGGTGAGCTTGACCTTGGCCCTATGTCTCGTAGCCAACATCAATTTAACCATGACCGAGTAGTTGTTACTGGTCAACCAAAAATTCCCTTTCGCAAAATATCATCCCTTAACCCAGTCCACCCAAAGAGACTTTGCGTTAATGAATCTCCAGAAAAGTTTAAGAAATGTCGTTTCTCTGAGGAGGGACAGAGATCTCAGGCTAACTCCTCCCTCCTTTTTCGGCCGGCACAATTCTTCCCAACTTATAGCATGCATGTCTCATCCATAGGAAGTCAGCACACATACGTTTAATATTCTTGATCGTGCCCTTTGAAAGAATAATGGCATGTAACCAGTATATAGCAACCGCCGATATGACGGCTCTGATGAGCTCAATCCTACCCCCAAAGGACAGGATATGTGCCTGTCATCCCTCCAGTCTCTATTGTGTGTAATTGAAAACTCTCGCAGTCCACATAAGAGGCATAGTTAATTGAGAGGTGAAGGCCCAAGTATTTAACAGGAAGCATCCCTTCCGATATGTCCATCTTGGCCAGCCAAGCCTCCATGTTCCCACAGGTGCGATTCATGAACATCTCTCTTATTTCTGTTAAACTGCAGTCCCGACCAACTTTCAAAAGAATCAAGGATGCCCTTGAGGGTGTGAAGAGATATGTTCGAAGGCTCCACGAAGACCAGTAGGTCATCAGCATAACTAAGGAAACTACAGGATCCGTCTTTCGAAATAGGGGGGGTAATCAGCCCCTCCACTACCGCATCATCCAGTAGACAAGTAAGAAACTTCATCACTATCGCAAAAAAGGTACAGAGAGAAGGGGTTCCCTTGTCTCATGCCTCTGCAGCCAAAAAATTCCTCCAGCTTAGCCTTAACTATAATGGAGAAAGAGGGTAAACAGATACATTCTCTCACCATGTCCATCCACCATTTGTCAAAATCCATACAGAGCATGATATGACAAAGGAAGTCTCGATTGACCATGTCATAAGCTTTCCTGAGATCCAGCTTCAGACACGTTTTGTTACCCCCTACTTGTTAAAATCCTTCACAAGCTCGTGAGCCAGCAGTCAGTTTCCCGTGATAGAGCGCCCTTTGATAGAAGCCATCTAATTAGGAGATATAAGCTCTTGTATGCTCTCTCTCATCTGGTCACACAAGGTGAGTGATGATCTTGTATAAGAAATTGCAGCACGCAATAGGCCTAAAATCACCCAAAGAAGTTGTCCCCTCCATCTTAGCAATCAAGACCACAAAAGTATGATTAAGCTCCTTAAGCAGCTTACCAGAATTGAAGAACTCCCTCACCGCTTCTAGAACATCCTCCTTAATAATATTCCAGTGTTTCTTGAATAAAGCAGTCCCAAAACCATCTGGTCCTCGCATCTGGTAGGATCCGCCTTCTTAACAAAGAGTTCAATTTCCTCCAAGAACAATGGAGCCCGCAACACAAAGTTACACTGCCTAGAAATCAGTTTCTTGAAAACAATGTGTGGAAACCTGATAGGATAGGAGTTCTGGTGGTAGAGTTCCTGGTAAAAACGAATTGCCTCTTCTCGGATACCATCAGCACCAGTAATAAGCAATCCATTAGGATCGAGCAGCCCATAAATGATATTGCGATTCTGTCTAGCTTTTACCGTAGCATGAAATTATTTAGAGCACATGTCTTCATCTCTGAGTCAATTGCATTTAGCTCGTTGTTTGAATTGAACCCCATCCAAGAATCTTTTCCTGCACAGCTAATCTTGGAGGGCAACATCTTCTTACGTGAGGACGGGGTCGAGCGAATCTATCTGAACCATATGTTGAATGTTAGCCAGCTTAGCATTCAGCTCCTGAAGAGGAATATCAGGTCTCCCCTTATTCCAATCCTTCAGAAGACCTTTAATAGACTTCAACCTGTGGACAACCTAAATTGAGTAGTCCCATCCACCCCCTCCACCAACCTTGCTTCACCACCTCCTCATAACACTCCATATGGATCTAGGCCTTGCAGAATCTGACAGGCCTCCCTTTGGTAACGGACAACTTCGCCAGTCTGATGACAATAGGGGAATAGTCATTAGTACCAGAGGGTAAGTATTCCGCCCAACACAGTTGGAACATATACATCCACCTCCCGTTGCACAGAGCGCGGTCCAGCTGGATGACAATCCGTTTGTGTATCGTCCGGTTGTTCCAGGTTTAGATGTGTCCGGACTTAGCCATACATCTTAACCCAGAGGATAAGAGGCATTGTTGAAACTCCAAAAGGATCCCTTGTTGAACCGGACTACCACCCTTCTTCTCGTTAGCATATAGAGTAGCATTAAAATCTCCCACAACAATCATTGGTCATCTGTCCCCAGCAAGCGTACTAGTAATAGTGATCTCTCTACAGTCCAAGCCGCTTTATACGATCATTATGTCCATACACCGCTCCCACCACAATTTGAGGACCCCTTCATTGGTAAATTTAATGGTGAGGAGTTGATCGAAGCACTGAATCACATTTCCTTGCAAAACCCTGGTGTCCCACATCACCCGTATACGAGCCATATTGCCATAGTCGAGGTTGTGGACGAAAGACCAGTTCGACAGAGTCCGCCTAGTAATCTTAGTATCCGATTTGATTTTGGATTCCGTAATGTTGATAATAGAACAGCTCGACTTCTTCGCATACTCCATAATATCCTTCAATCTACCTATCGAATTTGTCCCTCACATTCTATAGGAATATAATCATAAATTAAGGTGGTTGATTCCCTTGTTAACACGCGAACTCTCTCCAAAGGAGGAGAGAGTCCATCCTGCCGAGAATTAGAAATTTTACCACCTCCTGTTTTAGACTCAACATTAGCATGCCAGATGGGATTCAAGTAGGCCAAAGGTTCTTGACTAGGTTACATCCCTCCTCTTTGTCAGAATCATTAGAGGAATGGTCCACATGATGCACGATATAAAGTGCTCATCCACTTGCTAGTCTTCTTCGAACTCTGTCGTGCTTCCCTTCTTGACTAACAACCATGGCTCTAAAAGTAACTAAGCCATAATTATCTTCCTTCTGTTGCTTTTATTGTCCGAACACCACCACTGCATGTTGTACCTCATCGCTTCCTCCTCCACTCCCTTCTTCCTCGTTATCTGCTCCCATCATCTTCCCCAAAAGAAATGAATGGGAGGCCCTTGTAACACTGGCTCATCCGTGTCTATATTGCTTGGTGCCTCATTTTTGTCATCCTTCTCTCCCAAAGAGCTAGTGGGAACCTAGTTAGCTCCGGTAGCAACTTTGGATGTTGGCTCTTCTTGATTAGGACGAGAGACTTGATTAGTGACCACAGTAGGCGCTCCAACGACTGGACACTGAGAGATGATGTGCTCAAAGCTACGACAAGAATGATAGCATAGCGAAACCCATTCATACTCTTTGGAAGATGGTATCACCTATTGGCAGCAAAATCTCAGAGTTTGTGTCAGGGAGCATGTCTACCGCATTAATTTTAACAAACATCCTAGCAAAAGACAACTGTTCCCTTCTCGCCGTGCAGATGCCTGTACGTAGCTGAATTCCCACTCCGCTCGCCAGCTTCATGATAGCTAGACCGCTCCAGAGTTGAGTTAAGAGCCATGGAAACCTAATCCAAATAGGAACGGTAGCCAGTCATATCCCGATCGAAGTTAGTTGTCGGATCCCATCTTCTCAGGACTACTAATCTTCCATCGAATGTCCATGGGCCATTTTGAATGACCCTCTCTAGGTCTTCCGCCATCTCCAACTTGATGAAGTAGAACTCATTCTCCTTAGAGTATATGTTCATGCTTCCTTTTGGCTCCACATTCATAAGACGAATCCCTTAAGTTGACCAAAATATAGTCGAGCTCCCATGACATAAAACCACAATCGTGTTCTTCCAAAATTATTCCATTTCGGATGTATCATCTTTGAAGATTGAAACAACTCCCCTTCCTTATTCGACTTTAGGCGTCTCAAAGTGCATCTCAATGTCCTTCCTAGACAAATCTGGCCTACACCGGTCCTCCCACGTGGTAAAGGCAACACCTGAGGTCTTGAAGGGGTTCGGGTTCCTTATCGGCATTTTGTCGAATACTTGGGAGGCGTGTCTTGCCACAGGGACTGTGTTTGGCCGAAACCGATTGGCAATAAGAGCCACCCTTTCCCAACAAGGATATACCCGCAGAAAGGGGATTTCTCCTAGTCGCAGCCAGCGAGATCATTGAGTTCTTCCCTTTCTAGCGGCGAGGCTCTACTATCGTCCAGCCATCGCTGGAGAGAGCTGGAGTCTGCTCAGAACAAGAGGAAGGAGGAGAGAGGGAGGTCATATGCCTCCGGGCCAACAGCGGCAGCCAGCAAGCCGGCCGGCCACGAGCCCAACACCTGAAACGGGATAGGCGAGGGAGATCACAGAGAGGGAGGAAGAGGAAGAGGGGAGAGAGCGCGTGTGCAGGCATGGGGGGCTGAGGAGGAGGGAGCGACGTTGGGAAGCCAATGTCGCCCGGATCGAGAGGCTCCACCGACGCTTCCTGGATCGCGCAGGGGGAGAACGGGAATCCGCACAATTTTTTCCATCTCTTGGATTAATTTATTTCATATATATATATATATATATATATATATATATATATATATATAATATGATGGCGGCTATGTCCCCTTGCGATCTAGGGTTTCGTGTGTTTGTAAGGGAACTTGGAGATGGGAGGGAAACGGATCCAGAGGGAGGGTCGGGAGGCTCTGACGTAGTACAGAAAGAAGAAGGCGGCTAGTCTACTGTGACCCGCCGGCGCAGAGGAGGCTTTGGAAGGCGAGAGGAGAGAGGCGGTTATGCGGGAAGAGAGATGGCACAAGCCACCGGGGCAGATGGTCAACGCCAACAACGTCGACAAGTTCCATTGTCGTCCAATGGGGGGTTGAAGTCTGGAGGAACAAGGCCTATACATGTCCGGCGGGTGGGGCAACCAACCCTTGTCGATCGACAGGATGGCACTGGAAGGCCGCAAGTCCAGCAGGAGCAGAATCCATATTTGGATAGTCGTGGACATCAAGGTACGACTCCAGAAGGAGGTAGCCGATCCTTGGCAGACATATGTCGGTCTGCCACCACGGAGTCTACCACACAATGGCGATATATTGAACCCCAAATTCTGGAGGGCAATAAGAGGGTTGTAGTATTCACGGAGGAAGATCTGGGCGAGACTGCTGCTTATTGGAGGAATACTCTTGTCGTGTACGTACTAGGGGGCAGACCGTTCTACGAACAGTTCAAAGCATACTCTACTCCAGTTTGGAGACCTCACGGCAGTATGGAGATATTCTCTCGCGAGAACGGTTTCTTCTATGTAAAATTCGAACTTCAAGAAGATTCTGAGTGAATACTGCACGGAGGCCCTTGGACCTTTGATAGAAGGCCGATAATCCTCAATGAATGGCAACAAAATGCCAAGTGTGAGAAGGATCTTCTCCATACGGTCCCAGTATGGATTAGGTTTCCAAACCTTCCAACACTCTACTGGACTGACCCATGATGATGAGGCTGGCAAGCCTAATAGGCAAGCCGATTAAACCAGATGACGCAACAGCCAAAAGAGCAAGGATTACGTACGCCCGGACGTTTGTGGAAATAAAAGCGACGACTAAGCTATCAAGGTCCATTGAGTTTGCGCTTCCCTCGAGAGAGATTTTGATACAGGCAGTCGAATATGAATGGGTCCCCTCGGTATGCACCAAATATTCCTGCTTTAGCTACGTGGTACAGGCATGTCCGAGGAATCAGGCTAATGCAAATAAAGGAGATGATGTCATGGCTAACAACGACAACATGGGACAGGAGGACGGACAGCGGTAGAGGACGATGGCCAGAGAGGAGGGGGAGGCACGGAGTGGCCCAACCGATGGAGACCGAAGAGAGGCTGAGGGGATGGATGCTGATGTACAAAACCCTCAGCCTTTAGATAAGGTTCAGGGAGAAGGGGAGTTAGCTATGGTTATCGGGGGCACGGATGGGCCATCCGGGAACACACTAACTAGAAGACTGGGTAAGAGGCCGATGGGTACTCCTCGCCCGGAGGAGGTTGCTGAGGCGGAGCAGCTGATTTTTGGATAGATGGTTCCGTTTGTGGGACAACATTCCATGGTCACTGGACGACAATCGTCACTGTTCAACAAAACCAGATATCCTAGTGCGCAGCAACGTCACAATAAATTATGTACGGAAGAAGCATCAGACGGGAGCGACATGGCCTATGTCTGGTAGCCAGCCGACGCCTACTGTTGGGGAGGATGGGAATGTGTTGACAACCCGGGATGGAGTCTTTTATTAAGGGCGAGCCAGGAAAAGGTAGTCAGCGATGCTAGGGCAGAGCATGGGATGAGGACCGAAGTCACCGAGGACCTAGCGGTGATTTTGGAGGCTGACATAGGTCATCTCAATTAAATTAATTAATGTCGATTATCACCTGGAATACGTGAGGAGCATGTTCGCTGGGAAGATGGAGAGAGATTAAAGATTTAACAAAGCAAAGATAAAGACAAAGAACTATCAACACTTTTCTTGAGACTAAAATAAAATTGGAGAGGATGCTATCTAGACACACTCCAAGGTACTGGAAGTAGGCCAATAATCTTGCGTTATGTGGGTCAGCGAGAATATGGTTGATGCGGGATACCAAAACATGGGCATTCAGTCCCATACTCAACACTGAACAACTAATTGCTTATCAGTTCACGAATGCATGGGGTTTCACCTTCATCTACGGAGTCATATACGGGCATAATGACATATTACAACGTACTTCCTCTGGCAGGATATTATTCACCTCAGTGTCGCTATGGACATCCAATTTCGGTTTCCTTTCTTGTTAGTGGGGGATTTTAATGCGTTGTTATTCGCTCAGGAAAAAGTTGATCGCCGAGTTCCAGATTGTATACTGGCAGATTTCCAACAATGTCTAATGCAAGCGGGTTTGAAATGCCTGGAAAGGAGGGGTACGTGTGGACGTGGTCCAACCGCGCTACCCGGAATCGTATAGTATGCCTAACTCGATCGGGCACTTGGGAATGGGAAGTGGTTTACGACATCCATCGGTCATCACGGAAGGGCTTGCTCCGGCCACAAGTGACTACTCCCCCATTCTTGTGCAATTAGCAACACAGTCGGTCACAAGGGACAGGCCATTTAGGTATAATAATGCCAGGGCATCGACTTGATGTGCTGAGCTCACTCTCTACCAGCTCCGCCTTTCACCTTAACCTTGACCTTCCCCCTCAGATTCCTCTTCTCTCATTCACCCGGCCTCTCTCAAAGCTAGAGAAGTTCTTCTTTTCTCAACGGATCACTGAGTTCTTCTGTCTATTGGCGGACGGGCAAGAGTTCGCAGATTAGCAGGTGTCCGCTTGACTCAGTTAGTCTAGTCGACCAATTGGTACGCACTCGAAGCCTATGTTAACTAGAGCAATTGAAAAAGGTACGGTAGTGATCTCACTCCACGCATTGCTGAGCTTCTCCCAATTATGTATGGTAATAGAATATGACGACTTGCTCTGACCAACACTCCACTTTTTGTTCTGTCCATGGAGCGTATGAATTTCAATCAATCATATGTTAAGACACTGGCATTCATGACTTCTTTCTTAGGGACTTTCTTCAAAGGTCGGCTTATTACGTTGCTTACTTATCTGACTTCGCTACGCTTACTCACTTTCTTTCAAGACCGAATTTCAAAGTTTTGTTCTAAATTAAGGTATAAACTCCCGAGTTTCTCCCTTTTTTCCATTTTTTTTCTATTTGTATTCATTTTAAATCCATGAAATCGGATAAATTAAATGAAAAATGAATCGAATCATAAGATCAAGACTGGCTTGTAACCTATAATCTTGATGCACTCTATTACCTAAAAGACTATATGCATATCCTTACCAGGGTGCAGATAAAAGCACATTTTTTTACTTTTTCACTGGATTGCTCGAAATGGTACCAACCGTACTTAATAATGAAAGGATTTGGAGAAATATGTAAAAATTTCCCTCCTAAAAAGATGATTCCGGAATAAATGGGCAATAGTTAGAAGAGGTGCGCCGACAGATCGGTGAAACCGAAAGAAAAAATGACTGATCAAGCAGACCCCGCTTCGCTACTCGTCTCTGTCACCAGCTTTTGCTCTTGCTATAATTCAAGGGCCATCAGCAGAAATGTCTCGAGGGATAGTTAAACGGGCAGGAGGTAATAGCAGAATAATTGTGTGCGTCGCCTTTTGTCAGTAACCACTGGTTCCTACCCACAGCTTCCTGGACATTAGCAGTTGTCTTCCCCAAGCAAGGGTTAGGGGTTACTGCAAGGTTATAGGGAGGTGGTGGCGGACGCACTCAAATCTAGGGTGACAGGGAACAAGTAATTTCGGCTGGTGCATAGATTGAAGATGGTAAAGCAGGCCTTAAAGAGATGGCAGACAAAGCTTCCACGGTTAGGCCTGGACCAATCTAGGGCAGCGCTGCAAATTGTCCAGGATGAGCTCCGGACGGCACCGCAAGATGCCAACTTGGCTTAACGTGAACACGTGATGCTCGATCAAATGCGGTCCGCGCTTCAGGTGGAGGAAGTACAGTTGGCTAAACGTGCGAAATGCGCTTTGCTTAAAGGAGATCGTTGTTTTAAATTCTTCTATGACATCATACGGACTCGACAATACTGCAATTCTATAACTAAGATTATCAATGAGGGCGGACGAGAGGTTGTCTCTGCACAGGACATACAGGAAGCAGCGATCCAACTTCTACAAGAGCTTGTATAATTATGGCGACTGTCGTAGCGAGTTCCCAGTTCTCACTTGTAAAAGACTGGTCACCACGTTGGGAATCATCGCCTGTTATAACATGTTTCGTTGGAGGAGGTTGAAGTGGTGATCAAGGCGGCGGACCCAGACAAAGTCCCGGGACCAGACGGCTTCAATAGTAAGTTTTTTAAAGTCCATTGGGATGAAATAAAATATACTATCTTGTCTGTGGTGCAGGACTTATTCTCAAATGGCAGATTATTGCGGGAACTCAATCATACATTTCTTTTATCCCCAAAAAGGAGGGTGCTACGACATTATCGGACTTCCGGCCCATAGCCTGCTGCAACTGCTTGTACAAAATTATCACCTCCATTATGTGCAGACGGATGGGGACTATCATGCCAGGGCTCGTTTCGGCTAATCAAGTTGCCTTCATTGAAGGCAGATCGATTGCGAAAAAACGGCTTGCTGGCGCATGAGATGGTGAGAAACTTTAACAAGGTGGGCGGTAATAAGGCGTGCATTAAGCTGGACTTGCGGAAGGCCTATGACACAGTCAATCGAGAGTTTGTGTGCCAAGTGATGTTGTTAGCTATGGGTTTTGCGCCTAGGTGGATGGATCTGGTACGAGAGTGCATTACTACCCCTTCATTCTCGGTTCTTATTAAGGAACAATCATACGGGCATTTTAACAGCAATCGAGGCTTGAGACAGGGGATCCTCTTTCTCCGTATTTGTTCACGCTGGTGATGGAGTACTTCACGTGTTTGATGGACATGACGGTGGACATGAAAAGATCATTCTGTTGTACAGAAATGTGGAGCCGATAGTATCACATTTGATATATGCCGATGATCTACTAGTTTTTCTTGTACCCTCCAACGGGGGGCTGACGGCCATGATGAGGGTTATGCAGGAATTTGGCCAATTGTCGGGGTTGGAGCTAAATAGAGACAAAAGCAAAGTGTATTTCAGTGCTCATTGCCAGAATCAAGATAAGCTGAAAAAAATCCTCTAAATCGAGAAAGGCACCTTGCATGTGAAATACTTGGGACTACCATTGGCCGTCAATTATTCTCGTGCTCAGGAGTGTCAACGCCTGGTGGAATATGTGCAACGTCGTAATGAGGGCTGGCAAGCACAGGTACTGTCGTTTGGTGGTCGTATTAAGCTGGTACGTTCAGTGGTTTTCCGCTATCTCGTCATTCTGGCTGCAAACTATTTTACTTCCTACTGCAACCATATGTAAGGTCGAGAAACTTTGTGCTGACTTTATTTGGCGAGGGGGTATCCACACCATTGCATGGAGGAATTTATGCAAGCCTAAAAGTGAAGGGGGAGTTGGACTACGCTCAACCCTTCATTTCCAGAAATATTGGTAATGGACATGACACACATCTATGGTTGGACCCCTGGTTGAACCATCGGAGCATACAGGAGCGGATCGGTTGGCACTCATACACAATGGTGGGGAGGGAGGAGCATGTTAGTAGAATTATCCGTGAGGGGGAGTGGGATCTCGATGGGCATTATGTGGGCCTCCATTTTGTTGAGGACATCCGCCAGGTAACTATACAACAGGATGGCAGTGGAGACACTTGGGGGTGGGAGGGTTCTCCAACAGGCATCTTCCACAAAAATATTGTATACATGCAGATCCGGCCTCAAGGAACAGTCGATAGATATACAGAGTTCATATGGGTCAAAGGCTTAGCCGTTAAGATGCAACTAAATATGTACAAAGCAACCAAAAAACGATTGCTCACATTGGAAAGATTGGCCAGACTCGGGATCAATGTTCATAGACAACAATGTGTATTATGCCAGAGAACCAGAAACATTCACACATTTATTCTCATAGACAACAATGTGTATTATGCCAGAGAACCAGAAACATTCACACATTTATTCTTCCAATGTGAAGTATCGAGGTATATTTGGACCAGCCAATGTCAGGAGATGAATCACAGTCCATCACTTAACATGGAACTCAAGGATGAGATAGAGCTCATTTCTTCGAGGCGTAGCAAAGGGGGACAGTGGTTCCGAATGGCCAGGATCAGGTTGGCGGCTAGTGTCTGGCATATTTGGCGGGAGAGGAACCATTGCACTATCGAGAGTCTTAGCACTACTCCGATTGGATCCTGCACAATATTGAAACAGATGTAAAGTGTATTAAGTTAGTGGGGCATGATCCGAATGCCACCAACCAGGCCCACCTGATCCGCACTCACCCATCTGCTCACATTAGTTCTCCACACATGGGAATTAAATGTGCTTCCCCAAGACCTATGGGGGGTACCTCCTACTCCTACCATACCACTTGGGCTAACAGTGCTTGGTTATATATATATATATATATATATATATATATATATATATATATATATGTTGTCACATGCCACGCCTAGGCGGTCTAAGCGTGTGGGTTGGAGAGGACGTGTAGGCGTGCGGGGTGGAGAGGAGGTTTCCCAGGTGTGGCGATGGTCGCCTAGGTGCGCCTAGGGGTCGCCCAGGAAAAAAAAGGCGATATTTAGGCGGGTTATTAGAACTTATTACTTATAGACTTCTTTTGTTGCTTTATGAATGCTTGTTTAATGCTTATTAGAACTTATTATTAGTGTTACTTGTAGGCTTATTGCTTAATGCTTACTAGATGTTGAATATTAGTTATTTGTTGCTTCTTACATTACATATAGTATATGTATAGTTGTATACAAAATTGCAGAATATCAAGAACATGCAGAAATCCTGGGCGGGAGCCTAGGCTCGCCTAGGCGAGGCAAGTGGCTTGTCGCCTCGTCTCGCCTAGCGTCCAGTA